>JAACJP010000011.1:600000-1019865 GCA_013368375.1 Tricholomella constricta | reverse complement strand
CAACCGTTACACTTTTTTAAGCTACCCAGCTTTGCTATCTGCTTAACTGCTCTCTATCGTCGACGTCGACTCGCTTATCAGCGCCATCACCATCACCACAACCCTGAAACGAAGATCTATCTGCGATGGATCCAAACCGAGCGCCACCGAGCGCTACCAGCTCTGAAAACACACCAACGATACAATCTATCGTCGATCCGCCAGTACCGCGACCTCCTATAGCCTATGTGCCGCCTCAACGTCGTTCGGACGAAGTCGGGCAAGGTGTAGCAGCAGCAGAGGGACCAACAGCGGTAAGTAGCCTGGAGCTACTATCAATGCACGCCACAGAGCGCCCAGCCGCAAGGTTAGGCACTCTGGGGTCGAAACTGCTGAAGATGCGAGTCTTAGACATGCATCGGACGATGGCCCCGTACGATTGGCTCTGCAACAAGCGTACGCCGCCCCCCCGGCCCCCACTGCTGTGCCACAGTCTTTCGGTACAAGCCCCGGTACACGCCAACATGGATAACCAGTCGGTTACGAGTGCGTACCTTCGACGACGGGCGTTATCGCCTGTCAGCTCGACGGCAGAATCGGACAACGGGACCCTGAACATCTTCAGGTTCTCGCCCCTCCTCAAGCGTCAGGTGCACCTCTACTGGTCAGAATACCAGTCAATGGTCCCAAACGCTAGTCGACGTACTCAGATGAATGAGAACGCGCTAGGCTCCGCCTACGTACACTGTGCGATCATGGACACGGAGCCTGATACGAACAGTATCGAATTTGTAAAGCTAGTTATCGAAGGCATTCGCTTCGAAATAGATAACTATTCTATGGCCACTGTCTTGGAAGCATTGAGGTCTTCGACACTGAAAACTCCGCAAGCAACAGTAGGAACAACACAAGCAGCCGACAGCATCGGCCCTGTGCTCACCACGCCTGTAAAAATCGAGGATCGTGTGGATGAAACACACGACGGCGTCAAACCGATTGAGGAAAGACCTGTGCCTGCTCAAACACTACGGTTCACAACTGAGACATCACCGCCTGTGATACAAGTCCCTGGGAATGCATCCCGTCGATACCCAATGGCAGACTCGTGGGCAGACAGAGTCGCCCTCCAGCGCGAGCGGGATTGAGACTTGCAGCAACAGGGTCATTCGGTTTACGATGACCAGGGAGTGATCTTTATCGGACGTCAGCCCGTCGACCAAATGAAGAGCATTTATTCCGAGTCGATTGGACAACCTCACGAACAGGATAATAATGTGCAGAGTGCCCCCTACGATGAGCACCTGCAGGGACGTGATCAACAGCAAACATTTGCTAGAGATCGACCTCCTCATGAGACTCCCGTAGTTCGTACGCATTTTACCAATGCTCGTGGACGCGGTAGGGGAATGAGCGTCGTGAACCCTATATCACGAAACCCAGGTAGACCAAGTGAAACCCCTGGGCGTGGGTTCTCGATGCCTCCGCAAGTGCGGTCAACTTCCCGAAACCCTGGAGTCGCTGAAGCCGTGGAACAACACCGAGATTCTATGCATGTACGCTTGAAAGCGCTGCTAGAAGAACAACTCGGTACAACGCCTGCAACTTCCCGAGGGTAGTAAATTGAGGCGATCTGACGCGTCCAAAACTATAACTCCATACGCTGGAGGAACAAGTTTAGCGACCTTGAAAGGTGGCTAACGGACGTGTGCGTTCATTTAGCTGCATGCCAGTATGGTGGCGACGAACGCGACCATGAACGCGTGCTCGTTGTACCAGAGTTTCTCAGAGGAGAAGCTAAGACATGGTACCAGCGCCACGTCGTTCATGTAAACCGTCGTCAATGCCATTGGACGTTTGAAGACGTCATTCTTGGATTGTATGATCACTTTGTACAGCCGTCAACAATGCAGGATGCACGAGAGGACTTCTACGATGCTACTTATAATGAGAGCATCGGAGTTCAAGGGTTTTATGACGAGCTCATGGACCACGCACAAAATATGGCTGTGTTCCCAGACGAATACACCGTGCGTGATACCTTCCTGGAAGGTATACCCAAAGATATGCTTGTCGCCCTAATTAAGGAAGGTGGATTGTCACCTGAGATAAATACAGTCGATGAGTTTGTCTCCGAGGCGAAGGCGTATGAGTCTGCCTCTAAGACAGCTGCGCACTACCTTGCTCGAAACTCACGCCGTCGCTCGCGCCGGAATCCCGAAGTAACATCTTCGAGGCCCCGCGGAGGTGGGCGAATCGGTACCACTTTCATTCGCAAGTCCGCCTTAGCAGGAGGACTACACGCGAGAGTGGTGGCTACGCCACTGCGTGGACGAGGAGGAAAGGTGGGAGTGCAAGCATGCCCCGACCCGAACTCGGGTGCGCCACCCAATAGACAGTTGGAACGCCCCCAACTGCATTCATCTCCGACACCGAATCCGTCACCAGCGGCAGATGTCATCTGCTACAAATGCGGAAAGAAAGGTCATTACTCGAGAGAATGTAAACAGAAACCGTACCCCGTGCGTGCTCAGATACGAGCAGCTCGGACCGCAGTTGATGAAGAGGACGATGATTCGGAAATGGATCAGGAGAATGAGGCTGATGACGAGAGTGGACATACCTCTGCTAATGAAGTGGATAATCCACCTGAGTCGTTGGTAGACAGCGACAGCGATGAACTCATTGAGGTCGATGTCTATGATAATGACTACTACTCCCGAGACAGCGAGACTGAAGTCCTGAGGGTGATAACGGAATTACCGTTGGATGAAACTCGCCAGATAAAGATGCGCAAAGTACATCTTCGCGCGTCGAAAGTAGCTAAGGCTCGCCCAGTGCATAAGCGCGACGACAAGGAGTGTTTGGCCACATATGTCAATGTAGGCGGACACGACGCGTGGACGCTATGGGACTCGGGGAGTACAACTACAGGCGTAACCCCGGCATTCTCCCAGGTAGCGGGACTGCACGTGTATCCGTTGGATGCACCGATAACGCTGCAATTGGGAACGATTGGAAGTCGCTCGACAGTGAACTTTGGGTCTGATGCGTTAGTTAAAACACACGGATCTGAAGAAATGCTGTATGTCGATATAGCAAACTTTGACCGATATGATATGATTATCGGTACACCGTTTATGCGAAAGCATGGAGTTATCCTTGATTTCGCGACGAATACAGTTGTGGTCGACGGTGTATCAACCGAAGCCACGAAGGTAGACCTCCGGGATACTGATGGACAGCTGCCCCGCTATTGTACCACGGATAAACCCCGGGATTGACTCCCACGAGTCACAGTAGAAGACGTTCCGGAGGAAGAGGTGCACAAAATGCATGGTCTTCCGTCGGACGCGCCATGTCTACTGATGAGCGAGGAAGAGTATATAGATACTCTTCAGGGGGAGAAAGGGTCAACCGAGTATGAAAAGAAAGCCAAAACGCACAAAATGCAGCACAAAGAACCCAAATCTTCGCAAATCGATAATTTGGATAGCACTGAGGAGAAGGTAAAACTACCGGAACCACAAGTGTCACCACAAGTGGCGCAGGAGAAACCCAAGCGAACATTTTGGGATCGACCTGTACCACATCCGCACGTCGATTGGGCGTACGATCCTCGAATGCCATTTGAATGGAACAAGGTAATTGCGTCCATGCATGCATATACGTGAGTCCAAGCGCCTCAAGGCGAGATATATCGCGATGCACGCCCAGACGAGATATCCAAACTGTCAGTATACGTCGGGACAATAGCTGGTAGTACTACAGGAAGTATGCCACAGTCACGACAAGTACGACTGGAAGTACCAGATGAGACGGAAGAACGGATACAAGCCCTCCGCAATAGGTATGAGAAACCAACCGCGGAAGGGAAGCGACGAAAGGATGGGAATATAAAAATCAAGAGTAAACTCACTACTGAAGATTATCCCCGCCTACGTCAGCAATGGCATGATGAATTCCAAGATATGGTGAACGGAACTCCTAACACGTTACCACCGTGGAGGGAAGTTAACCATGAGATTCATTTAATCGATGAGAATGCACGGTATCACTATCACTTACCGCGGTGCCCAAATTCGCTGAGAGAAGAATTCCACATGAAGATAAACCGCTATGTGGATGCTAAGTGGTGGGAGCCACGGTCCGTCAGCCAAGCAGCCCCACTACTGTGCATACCGAAGAAAGATGGTTCGCTATGAACTGCACTCGATGCACGTCAACGGAACGATAACACCGTGAAAGACGTGACACCACTACCCGATCAAGAAATTATTCGGGAAGATGTGGCGCGGGCGAAGATTAGATCAAAAATTGATCTAACCGACGCCTATGAGCAAGTGCGTATACGACCAGAGGATGTACATAAAACAGCCTTTGCGACTATCGCCGGCACCTATGTCAGCAATATAATGCAGATAGGTGACTGCAACGCACCTGCCACATTCCAGAGACTCATGACGTCAACCTTTCGAGACTTGATTGGTAGATTCATGCATGTCTACCTGGATGATATCTTTATCTTTTCGGAATCGATAGAAGAGCATGAGAAACACCTACGAATAGTATTCGAGAGACTCAGAGCTGCTTCTTTGTATCTGAAATGGAAGAAATGCGAATTATACGCTGAACGCGTTGATTGCCTTGGACACATTATCGACGATCGCGGTATACACCCTGATGTCGATAAACTAAGCTGCATACGCAAATGGCGAACACTGCGATCATATAATGATATTCAGCGGTTCGTCGGACTCGTAAATTACTTGGGTAACTTCCTACCTGATATTACTGCGTATACGGGACCCCTCATGTCCATGACGCAAAACGGGTTGCCGTTTCATTGGAGACGGATCCATGATCGGTGTTTTCAAATGATAAAACAAATATGTTGTAGGACACCAGTCATACAGCCTATAGACGTTAAGAATAAAGACCCTATATGGCTTATATGCGATGCCTCGAAGACCGGCGTCGGAGCCATGTACGGCCAAGGACCCACTTGGCAGACATGTCGGCCCGCTGGGTTCATGTCGAAGAAGTTCACGAGCGCTCAGCAAAATTATGCTGTACACGAGCTCGAAACTCTTGCGATTCTAGAAGCCTTATTAAAATGGGAAGATAAATTGGTTGGTTACAATATCCATGTAATCACAGACCATAAAGCGCTAGAGTTCTTCAAAACTCAAGTAAATCTGTCACCACGTCAACGACGCTGGAACGATTATATGTCTCGGTTCACCTTTGACATTACATATGTAAAAGGAGAACTGAACAAAGTAGCTGATTGCTTATCCCGCTACTTTGAAGGAGACGCACCTAATGAGGTGCAGAGCGTCAACAACTATGTACGCGCTGATGCGCGAATAGATCCAGACGGAGAGGATCTCCCACCTTCACGACTGCAAGAAGTGGCTGAACGAGTTATTGAAATTCGAGCCATGCAGGACGTGGAAGTGAGGCGTAGTCGCCGCCTCCAGGAACGACGTGAGGATCGAGAAATCGAAGCCGCCATCCTGGAAGAGTTTCAGCAACCTACCGTACAGTCTGAATCCTCGACCGGTCAACAACCGGATGGGGCTCCTTCAGAACGCGAACAAACGTTGGGCGAGGCATTGTTTCAACAGCCCACACCTGCGCCGCGTCCAGAACCACACCCACGGAATGGCGATGCTTCATTCCTGGAAGTAGTACGGAAAGGTTACAAAACCGATAAATTGTTCACGGTAATAATGGACAAACCCGGTGAATTCACGCATTTTACACACCGAGATGCGTTAATTTGGACAACGAATCCAGCCGGCGTAGAAGTTCTATGTGTTCCTCGTGATCGTAAATTGATCACTCAACTCATAGAACAAGCACATACGTCCGTTGGACACTTTGGAGCCCAGCGTACCACGGAATACCTCCAACGCTGGTACTGGTGGCCCACCATTACCGCAGAAGTTCGCAAGTTCTGTCAAACTTGTGAGTCATGTCAGCGAGCCAAGGGTTTGAATCAAAAACCTGCTGGCAAAATACATTCGCTACCAGTGCCCATTAAACCATGGGACTCCATTGGAACGGACTTTATAGGCCCGTTCCCTGAATCAAAAGGCTATAATTACCTGTGGGTTATTATGTGCCGCATGATGAGCATGGTGCATTTAATTCCAGTACATACGCGCATGACCGCGTCGGAATTGTCCTGGATATACATGCGCGAGGTTGTTCGTCTGCATGGTCTTCCTAGTTCCATCATAGGGACTCGAAGTTCACCTCCAAATGGTGGCGAGAACTTCACAAGATCCTTGGATCAAAACTGCTCATGTCCACATCGTTTCATCCTCAAATGGATGGACAGACTGAGCATGCAAACCGCAGTATCGGACAAATATTCTGTACTGTGGTGCGCCACGACCAGAAAGACTGGGTCGATCGCGTAGATATGACCGAGTTCGCACTTAATGCGAGTATATCGGAGACAACCAAATACGCGCCATTCGAACTCAACAGCGGATACATGCCCTCCATGATCAAGGAAATTCGCAGTGATAATGTGATTCCTCGGGGTATTCGCCAGTTCGCAGAACAAGCCCTTTCGAATCTCGCGGAAGCCCACGATGCTATTATCGAGGCCCGCGTATTCCAAGCGCTGAATGCGAATAAACGCCGGAGTGATGATCCTAAGATTAGCACTGGTGATTTAGTTTACCTATCTACGAAGAACTTACACCTTCCAAAGGGTAGAGCACGCAAGTTGTGCCCCAAGTTCGTGGGGCCTTATTCGTGTCTTGAAGGCAGAGCCAGAAACGTCAAATTATACGTTGGAACTGCCTTCCGCGCTTCAGCAGCGCCGCTTACACGCGAAGTTTCATGTGTCCGTGCTGAGACCGTATTACGCTACGGAGGACGCACTGTTCCCGAATCGAGCGCACCCAGAGCCTTACGACTTTGGTGCACCAGACGACCACGAGTGGTTCGTCGAGGAGATTCTGGGACATAGGTGGTCCGAGGGCGCCATTGAATTTCAAGTTCGATGGTCCCTGGGGGACACTACGTGGGAGCCGCGTGAGCACTGCGAATCCCTGGCAGCTCTCGATAGATACCTCGAGCTCCAGGGGGTGAAGCGTATTTCGCAGCTCGCAAAGCTGCGCTGAGGTGTGGCATGCAATGTGTGCCACACAGCCACAGCGTGGCTGGACTCGATCGCTTCGATCGAGTGGAGCTCCGATCGGGGGAGCAAAAAATTTTCTCTCTGCCCCCTTGTGCACTACTACTATCACTAGAAATCACACCTAATGTCGTCCAGACAAGAATCACTGAGTTTTCGAGGAAACTCAAGAGGGGGAGGAACGCGTGGACGCCGCGGTCGCAATAACCGCAGCGCTACGAGTAATTCACCTCGCGTACAACATGCGCAACAAACTACGCAACCGCAAAACCAAGCACAGTCTCCACTGTCGTTTGGATCGATAGCATACCAGCCAACAATGGTACCGAGCTATCAGCCGTTCGAAGGACAGAATCCTTCCAACACAGGCGAGACGCCTGCTCCTGGACCCGCCGTTGAGCGCCTGCACGCTCCAATGGATGTCGATGGACATGGAGCAGGGCAACTCGAGCCTGGACAGCTGCCTGATGCTAAGAACAGAAGCGTCGAGATGGGACGCCCCTCACAACAGCGTGGTGGTAACAAACCACACCGCCCAAAGGGGGGTGAACGAGCCGTCGAAGAGAAGGAAGGAACTCCCTCGAACTCTCACGGAAATACTCGAGGTACGCATGCTGCGCCATGCAACGCACCACATGCTGATATGGGAACAAACCCAGACGGTATATTCAACCGCCTCGAGACCGTCGGAGTAGCACCCGACTTTGTAGTCGACTTTATCCATGATGGAATGGCAAGGGTCGTGATAGGACAACTACTCGACACCATTGACCGCCTTCAACGAGAAGTTGACCAGCAAACTATGGCTAAACGCCACATCACCGAGGAGCTGCAATGCGCGCTACGTAAGCGCCCCGCATCGCCGAACACGATGCCTTATACCGACAAGCGTAGTCGGACGCAGGGTCCTCAGACCGCACCCACATCGGTGCAGTCCACGGCTCCAGCGCAAGAAATAGGATCTGCGCCCACAAGCGCCGCCAAAGTACCTCTAGTGATCCCCACTATTGAGGTACCCTTTCCTCTTGGCGTACCTCCGCACATTGATGCTGGACGTATTGTACTTACGATACGTCAGGCCTTTGCGGTGCCCGAGCAGATGCCCGTCGACGATGTACGATTGGTCGATGCTAGCTCGCCTGCCGATGAACCGATGCAAGAGACTGTAGAGCCCTCTACCATCGGTACGCTAAAGGAGGAACCAGCAAGCGAAACCGTCGACGAGCGTAGCTTACGAATGAAGCACAACGCCTCAGTCCGCCGCGACCGCCTTGCTGCAGACCGAGAAGCCAACGAACACTTGAAGTATAACTTCGAGACATTCGTCGGACGCATTCCAGATACTATTGGCGTACTACACATCAATGGTACTCCCGAACGCCACAATGCGTTTGGTGGACTCGTGGAATGCCCTTCACCCATTGGATCGCATCCCTGACCACTTACCTTCCACGGCAAGCCTTGGTTGCTTAGCTCTTCCTGAGGAGCATGCCGCCAACTTAACCAAAACGGACGTAATCCGTACTCTTCTTGCCAATCGACTACCTGTCGCTTGGATTGATCATGCATATCCCTACGGCCTCCACTACTTGGATGCGCATTATACGGGAACCACAATTGATCGTACACTACACGACAATGTGGACGACGACCGACTTGTTCGGCTATGTCGTTACGGGATACCCCCGGCCATTCCTCAATGGGATGGATGGCGACAGCCGACCCGCGATGATATCGCTAGACTCCACGTACTACTCGACTGTGAGAAAGAGCGAGGACTGGACACTGCGCACGCTCGCGGCCTACACCCTGTAGGATACGACATCACGTCGATGAAATTCATCACCGGACGTGACCGCGAAGCTACTGTACTCTACGATGGTGTAACGGGGTTACAAGATTGGGGACCTTGCTGTGCACGCTAGACGTAAGTTTGACAAGTCTGTCGATTGCTACGTATAGGTGTACAAGGTCTACTGTTTAATTATGTAATGTAAAGGATTAAATAGGCAACACCGGACGGTGTTGCCAAACAATAGCGTAATCGTGTCGATAAGATACGATTAGATCAAATTAGTCGATAAGATAGTAAGCGCCCTTACATACCCCCCTTTAAGATCGCTAGTAGCGATCTTCACCAGGGAGTAATGCAATAAGTAATAATAAAATTAAGGCAAGAGGGAGGGTGTAGGTCCCGGCGACCTACACCCAATATCGCTTGCAAAGAAATACGTATTACTGGTACGTATTCATGACCGAATACATAGTGGAGACAATAGTTCCACTACACGGCCTCCAAGTGCCGCCCGAGGTGGCATGGGATTGAGGACATCCGGTGTTGCGTATATTTGAGTACGCGACCTGCGGGTTGCTCCTCGGGAGTAAGGTGGTCTGCACCTGACAATGGCGGTCGTCCCGACGATACCTCCTGCGTGTCGAGGTCGGTTCGTTGACGGGGGGATTAAGTTGTCTCCCCGACCTATGACTCCATCACTGTGTCGGGGTCGGTGGGGTTGGATTCCACCGGACCCTGGCTAGTGGTAATCACTGCCAGTGATAGAGGCCCTGTGAGGGCCGACACGGGGTCCACTTGGGTTTCGGTAGCTCCTATTGGAGCTGCCACGACTGTGGAAGGTGTCGCGGGGGCAGGTGTGAGTGCCGCCGGGTCCGCCATTTCGACGTTGGTAGACGTCGATCCCGATGGAGCGGGAGTGTGCAGGTCCGGAGGGGGAAACTCCCCTCTCCGAACACGGAGTTCTCGGAAATGTGGGTCTTCACCCACAAACATCCATTCCACACTGGATAAACAATCCAGCCCCTCGTTCTGAAACTCCAAGCGCATTAACGTTTGAATGCGCGTGATGTCGTCGGTGGTAGGATGGTACCACCCGTCCCATTCCGGAATGGCGGGTCGCACACCCAATTGATCGAGTCGACGCACGCGATCGTCGTCAACATTGTGGAACAGGTCCTTATGAGGACCTGCAGTAGAGTAGTTATGGTCTAAATAGTGTAGACCATAAGTATAACTGTGGTTTATCCAACTAATTGGAATACCACAGTTAATAAGGTGTTGTAGGACACCTTGTTCCGTCAGCCGCCCTTCGGGAGCGGTAGGTTGGATCCGAGGGATAATAACCTCGGGTCCGGTAATCGGCGTGAACGGCCGATCAGGGTTGGCCTCGTTATGGGCCGCCACCGCTTCTGCATAGAAGTATGGCCGTGCGGTGATGGTTGCGAAGATTCGCATAAACCATGCCCGCATACTATGAGTTACTGGCGACAATATGTTCGCCAGTAAGTATCCCCAGGTCCCGCGACGATGAACGCGGAACCGGTAGTCCATGACGATACCTCCATATTGGTTCTTAGAACCAATACGCCCATGGTGAATCATATGTCGACACCAATGTTCGACATCCAATGCATGAGCTGGGCCGGGTTGGGGGAGACCAGCTCCTCGTGTCGGCTTGTCATGCCGATATTCGAATGCTTTATCCGGCCGTCTAATGACCGGGGCATTCCAGATGGGTGACCGTTCACTGAACGGTCGTGAGACGCTTCGGAATTCGCCCATGGCTGCACGAGCCATGGCTCGGTCGCGCAAGTGAGGCGCGACCGACAGGGTGATCCGACGGAATTCTCTGAAGAGCATAAAGGCCTCGGCCCGCTCTTCATCCCTCACCCCATGGCGTCGGTTATTGATCAGCTCATAGAGCTGATCAACTTCACGGGGGTTCATTGGGAACCCACATGGTGCGACGGCATACAGCCGTCCATCTGAGGGACGGGAGTTTTGTCCCGTCCCTAGCTCGCTCTCTGAGACGCGAGCTGCTGTGCCTAGCGCAAAGGCACAATTCTGGGCGGACGACACATATACCGTCCGCGACACCATATCCCAGAAGCGGTTGTCCCGCTCGTGGCGGCCGTTGATAAAGACCACCCCAAGCTCTTCAGGGATCCGTCCCGGCGCCTCCTTCTCAGCTTTGCGAGCCATATTCTCGCGATGCTGCTTCTGCCTGGCAGCCTTCTTCTTGCTGACGGGTTTCTCGTCGTCGGAGGACTCGCCGTAGTCCGACTCGTCCATAAATTCGGCGTACGGGTCAGACGCCTTTTGTTTGCCTTTGCCCTTTGGCGGAGGCGATGGGGGCTGCACCATCGTAGTGGGTGGTGCAGGGGATGGTGCCAGCAAGGTATACTTGCCAACAGGTTCCTTCTTTTGGGAACCTCTCTCCGGGTTCCGTACCCGGCTTTCTCCCGGGGTCGGTAGTGGGAGTAATGCTCCCGCTATCTGTTGCTGTTGCGGTGCCTGCACCGCGGATGTCGATGATGTCGACGCCCTTCGCTCAACTTCTCGAGCCGGTAAGGGACGCACTTCGCACGTCCCTCGGTCCTCGCGACGCTCCTCTCGTTGAGGACCATAATCAAGTGGGCGCTCATCACGCCACACTTCCTGGTCGGGGTGGCGGTCGAACCGCCGATACTCTTGTTCCGGGCGTCGTTCCTGACGCCTGGGTTCATATAAGGTGTGTTCTTCTCGCCGCACCTCGGTCTGCAGTCTTTTCATGGGTCGGGACAATGGTCCCTCCCTGCGATCTGGCGACGCCACTGCCGGTCGCTTTTTTGCCAGGCTGAGTTGCTCAGCCATGGCCGACTCTCTCGCCTTCACGCGTCTCAAGTCCGCGCGAACTCCATTGTACGCATCAAGCAGCTGGGTTACAACCAGCTGCGCCATCCCGTCGTCCAAGAAATCACAAAACTCGCGGTGAATACCCGCGTCTTCCAATCGGTCCAAGATAGACGAAAGGAGACCATCGTCTGCAAATGGTCTCCTCGAACTTGACGCAGACGACGCTGCGCGATCGTCTGCCGGCCTCCGCGAACTCGACACAAACGACCCTCTTTGTTCGTCTGCATATGGTGCGACATATTGCCGCGCCGGTTCGCTGCGCGCCACTTGCGCCGGTGGAGTAGGTGTTTTTTGACGACTTTGGTCGTCCACCTCCATCTTCTCTGACTCGTTGTACCGCGTATTTTGCGGTACGGTTGGGGCGGGCATTTGGGGGTACCACATCAGTGGTGGGTACCCCATGAAGCTCTGCATGGATGGCATATGTTGATATGCCATCGACGGTGGGTAGAACCCACCCGTCTGTGGTTGTTGCCCCTGGTGGGGCGGTTGGCTCATGTGGCCAACCATAGGGTATAATTGTTGCCCCTGATGGGGCGGTTGCCCCTGGTGGGGCAGTTGGCTCATGTGGCCAACCGATGGGTATTGAAATGCTTGGGGCTGCACGCCCATATAGGTTGGGGGCGGGGGCGCGCTTTCCGCGCGTCCCTGCACCTCCTCCCCTTTTGGACTCGATCCCGAGGCCATATTTTGATAGTCGGTGCGGCTGTCGCCGCCCCGAGTCGCGTCGTTGCTTTAATTTGCTCCTGCGGTTGGGTACATGTTGTGGTTGTTGGTTGAAAATTTGGTTGCGCGTCCTAGCGCCAAAACATATTTAACCTTCTGTCATAACTTTTGATGGTTATGTAATTTTTCTGATCGCTGTGATCACATGACCGCGCCACATTCTAGGTTCGTCGCGGCAACCTCGATGCGCTGCCCACCCCTTGCAATTCCAAGTAGCGGTCCAATGCCGCTAACTTGTTACAATTGTTGTGTGATTCCCAGGTGGTGTCACCTAGACTCCACCTAACTTGGTATTCCACTTTATTATTTTGGGTCCATCTATGGCCGAAAATCTCTTCGACAAACCATTCGTGATCGTCCGGCGCCCCAAAATCATAGGGCTCCAGGTGAGTTCTATTAGGGAACATTGCATCGTTTGTTGCGTAGTATGGGCGCAACAGCGATATGTGAAATGTTGGATGTATTCGATGCTCCATAAGCGCCGTAGGTAATTCCAGCGTATAGTTCGACGTGTCTGGCATGGCCTTCAATACTTTGTAGGGCCCGACGATTTTCGGACATAATTTCCGGGCGCGTCCCTTGGGAAGGTTCAAGTTCTTGGTAGATAAATATACCAAGTCACCCCCCTTTATTTCCGGACCAGTGGATCGACGCCTGTTTGCCTCGCGCGTTTGAAATACGCGCGTTTCGATTATAGCGTCATGCGCATCCGCTATGTTCTGCAATGCGCGTTCAGCGTATTCCCGAATTCCCTTTGGTATTACGCTGTCTGAGCGTATCTCTTTCAACATGGACGGCATGTATCCACCATTCAACTCAAATGGAGCGAACTTGGTGGTAGCCGATACGCTCGCATTTATTGCGAACTCAGCCATGGGTATACGATCTACCCAATCCTTTTGGTCATGCCTTACAACGGCGCGAAATATCTGGCCAATACTACAATTGGCTCGCTCCGTCTGTCCATCCGTCTGAGGATGGAAAGATGTCGACATTAGAAGCTTAGCTCCTAATAATTTATGTAGTTCGCGCCACCAGCGCGAAGTAAACTTAGAATCTCGGTCGCTTACGATCGAGCTTGGCAGGCCATGTAACCTGACGATCTCCCGTAGGTATACCCATGATAATTGGGCTGCCGTCATCGTCGTATGTATGGGTATCATATGCACCATACTCGTCATACGACAAATTACTACCCATAGATAGTTATATCCCTTTGATTCTGGAAATGGACCGATAAAGTCCATTCCGATAGAGTCCCAAGGCTTAGTGGGTACTGGCAGGGAATGTAGTTTCCCTAACGGTTTCTGATTTGACGTCTTGATCTGCTGGCAATACTCGCACGTTTTACAAAACGTACGAACGGTCGTGGCTAGTGATGGCCACCAATACCATCGTCGAATATATTCAGTAGTCCGTTCGGCACCGAAATGGCCCATAGTTTTATGGGCTTGCTCAACAATTGACGTGATGATCTCGGGTTCTCGCGGTATGCATAGAACGCTATCATTTATAGTGTTCGTGGTCCAAATAAGATTGTCTTTCGTGGTGAACGTACGAAAGTCCGTTGGGTTAGTGAGAATCACTGAAAATAGTTTATCCTTTGGGTATCCAAGGATAACGTCGTTACGGATCTTCTCGTCCGTTTTGTCTGGGGGAGGGGCAACTGTGTCCCTTCCGAGGACCATATCTCCGACCGTACGTTCCCGTTCGGTTGGCCTCTGGCTTTTTTGAAGGTGTGACGATGGTCCGGATGCGATACTTGGTGCCGCAGCCTCCATTATCTGAGCTTCGACATCTCGATCCTCCTGGCGTTCTTGAAGACGCTTGCTTCGACGTATTTCTACGTCTTTCATCGTTCGAATCTCAACTACTTTTTCCACGATTTCATGGTATCGTGGTACTGGTAGATCTTCACCAGTAGGATCGATTCTAGCATCGGCAGCTACGAAGTCGTGGACGTCGTAACGATCGTGATGGTTATCGCTCTCGAAGTATCGCGATAGACAATCGGCGACTTTATTCAGTTCGCCTTTCACATAGGTAATGTCGAAGTTAAATCGCGACATGTATTCCATCCATCGACGCTGCCTAGGTGATAAATTCACCTGGGTCTTAAAGAATTCGAGGGCTTTGTGGTCGGTAATGATGTGGATTTTATAACCCACAAGTTTATCCTCCCACTTAAGTAATGCTTCGAGGATAGCTAAGGTTTCGAGTTCATGCACAGCGTAATTCTGCTGTGCATTCGTGAATTTTTTGGACATGAATCCAGCCGGCTGAGCTTGGATCCATGTAGGTCCTTGACCATACATCGCACCGGCGCCTGACTTGGAGGCGTCACATATAATCCAAATTGGTTTGTCTGTCTTCGGTTGAATAGGCCGAATAATTGGCGTCGTGCAACATATATGCTTTATCATTTCAAAGCATCGTTGATGAATTGGTCTCCAATAGAATGGCGACCCATTCTCGGTCATCGCCATTAGTGGCCCAGTGTACGCGGATATATCTGGGAGGAATTGACCCAGATAATTAACCAGTCCAACGAGTCGCTGTATATCGTTGTAATTCCGTGGAATCCTCCAATCGCGAATCCGTGCCAATTTATCGGCGTCGGGGTGAATTCCTTGGTCGTCGATTATATGACCAAGGCAATCGACGCGATCCGAATATAGTTCGCATTTCTTCCACTTCAAATAAAGGGACTGTTCGCGTAATCGTTCGAACACTACTCGAAGATGATCTTCATGTTCTTCGATGGAGTTCGAGAATATGAATATGTCGTCCAAGTATACATGCATAAACTTCCCAATGACGTCCCGAAAAATTGACGTCATTAATCGTTGAAATGTTGCGGGGGCGTTACAGTCCCCGATCTGCATTATGTTGCTAACGTACGTTCCCGCTATCGTTGCAAAGGCGGTCTTGTGTACGTCCTTCTCGAGGATGCGTACTTGTTCGTACGCATCCGTTAAGTCAATCTTTGATCGTATCTTCCCTCTGGCAACATCCTCGCGAATGATTTCTTGGTCTGGCAAGGGCGTAACGTCCTTGATCGTGTTGTCGTTACGCTGCCGTGCGTCCAAGGGTGTTCTCAGGGAGCCGTCTTTTTTCGGGATACATAGCAACGGTGCTGCTTGCTTTACCGAACGAGGCTCCCACCATTTAGAGTCTGTATACCGATTGACCTTCGCGTAGAATTCCTCGCGAAGGGACAATGGGCACCTCAGTGCGTGGTACTGGTATTGTTTCTCATCGTCGATGAGAGTAATCTCGTGATTGACTTCCCGCCAGGGTGGTAGCTGTTGTTTCGTACCACCCACCATATCTTCGAATTCGTCATGCCATTGCTGGCGAAGTCGTGGATAATCTTCCGCGGTAAGGCCTCCATTGGGTGCCTTACCTTTTCCGTTCACCGTTCTTGCAACGCGAATGTGTGCTGTGTCTTTATTGCTAGGTTTAACATCAAACCTAGCTCGTAGTTTTACGAGAGCAAAGTCACTCTCATCCTTCACTGGTAACCGATACAACGGCCATTTAGCCCGTTGTATATTCACCGGAAAATTCATTTCCGTTGGCTCCGATACTTCCTCAGGCCGTGGATTTCGGTATGCTTGTCCTCGCGTGCCTACATTTCTTCCTTCGTGAGCCCGCATTGATGCTATTACTGCGTTCCATTCTTGCGGCATCTGTGGGTCGAACATCCACTCATATTGTGGGTGTGGATTTGGTCTATCCCAAAATGATCGATTACTCGCATTCGTATACGGCTCTGATTCCATATCCTTATCGGCCCCGCTCGTCTTACGCGCTTCATTATTGCGCTGGCGTTCTTCGCATGGCTCGTGAGTCCGTGCTCGTTCGTTCGAAGGCTCGTTTTGTGCCTTCTGCTGTTGTCGTTGGGGTTTTCTCTTCTTCGGAGGTGGCTTATCCCCCTCCTTAAGAGTTTCTTGAAACTCTTCATCGGATAATAGAAGTGCTGGGTGATCCTTCGGTAGGCTGTTTATCGGCCTACCCTCGTTATCAGGATCATCACCATCTTCTACTGTGACTTTTAGTCATTCTCTTCGTTTCTCCAATGACCGATGGCGTCTAACTCGGCCATCGGTATCCTCCATTTTTACTTTAGTCGCTGGTGTAGCGACTCCATTGACGACAACTTCGTCACGGTTAAAGTCCAGCACGACGTTGTTTGCGCGCATAAACGGCGTGCCTATAATCACGTCGTATCGATCAAAGTTAGCAAGGTCCATGTAAACCTTGCCTTTAAACCCTGGAAGAACGGCTTCCACCGTCGTGCCAAAATTTACTGTGGCCCGACTTCCTTTAGTTCCGAGCTGGAGGATTAATGGATCCTCCAACGGAAACACTCGAATATCGGCCACTTGAGCGAATGACGGCGTAAGTCCGGTAGTCATACTCCCGGAATCCCAGAGGGTCCAAGCCTCATGTCCACCTACGTTAATGTAGGTGTGTAGCGGTGCTACAGGACGACCTCGCGAATCACACTACAACCGAGCTTGACCAGATGTCATTTTTCTGCTAGTTGTACATGAAGTTGCGACGATCTACTTAAAATAATAGATATAAACAATAGATATAGGCAACGCCGAAGGCGTTGCCAAACAATGCCAACACAGGTGACCAGTATGGACCTGCGTCCTTACATACCCCCCTTTAAGATTGCACTCAGCAATCTTTACACCCGGGCAGATGTCGAGGGAATGTCGTATATATTGCGCGTACAGTACGCGCAACAATAGTCGAATGTATTGCGCATATTTTATGCGCCACAGTTGTCGCGTCTGGGTATTGGTACCCCGACGATATGGAATAATGATAATGTTAGGTCATGGCCCTAACGTAGTGTCGATTCTGTCGACCGCGACTTGTTCCTCCAGTCTCTGAGAGATTGGCGTCCATGTTCCGTGGACGTACTGGCTAGGGTTGGACACATAATGCCCAACGATGACTTTCGCGCCTGAGTTGGTTTGATAGTCGCCAATCGAGTCGTTAGCCGGTGATTTATGGCTTCATCGATTTTTTGGCTCCGTCTTCGACTCCTCGTCGACAGCTATTGCAACTGCCAGACCAGGGCTGGTTGAACCACCGCAGAAGACTGAGGCGCTATTTATCGCGCCTGTTAGGACCTGTGTAGCACGCCGGTTACAGAGTTATTCTGGAACCACCGAAGCGGACAGGCCTGACGTCCGTCAAGGAAGACGGCCTACGAAGGAGTATTCGGAGGTCGTGAGCGTCGACGGAGGTGTTCACCGGGGCTGATTCGAACGAACGAGCTCAAGTGATACGGGTGTGAAGCCAAATAGATTGAGAGAGAGAGAGAGAAACGAGAACGAGAATCGAGAACTAGTCTTAACAATAGGTAATATCGAGGTGAAGAGTCTGGAAAGAAGTGGTGTCATGTTATATACAGTGGGTAGGCGTGGGAAAGCGTAGTGGGATGTGATTTTAGGGGTGGTTGTTAGGGGCGGTCGTGACATTACCCCCTCCTCAAGCGTCGAGCCACTGAGACGCGGGGAGATGTTCGAATACGGATAGTGTGGCGGTTGTTTTTCTTTCTGGGTCGCGCGCGGTCACGTGAGGGGCACGTGCGGGTCTAGGTCGATTGTGGGTCCATGTGGGTGATTTGGAGGATCTCGGAGATCGAAAAAGAGGAGAGCTCTGGTTGTTTTTTCTCCTCTAATTTCTTTTTATCATCTCCATGTCGGTCTTCAATCGAGAATTTGCACCGTCTGCCTCCGCTGCCCAAATTTTGCGCGATCAAGAGTTGGCGCGTTTATCCGAAGAAGATCGGGCGCGCGTCGCGTTCTTGGACATGCCCCGACCCGTCTCCCCTACTCCTTCTCTCCCTGGGATCGCCGTTCTCCGAGATGGAAGCGTCGGGGCCGTCCCCAGTTCTTCCCCCGTTCCTCCTACGCCCTCCTTCCCTCGACTGGTTATTCGTCTTCCGGTCAGGGCTCCGCAGATCCGTCGCCCCCGTTCGACCACTCCGGAGGCCCTTTTCGAATTTTCCAGTGATCCCGTGTCGCGTCCGGCGGCGACTTCATTGTCTTGGGGGCCCCTCTTGACAGATGCGGTTCTGGCGGAGGTGATGCGTACCGCTGTGCGGGTTCCTCCCTCTTTGGCTTGGTGTGAGGCGCACGGACCGGTAAGTATCGTCTTTCGTTCGCGATCGGGCTGGATCCTTCCGCTGATTCTCTTTTTTGGCTCTTTGCTAGTGTGATCGGTGTCGGGGTCGTCATCAGTCTTGCCGTTTTCAGGAGGTTCGTCTTCGTGGGACCTTGCCCTGCGTCGATTGCCGCGCGGCGCACGCCTTGTGCTCCCTGTCGCTTGACCATGGTCTAGAGGTGGCATCTAGGGAATTGGCGATCCCCTTGGCGTGGTTGCGGACCCGTACCGAAGGTTTTTCCTTCTCCCGCACCGGCGTCGCTATGTCCTTTTCCGCTATCCGTCGTATCTTGCGTGTGGCGTCCCCCTCCTTCGACTCCTCTCTTGTCTCCGTGCCTTCTACGGAGGTCCTTTCCCTTTCTTCTTCTTCTGGGGACGAGGCCGCCGTTCGCCTTAGCCGTGCTCCGCCTGCGCGTGCTATCTTTCGTGGTACCCGAGGACAGGGTCGAAAATTAGCGTCTGTTGGTCGTGGGGGTATGCGGTCTGGTCTGCAGGGGTCTAGGGGGCGTCCTTTGCCTCGTTCCCCCTCCCTTTCTCCTGCGGCGCCGACTTCTCCTCTTTTGGTTCCTCCTTTGTCGGGCGCTACGCGTGCGGTGTCCCCCGATACGACCCCTGACGAACCTCTCTTTTTAAAGAGCTCGTCCAATTCAGTTTCGCCATCGCCAGCCCTGCAGTCCTGCCCTCCCTCCATGTTGCTGTCGTCCCCCCTCGCTACCCCTGCTCCTTCCGTTCCTTCGCCGGAAGCGTTCCTCCGTCTCCAGCGTCTCTACGACCAGGAGGTCGCGCGTGCTCAGGCCCTTTCCTCCCAGGTCGAGCGCCTCGAGGTCGAGGGTGAACGCCACAAAGGTCGTTTTCACGGAGTCCTATCCCAACTCGCCGACGAGCGTGAACGCCTTCTTCATCTGCAGGCGCAGACATCGCGTGCCGTGGAGGTCGTCGACGTCGATCGTGACGCTGAGGTTGAGGATCTGCGGATGCAGGTTGCGGGTCTCGAGGATGAGGTAGCGGGTCTTCAGGGGCACGTCGTCCATCTTCAGGAGGTCCGGGACCATTGGCGTGGTCATGCCTTGGACCTTCGCGTTCGTGTCGACGGTGAGTTTTTTGATTCGTGTTGTTCCTCTCTCGTTGTCTGAGTTTGTCATAGCCCTTGAACTTGCGCGTACCGCTTTTGCGTCGGACATGTTTGTCGCCGACGGTGCCTTGCGTCGCGCCCTTGTCGAGATGGAGGTGTCGCCGGCCCGGGATATTGTCGACGCTGCCCATAAGGTCCTGGAGCGGCATTCGCTCCTCGAGCTCTTCCCCCCTCCCGTCGACCCCGAGGTACTCTTCCCTGCGTTCGATCATTTCCTTGCTTTGCACCGCACTTCGCTCACTCGTGAAGACGCCCTTGCGGACTTCGTGTCTCGATCCCAATTAATCGCCGACGATGAGCAGGATATTGCTTCGATGCGTCCGTTGGAGGGGGAATTGGATGGGGAGGTCGGGTTTGGTCGCGGGGAGGGTTCCACTCCGAGCGCGGGTCCGTCCAAACGTCGTCGCATTGATTAGTCGGTCTTCTTGGTGGTGTCTAGGACCTTCTTTGCTTTCTTTTTGTTGAATATTTACATCTGAAGTTCGTTAATTCTTTTTCCTTGGTGTTTTCTTTTTTCTTGTACTGTCTTTGTCCCGGTGTTCGAAATACATTTTGTGATAAAAATCGTTTTCTTGAAGGGGCTTTTCATAAATTTCGTGAAGTGCGTGAATTCCGTCGGATTCTAGATTGTGGGGTCTCGTGGTTTCCTTGGGAATAGACGATGGAATTCGAGGGCCATGTCTTTTGCTCCCTCTATGTTTCCTGCTGGTTCCCATGTGTCGTCCTCAGGGCCATATCCTTCCCATCGTACCAAGTAGAGCACGTGTTTCCCTCGTGTTCGGGAGTCTAGGATTCGTTCTACTTCGTAGTGCTCCTCGCCCTCGATTTCGATTGTCTGCGGAGGTGGCTTTGATCGTCCTGGGAAGTTCTCGTGTTCGTGTTTTTCGAGTAACTTGACGTGGAACACATTGTGAATTCCCTTCAGTGTCGGAGGTAGTTCCAGTCGATACGCGTGGCTGGAGATCTTCTGTAGGATTTTGAAGGGGCCCAGTCTCCGGTGGTCCAGCTTTTTGGAGGGGCGTTTCGTTTTGATGTTCCGGCAATCGAGCCATACCTTCGTTCCTACAGCCCAATCTGGTGTAGGGTCCCGTTTCTTGTCCGCGAATCGTTTGTAGGCTTCGTTTGCGATCTCTATCTCTTGGCGGAGGTAGTCCTGGAGGGTCCGGAGGTCTACGGCTACCTCCTGGGCTTCCTTTGCCGGTATGTCTTTTATAGAGATTGTCAGGCGGGGGTGATAACCCTTGTTCGCAAAGAAAGGAGAGACTCCCGTGGTCGAATGGGTCGTATTGTTATACGTGAATTCCGCCAGTGGGAGCTGTGTTCGCCAGTTGGTCTGGAGGTAGTTCACGTATATCCGGAGGTACTGTTCCAGTGTCTGATTTACTCGTTCCGTCTGGCCGTCGGTCTCCGGGTGATACGCGGTCGAAAGGTTCGATTTAATGTCCAGGGCTTTACACAGCGAGCTCCAGAAACGGGAGACGAAGAGGGTGCCCCTGTCCGATATGATGTCGTCAGGCAGTCCGTGCTTGGAGAAGACATGTTCCAAGAATAGTTGAGCAAGTTCCTTTGCTGTGTCCGTTGTGTGACAGGGTATGAAGATGCCTTGCTTGGTGAGGCGGCATACTACGACCAGTATGGCGTCGTACCCATCCGATTCCGGTAGTTCTACAATGTGGTCCATGGATATGGAGGCCCACGCCCTTCGCCCAATCTGGAGTGGTTTCAATAGTCCGTATGGGCTATGGCGTGGGACCTTCGCTCTTTTACAGGTATAACAGCTTCGGACGTATCGAGTGACCTCCTTCCTTAATCCGGGCCAGAAATAAGTCCTCATGATGAGTTGTGTGGTCTTTCTGATCCCTGGATGTCCGCGCAGTTTGTGGTCGTGATGTTGCTGTAGGATGTCGAGGCGTAATCTGGGATGGTCCGGTACGTAGATTCTTCCGTCGCGAAGGAGTAGTTTGCCATCATCGGATAGGGAGAACGCGGAGGTCTCATCTCCGGGTTTGGGTGCGTGTCTCTCGAAGAATTCGTCTTGGGGTGTGTTCCGGATGTTGTTTAGTAGGAGCTCCTCGTTCAGTATTAGGGCCGCGTTCAATCGTTCGGGGGGTATGATGATGCGGTTGTTGAACGAATTATGATCCTGTTCGAACCCTTTCTTGGGATACACGTCTGGCCGTCGCGTGAGGGCATCTGGTTTCGCTCCTAATCTTCCGGGTCTGTAATTTATTTGGAAGTCGAAGTTCGCCAGGCATTCCGACCATCGTGCTTGTCTGCGACTGAGTTGCTTGGTCGTAGAGAAATACTGTAGGTTGTTGTGGTCGGAGTACACTTGAATGCGGTGGGGAGATCCCTCTAGGTAGGCCCTCCATTGCTTAAATGCTTCCACGATTGCTAGGAGCTCCTTGTCATAGATGTCGTAGTTGAGCTCCGCGTCTATCATAGTTCTCGCATAGAAGGCGACAGGACGTAAGTCTTGTGATGTCTCGTCAAATTGGGAGATGATCCCCGCTATGGCGAAGTCGGAAGCGTCGCACTCTAATATCACCGGTAGTTGAGGATCGAAGTGTCGTAGGATGGGTGCGGAGGAGAATGCTTTCTTCAATAGCTCGAAGACTCCTTCGCATTCGGAATCCCATTTCCAGATTGTGTCCTTTTGCGTGAGTTTGTTTAACCTCTTCGTTATGCCCGAGTAATTGTCGATAAACCGCCGATAGAAGTTTGCAAAGCCTAGGAAAGATTGGAGTTCCTTGACCTTCGTCGGCCTAGGCCACTTCCGAATCGCGTCGACTTTTCCTGGGTCCATCTTTACTCCGCTGGGGGATACGATGACGCCTAGGTATTCGATCTCCGTAGTGTGAAACGTGCATTTCTCCGGTTTCGCATGAAGGTTGTGTTTCCGGAGCCTCTCGAGGACCTTCCGAACGTGTCCGTGATGTTCCTCTAAGGTCTCCGAGAAAACCAGAATGTCGTCGAGATAGATCACTACGAACACGTCGTTCATGTCGTGAAAGATGTCGTTCATGAAGTGTTGGAATGTCGCGGGTGAGTTTGTCATGCCGAAAGGCATTACCAGGTATTCGAAAAGTCCATAACGAGTGCGGAAGGCTGTCTTCCATTCGTGTCCCGGAGCTATGCGGACGTTGTTGTAGCCCACTCGGAGGTCGATCTTCGAGTATACTTTCGCTTTTTGAAGTCGGTCTATGAGGTCTCCGATCAGAGGTAGAGGGTAACGGTTCTTCTTGGTGATCCGATTTAATCCTCTATAGTCCACGCATAGCCGGAGTGATCCGTCCTTCTTCTTTGCGAACAGTACCGGAGCTCCCGCTGACGAACTCGAAGGTCGGATGAACCCTTTTCCGAGCATCTCGTCGATGTAATCCTTCAATGCTTTCAACTCCAGTTCGGACATGTTGTATATCTTTCCGAAGGGAGGGGTAGTGTTTTCGTCGAGTTCCACTGTGTGATCGTAAGGTCGGTGTGGGGGGATGGTTTTCGCTTCGCCCGCTGAGAATACGTCTTCGAAGTCCCTGTACTCCGGAGGTACGACTTCCTCAAAGATTTCCTTTTCTGTCTTTGGTTGCTTGGGTTCGTCGTCGGAAGTGTTATTGGCATGGAGGTGTTCCTCTTGTTCAGTGGGGGAGATGTGTAGTTGGAACGCTGTGGCTCCGTCCCTGATGAGGTTTGCGAATGGCGCCGCTCCAATCAGGCGGATGTTTTGTGTTTCGACATCCTCTTCTCCCTCTCCGGTTTCGTCTTCGACCTCCGTTTCCGGGTTGGCTTCATCTTCTTCCCGTGTTTCTGTCGTTGGGGACGTTGCGGATCTCCGTTTGGGGTGGGGTTTGAATTTGGACCTCGGAACGTTTGGAGGGAAATAGTTCGGTGGAGGTGGTTTTCGGGTGCGTTTCCGTCCCGTTACCTCCTCTGGCGTCTCTGTTGTTGGTGTTGGTGCTTCCTCCTGAGGTTCGTTGGTGTTTGGGCGGGTGTCTTCCTCCTTCATGTTATCGCTGGAGGTGTCGTTCTGATCGTTTTCGTCGTCCAGGAGGTCCCTGAGGAGGGGTTGTTTTTCCGAAAGGGGGTTGGCTGGTTTCGGAGCTTCGACGTCTTCCTCCTCTTCAAGGGTCACAGTTCTCCATTGCGTCTTCTGGGAAAGCGATATCGCGGCTAGTCCTGCCCCTTGTTCCATGGTCATGGACATTTCCCGCCAGTCGATGTCCGGATTTGCTTCCCGTAACCAAGGTAATCCGAGCACTAGTGGCGTGGCCGGGTGTAACTGTGTTATGAGGAGGTCGACCTTATACTGTAGTCCGTTCTCAAGTTTGATTGTTTCGGGACTATGGTGTGAAATGGCTCCACCTCCGCTGGGGTTTCCGTCGAACAGTTGTAGGGTCATGGGGTTGGCGAGAGGTTCCGGTTTCGTACACGAGGATTGTGCTATGAAATTTCCCGCCGCTCCACTATCGATAAGTGCCCGTAGTCGCGTTGAGGATCCTTCTAACTGTACTTCGATCGTGAAGGAGCGAGCTGACCGCGAGGGTAAGCGTTGATTTCCTGTGCTTGTTGTCGTTGGGACGACTTCCTTTTTTCTTCGGAGGTCCGGTAGTGATCCTTCAATTTTGCCGTTTGACCCCCATCGTAGCGTGATGCAGAGGTCTTTCCAATTTATGCGGGGATTGACCTCCTTCAGCCATGATAGTCCCAGCACTATCGTCGCTGTCTCGTGGAGTCTCGTTAAGAGGAATCTTATCCTCTGAGTGGTGCCGTCACTGAATCTGACGTCGTTGGTGGTATAGTGTGTGATTTTGCCTGATGCGGAGGGTTCCCCATCAAATAGGCAAAGGTTTATTGGGGGTTTGAGCTCCTCAAGGTGGAGCCCGCGTGATGTCGCCATGAGGGCGAGGAGCGATGGCTAGGACGTTGAGGATTCGTTGGGGGAGCGCTTTTCGCAGCGTGAATTGTAGCGCTACCCAGTTCCAGCCTGTTTCGTATGCTTCCTGTTCGAACTTGATGATGAAAGCTGTGAACTTTTCCCATTCCTTCATTTTCAGTCGTGAGATGTTATTCTCGGCTTCCACCCTGGAGTTCGGTATGCCAAAGCGTGATCCCAATTCGTGTACGAACCCTTCCCAGTTCGTGAACATTGGGTGTTGCGGGTTGTACGTGAGTTGCAGGCGGAAGTAGTCCATGGCTCCGTCTTTTAAGTAGGAGCTCGCGAATGATACTTTCAGGTGGTCCTGTTCGTAGGTAATCGCCTTGGCTTGAAACGTTACTAGGCATTCCGTGACGAAGGTCTTCCATCTCCTCGGTTCTTTTCCAGTGAAGGGGTCCGGTTTCCTGATGTCGATTTTCGATTCCAGGTTTAGGAGGTGTCGGTACTGTTCCGGGGTCAGGTTTTGATTTGGGCCTAAGAATTGTTGTGGTGGAGGTGGGGGTCGTTGAGGGTTTGCGAATTGGCCTCCTCCCGGATTTCCGGGTGGGCCTCCTCCTCCTCCTCCTCCGTGGCCTCCTCCTCCCCGTCCGGGACCTCCGGGGCCTCCCGGGCCTCCTGGTCCTTGTGGTGGTCCGTATCCTCCGTGACCTCCCCCTCCTCCAGGACCTCCTGTTCCTCCGGGGCCGTTTCCCCAATAACCTCCTCCTCCCCCTCCTGGTCCTCCGGGGCCGTTTCCCCATTGAGTTCCTCTCGGGGTAGGTGGTCCTGAAGATCCCGGAGGTGGTTGGGACTGTGGAGGTGGTCCGTTGTACTGGGGGTTCGGTCGTCCGCCGGGTATGGGTGGGGCTGGTCCGGGGTTGTAGCCAGTTCTGTATTGTTCGAACTGGGGGAATTGTTGTTGGGTCCCTTGCCTTCCGTCGAGGATGTTTACGTTTTGACCGGGGCCGGGGTCCGCTCCGATTCCACGGCGTTCTCTTGGGGAGATTGGGCGTGGGCCTTGCGGTGACCTCCTGTTCTGGTTCGCCAGGTGAGGTGGTGTTTGGCGCCAGTCTTCTCGTGTCCTTGGGGGTGCTCCTCTTTCTTCTCGGTTTTCTTCGCGTAATTCGTAGCTATGAGCGTACGACAGCGGCGTTGGGATTCCTTGTTCCGACGGAGGTAGGGGAATATTCTCGGGTTCCCTCTGAGGAGCTCCTTCTTCCCTTGCGGAGGTCCTTTGTGGGCCTTGAAAACCCGAGTTTGGCCTGGAGAATGGTCCTTCGAAAGAGGGGTTCTCTTCGGGGATCCTTTGCAAATTTTGGGCTCCCCAGAATCCGAACGTCGGAGCTCTTCGAGCGTCTGTCCCTGGTGTGACGGTGGGTTCGAACCCTTCTTGGCTGGGGGGTGCGTTCCCTTGGTTCATCCTCCTGAGTAGAGCCGAAGCTGTCTGCGTATTGACAGTGCTTGTCGCTCGTGGAGGTTCTTCGAATCTAGTTTCAATTCTGGAGGGAATGGGCTCCTGAATTGGCATGTGGAAGGAACGTCCCGCGCTTTGGGGGTCGGAGAATCTTCTTCCCTCGTTGGACGTCTGGATTTCTCCAGCCAGGGCGCGTAACCTTTTTTCGTTTCCCCCCATTTGTAGCAACACCGTCAGTTGTGGGGGTAATCGATGGGCTTCGTGCAGTTGTATGGTCGACAACACGAGGTTGGCCCATTGTTCCGGTGTTCGGGGTTGATGATCCATCCCCATGGTTTCGACTAGGAGCTCGTGCGCTTGTCGTGAAAACTCTTCCCGCGTCATGCGGAGCTCGTAGAGTATCCTTTCGTGGTCTGAACCGTGTAGGAAGGGGTTTTGTTGACGAGCGAAGTGTCCCTGTCCCTCCTCCCGAGCCCTATCCCTCCTCTGGAACATCTCCGGGTGCCTCAACCTTTCGTAGTATGACCCGGGAGTCTGGTTACTTGAAGGCGGAGGTCCGGAGGCCGTTGCGGATGGTGGTAAGGGGGGATAGTTGGGGGTGGCGAGTTGGTAGGACGGGTTGAATACGTTTGAGGGGGTCCGGGGTAGAGGTCGTCGAGGGTCCTGACTGGCTGAGGAAAAGTCCCCCTCGTGTTGGCCTGGTTGGAAAATGTTGTGTTCTAGCCTGGACCTGTTGGTTCCGAAGGTCCCTTGCATCATGTGTCCTGTTGAGGCAGGGGAGGTTTCGAAAGGTGGTGGTGAAGGTCTTCTTTGTGTGAAAGAGGGACCTTCGAAGTTTTGATAGCGGACTGTGGTGTTGGGCTCCACTATCGTCGAGGACATGTCCGGTGGGTGGGTAGACCTCGATATTATGTTAGGACCTGTGTAGCACGCCGGTTACAGAGTTATTCTGGAACCACCGAAGCGGACAGGCCTGACGTCCGTCAAGGAAGACGGCCTACGAAGGAGTATTCGGAGGTCGTGAGCGTCGACGGAGGTGTTCACCGGGGCTGATTCGAACGAACGAGCTCAAGTGATACGGGTGTGAAGCCAAATAGATTGAGAGAGAGAGAGAGAAACGAGAACGAGAATCGAGAACTAGTCTTAACAATAGGTAATATCGAGGTGAAGAGTCTGGAAAGAAGTGGTGTCATGTTATATACAGTGGGTAGGCGTGGGAAAGCGTAGTGGGATGTGACTTTAGGGGTGGTTGTTAGGGGCGGTCGTGACAGCGCCGACGTATACGCCACAAGGATTTCAGCGATGGATATCGCTGCGACTGTGGTTAAAGTCGCGTAGGCTGCCACCTCGACGTTTATCAACGTCGACACATAACCGATACGGCTGCCGGACTGATGCGTCTCATATTGCATCTCAAAGACCTGGATAGGAACTGTTGGGCACAACGAGCCCAACACGCTCAATCGGAGTCGGTGCACTCATTATCATCATAACGAGCGCTTTCGTCGCTTTGCTCGTCGTTCGAACGAGCGTCTTCTGGGCCGCTATGTGCAGCGCCATTCTCCTGCTCGTCGTTAGACCGAGCGTCTTCCGAGCCGCTATGCTCAGCGCCACTCTCCTCCTCCTCTTGATAGCTACCACGTTCACGGTAGCTATCATATTCCGCCTCGAGAGCGTTGGTTTCCCCATCGCTCTCCACTTCGTAGACGTGAATTTCCTTCCCGTCTTCATCGAGGTACTGGTACTCGTGGCATGCGTCCTCACATTCATATGTTTGGACATGCCATGCTTCTGAGCATTCCGAATGACCTTCGGACCGCTCACCATTCCCGTCGTCTTCCCCTTCCGGTTCATCGCCATATGTGCGATGAACAATTTGGCGCATACACGCCAATCGCTCGGTGGACATTTCATTCCGAGCTGCCGATGGTGTCGATACCACCATGTCGTAATTGCCCCTAATCGCGCTCATACTGCGCGAGTAGGTTCTCGAATTACCCTCTACCCAGTCTAGGACATGGTCGGGGGTACGTGTTCGCTCCTGTCCAATTTGCGAACTCGATCTTGACCTTCCCGTTTCACTGGGTCGGTCACCAGATCCTCCATCGGATACAGCGCTTGACGCCGTCTCCGCAACAGGCTTGACGCCCATTAACCCCGTGTCCGCACAGAGTTCCTCTCTGTGATGCCGGAGGTGGTACCTCACCCACCTCCAGACCCGGCGCACATCGTCTTCCGGCCGATCGTGCATTAGCTCCCGGAACGTCTCGTTCCAGTCGCTTCCGTCGTCTATGCGTCGTGCTATCCACCACGCAATGTGGAAGTCCGCCTCCGGGTATGCTGGCGTCGACACTTTTGCGGTCGTCGTCCCGTGGCGTTCACTCTTCTTCGATGGGCGTTCACCACCCTCATCTCCTCCCTTGCGGACGTTTGTCCGCACCTCCGGTAGTGCCGGATGCTTGTCTCGTACGTCTTTAACTGGACGTGCTGTGCTCGCATTTACTGCTGGGCTCTGCCCAGCGTTTTGCAGACCAAGTGAGCTCCTTGGTCCGTTCGTGTGCCTCCCCGTAATCTGGGATGCGTTCGCGGTCGCTTCTCCGCCATCGATGACGGCACCTCTTCTTGGGTGCCTCCGTGGTCGTTCCGGTTGAGGGCGCATGCTGGCGCTCTCCGACACCGATGTGGCGGCCATAGCGCCACTATAGGATCTAGGTGTATCATACCTAGATGATGAATGAGCGCATGCTACTGAACGCGCTGATACAAGCCTATCCCTAGGCTTGGTGGGAGGACGCTTGCTGTCCTCCGGTACACCTTCTCGGTGTGATTCGATTCGATGTGCACGACCTTGCCGCGCGCCATTGACTATAGTATGGTCTATCTGAACCATACTGCGTCGGTACTCGTTCCTTGCGCCCTCCCGACGCGTCTCAACGGTCGGAGGTCGTACCTTCGACCCCTCCGACATCGTGTCGCTGGCGCTTCTCTCGCCAGCGGTTGTTGCGCCTTTACTGGGCAACCTCGTTCGTAACACGTCGCTCTGCGACGTTTCCTTCATCGTCTCGTCTGTGGAGTGGCGGCTGGTATTCTGATACCTCTCCCCTCCACCAGAACGTCGTTCGGATACGGCGTTCTCCTTGGTTCGTGTCTCCTTGAGCATTCTCCGATGCTCTGCGATACCCTCTACGTTGCCCAATTGGAGGGCCTCCTGCCTGATCTGTGACCTCCGTCGCATACTTTGCTCTTGCGTGGGCGACGGTACTCGCCAGTTGCGGTCGTCGTGTCCGCCACTATATGTGACGTTCACCGATGCGAGGCCATTACCCTCGCGTCTTTCGGAACGCTTCACGATGGAACGGAAGGGGGCGGCACTCAAGCCGTCCAAGCGTTCGTTTTTAAGACCATTAGTTGATGGTCTCGTCGACTTCATTGGCGATGGCGCCTGCGGCACCATCATACTTGCATCGCACGATTGCGATGCTCCTCGTTTTGCGTCTTTCGGACGCCGCTTCCTATAGTTTTTAACGACCTCACTAAGTGTCGTTATCGTCTTATCAGCGTACGATTCACCGACTACTATACGGTGCAGGTACGCTGCCCCGTACTTCCTGTACATTTTGTCGGTGGTCTCGAGCAACCTCCGATGCCGGTACTCGCTCTGGACATCAGTTGTCGCCCAGAATGCTTCGAGTTTCACCTCCCAAATCGAAGGTGCAGTGTTCACAGTCGGTGCAGTTTTTTGACCGCACCATTCTTGATAGAATACGCGTAGCACGTCCATATATTGTCGTAGGTACTCGGTATGTCCTACATCCATGTATACTGGTCCATAGTACCTTGATACAACGTGTTCGGCGCACGCTTCGAGCCTACGTCGTTGATTTTCATCGGTTATCTTAGAAGCCGACCAAAATAGCTGGAGCTCACGCCGTAAAAGGGCGAGCTCGATCCAATCTTCGTGCACAGGCGACGAAGATTCGCCTGTGCCGTTCCAAAGAAACGGCTCGAGTTTGCTCGAGGGAGCCGCCGCCGGCGGTTCTGCCGTGTGACGTGGCATCAATTTTGATGCTTCGAGCATCGAAAAGTCTCTCGGAGCCGCAAGCTGCGGTTCCGACAAGTGACGTGGCCGCGTGTCCGCGGCCTCGTGTGTCCATACGCGTGTCGCATGGTCCTGGGTGGTTCTCGGTGTCATGTCGAGATGTTGATGGTAGCCAAAAGGGGTTTGATTGGCCAGATTGAGAAAAGAAGCAGATATAGCGGGATATAGCGGGATATAGCTGTGTATAGCAGTAGAGCTGGATAGCTCAAAAAAATGTAACGGTGCTACAGGACGACCTCGCGAATCACACTACAACCGAGCTTGACCAGATGTCATTTTTCTGCTAGTTGTACATGAAGTTGCGACGATCTACTTAAAATAATAGATATAAACAATAGATATAGGCAACGCCGAAGGCGTTGCCAAACAATGCCAACACAGGTGACCAGTATGGACCTGCGTCCTTACAAGGTGACAAGGCACTCCTTGTCCTTTATCAGAACTACGGGACGAGCAATCTTGTCCCTACCCGTCCGCACTTTCACTTTACGACTTGGTGGTTTATCATTGCGTTCTTCTGATGCAATGACTTCTGTCATTGCAAACATACGCTCGGTCTCATCGTCCCGAGCATAGTATTCATTTTCATAGACCTCCATGTCTACGAACTCATCGCCTTCGTCTTCATTGTCCGCCTCTGTATCAGGGCGTCCATTGTCTCGTCCGTCCGGGTCCTCGGGAGAAGTATCTTCATCGTCCGCCTCACTTGCTGCGTCAGGTGCCGCTGTACGTGCGGCCCGTAGGAACACTCGCTGTTTCTTGGGCTGTTTGCAATCTTTTGCAAAATGCCCTAGTTTTCCACAATTAAAGCACACTTCCCCCGGAGGGTGGTTGTGATGATCGTGGTTTTTGGTTTGATTGTAACGCGGACGATCTCCCGTCTTCATCGCTGGTTTTTCGAAGTGGGGCTTTTGCTCTCCACGTCCCGGTTGATCCTGATACGCTGGCTTGGCGTATGGTTTTTCATTAAGTGCGCCATACACACGTCGAGGCCTGTTGAAATTGTTTTGTGGGGTGTTTACTCGCCCCCCATCTGGTTTCCGCGTTTGACTCGGTTGACTTCGCTGAGCGGTTATGTTCCGCTCAAAGTAATCAGCCGTCTTCTGGGTGGCTTGGTGTGCTAAGCCCACCGCTAGGAACTCTTGGGCCGTGTTGATTTCGGGTGATAGCCCGTCATCGAATAATGCCTTCCGCATCTCACGCGGAAGTGTCTTGAGGAATTTCTCCAAGAACGTCCAATCGTCCGTTCTTGCTGCCATATTCATGGCATGGTCCACAAGGTCATCATATAAACCTTGTATTCCTTTGCTCGCCGAGTAAGTAACGGCATTAAAGTCGTTACGAGCATCTTGCATGGTTGAGGGTAGCACGAACCGGTCATACAATCCAAGTACGACGTCTTCAAACGTCCAGAACTGCTTCTCACGGTTCACATGTATAACGTGGCGATTGTACCACTTTCGAGCTTCGCCATCGAGAAACTCGGATGTTATCAGAACGCGCTCTTGGTCGCGTTCTTCTCCTCCAAACTGGCTCACTGCCAGCATAACGACGAGGCTCGACAGCCATTCTTCAAGGTCGCCGAACTTTGCACTTCCACTATAAGTGCCTACGGACTTTGAGTCTGCACGCCGAGATTTCATCCCGTCCGGAAGCGACAGTCGTACCGACAAGCGCTCGTGCATTAATTGATGCAATCGCTCATGCATCTTAGTTTTATGCTGCTCTCCGGCAGCATGTATTCCATCCGCAATTGATTGACTCCGGCGGATCGGAGCAGGCATTGAATAGCCTCGAGTCTGAGCTCGGGGCTGCGCATATTCCGCGGGTTCACTTATTCGAACCCGCATGTCTCGACGACCGTTAGCTATCGCCGTCGAATTATTCTTTTCGACGGCTTCCAATCCAGTTACCAACCCACCATCCGAACCTTGAGTTTGCGAGGCCCATTGCCTCGCCATCTCATCCACAGGCATATGTCCTTCAAAGACGACTCCTTGGTCGTCATAATTCGTGAACTTGCTCCGTGATAGATCAGCATTTCTCAGACGCTGGTAAGCGATCCGGTTGTTCCACTCTTTCGCTAATGGAACACGGCCATCCTTAGCCTCCGGAGGTACTTGAATAGCTGGCACACTTTCAGTGCCAGCTGGTTGCGAATTTGTGTCCTTACGCTCAGTGGGTGGGTCTAATGTAGACTCACTAACAGGGGCCCATCGGGAACCTTGTGGTGTCGCAAGGTGCTCTTCGCGAGTCATTCTTTCGCGTTTCGCTGCCGCGGCCCGACGACGATAATCGTCGTCAGATTCTCCTAACTGGCGCGCTTGATGCAGCGCAGATACTGCCATGGCAGCCTCATCAAGAGGCTGGTTCGATCCAGAGGCCACTGCTTGAGGAGTGAAAAGGTCATCCCAACGACCTTTTCCTTTGTTGAGCGGAGCTTTCTTAGGTATAGGAGTCCCAGCGATCGAACTGACTGCTGAATTCGAAGTTCCCTTAGGGTACTTCTTCCTGTATTCCGTAACTACTACGGACAGCGCTTCCAAGTATCGGTCGGCATACTCCTGTGCGACCATTTCTCCAACGGACTGTGCTCCGGTTGATCGTAGAACGAGCCTATCCGCTCGTTCCTCTAGTCGTCTTCGTCGATGTTCGCTAACAACATCGGTGGTGTCCCAGAATTGCTTCACTTTTAGCGCCAGCAATTCCCTGTCGATGGCTTCTTCTTCATTGGCCTCGGGGTCGGACAAGTTGTCTTCGTCCGACTCCATCTTGACTATGCTCAGGGTGGACGCCCCGAACGCTCTACTTGACAGACAGCTGTCTGGCCATCTGCTTCCTGCCGTGTGGCCAGGTCGATGTGACCTGGCCAATTCGTCGGCCAAGCTCCCCGGCACATTGGTGCTTGCTATCGGCCAAGGTTCCTCTGATTCTAATCCTAGTGTATTCTGCGCTGGTGGACTTTGTCCACCAGCGACTGATCCGACTTCCACTGGTTGCAGTGGAAGTTGTGATGGAGGATGCGCTGTGAGCGCATCCTCGAGGACCGGAGTTCGGCTCTTTCCAGATGTGGGAGTTGGTGTCATCGGGTCTGGGTCTCGTGGGTTCTTTTGATGATGGGTGTTCTAAATGGAATGTGGTTCTGCGTAACGTCATGGGTACGCAGCAATAGAAAGCAAGGTAGCTTAAAAAAATGTAACGGGGTTACAAGATTGGGGACCTTGCTGTGCACGCTAGACGTAAGCTTGACAAGTCTGTCGATTGCTACGTATAGGTGTACAAGGTCTACTGTTTAATTATGTAATGTAAAGGATTAAATAGGCAACACTGGACGGTGTTGCCAAACAATAGCGTAATCGTGTCGATAAGATACGATTAGATCAAATTAGTCGATAAGATAGTAAGCGCCCTTACAGATGGCGATCTGGTGTTTAACGATACCACTGACCCGTCTGCGCCACCGCCTATGGTGGAAGGTCCTCCGCTCCCAACTATCGAGTCCACTACGTCGCCAGCACCCTCTGCTCCACCTAATTCATCCGCACCACTGGTCCTTCTACCAGAGGCTAACGCTTCTGACGACCATGCGATGGATGTCGTAGACAAGGCTTAACGACAACGTCGAGTGTACGCCACAGTCATGGTAGTCGTCGAAATACATACGTGATCCCTAATTAAGTGGGAGTTGTATACTCACGCTTTGTAATTATAATAATAACCATGCACATCCATCTGCTGAGATCATACATTGATCTCAAAGGGGGGTGTGTAACGACGGCGCGTTACAATACATCTATATTGAGACGCGACCTGTTTGGCATTACCTTCTGGTAATGCACGACCATCTTTGTTATGCATATATAAATGTCCTGTACAGTTTATGCTTAGATAATCCTTTGCACCTTCACCCTGTACACGTACTTAGCAGAATCCCACAGATTGGTCTAGCTTAACGTGTCTGGTGTCTCGCAAGGATCCTCCAACCCCGTACAACCGTTACAACCTATGAACGCGATCCCTCGTGGGTCCGAAGACAGGTCGTCATATCAGGAGTCGCACCACCAACAATCCTCCCTGGGGAATGGGACGCTATCCTCCGCGGCACAGCAGTCAATCTCGACGCCGTCTTCAGCTCAGTCCACCATGTTCTCCCTCCTAAAGAGGACGTTGGACGCATGGGATCTACTGAAATCAGATTTAGCAACCCAGAGCCGTCAAAGCGTGTCCAAACCTCGAGTGACTGGACCACCGCATGGGATGACGTATCGGAGGCCACGGCTATCGCATTCCCCCACCGTGCAAAGGAGCTCAAGGAGTACGGTTCGTATATCCGATCCGAATTTTCGGCCAAGCAGCCCCCTTCGCACCGAAAAATCATCCTGTATGACATTGCCATCAGGAACTTCGTCGCGGGCGGCCAACGCCACCTCCTTACCGATTTCGACCTCTTCTCCAGGTTCCACTCTGCGATCATTGCCCCCGACAGAGTCGAGTCGGGGAGTGGGAGCGGGATGGCGTCCGGATCAAGCTCGCGTGGCCGGTCCAGAGCAAGAAGGAACAACGGAAGCAAATCGGACATTTGTCACCGATTCAATGACGTCGGTCGATCATGTCCTTTCTCGTCCACCGCTTGTCGCTACATCCACACCTGCAAATCATGCGGGAGCTCCGCGCACGGCCAATGAGACTGTGTCAAAGGCGGACATGATTCACGGGGCACATCCTAGATTTCTTCGTTACAACCTATGGAGGAATGACAATTGTGTTTCTCCGACTGCTGCACTCTGGACTGAAAAGGCAACTCCCTTACCTTCGCCCCCGTTGTCAGAGCTAGCAAATCCTGTCGTGTCGAAAACTATTTCCGAGAACCCCTCTCTCTTTGCCATCGTCACTCCTATTAAAGTCGACGCAAGAGTCCCGTTTTAATCCAAGCCCTCCTCTTTGCCCGTTCCTCACCCGACCCCTACTTTCACGATTAAATTTCGCCCCTGTCAACGTCTTCCAATCTTTCAGCTACGCCATCCTCTTCTTCTTCCTTTGTATTAATACCTCCCCTTCCCGCCCTCTTCTTCCCTTCCCCCCTCCTCTTTCCCTTAAATCCTACCTTGTATTACTAGAAACCCCCTCTCCTTCTTTTCCTAATTTTCTCTTATTTTTCGCGCTCCTCACATCGTTCCTCATCACTAGCCCTTTAGCTTTACTGTTACGGTCAAGGTTGAGACAATAGACTTAGGACGAGGGACAAAGCGTAGCAGCTATGAATGTGTTGATTGAACTAAGGAAAAAGTGTATCGTAAAATAACGCGTAAGTAAGTAGGTGAGACATAACGTAGTAGTGACCGTGACATTATCCCCCTTTTAATGGTGGATCGAGGCGATTGGGAGGCCGAGAGACGCGACCTGTGCGAGTAGTGGTAGTAGGCGGAGGTACGTAAACAGAACGAGGATTTTCATGTATAGTAGGAGGAGAAACAGGACGAGGATGAGGAAACGACGACGAACCGTGAGCCGAACTCTGTTCACGACCGTCTACCGAGGTTGACACGGCTCCTGGCGTAACACCAGTTACGCCGAAGTGCGACACGGGAGACTCGGACGTAGAGAGGGGAAGTTCGGTCGATGGAACATCTTGGGCGTCGTGAGTGGAACTAGTAGGTAAATTGTCAGTAATAAGAGAAAAGTGTTGTTGTAATGTAATAGGATGAGGCCTCGGGGCTCGGGGGTGACGACGGTGGAAACGATCGATAAGTTCGTTGGCGGTGGTAGGGATGTCGGAGAGGGCGATCCAGGAATTTTCTGAGTCGGGAAGGGAGTGCCAGTGGACGAAGTATTCATAACGATGACCGATTTTGCGAGAGTCGAGGATGTTGGAAATGGATGGGGTAGAGTCGGCGAGTTGGAAGGGTCGAGGAGAGGAGTGGGGATGGAATTCTGAAGGGTCTTGATAGGGTTCTAATAGGGAGGTGTGGAACACGGGATGGAGTCGAGAGAGATAGGATGGGAGGCGTAGCTGATACGTCTGCAAGCCGATACGACGAACGACTGGGAAAGGGCCGAGGCGTCGATGATCCAATTTGAGCGACGGCCTAGTCGTTCGAATGTTACGGCGAAGTAGCCATGCCAATTGGTCGGGAGAATAGGATGGAGAGGGTAAGACCTTGGTGTCGAATATTCTCTTTTGACGATCTTGAGAATACTGAAGTTCGGCGCGTAGTTCGGAATGAATTTGATCTAAACGTAGAGCTAAATCGTCAGCAGCAGGGACGGTAGAGACTTCAGAAAGTTTAGGAGTGAAGGTAGGATGGAAACCATAGTTGGCGTAGAATGGCGAATGTTTTGTTGACGAGTTTTCGGAGTTGTTGAAAACGAATTCTGCCAGGGGAAGGTAATCAACCCACTCGTCCTGCTGGTACGAGCAGTACGCGCGCAGATAGCCCTCAAGAGTCTGATTAGTACGCTCTGTGAGGCCATCCGTGCGTGGGTGATAGGCTGTGGAGAAACGAGCGTCGATGTCGAGACGCGAAGTAAGTTCTTTCCAAAAGTTAGAAACGAAAAGGGTGCCACGATCCGAGATGATGGAATCTGGGAGACCGTGGTAGCGAAATATGCGATCTACGAATAACCACGCGAGATCCGACGCGGTCATCGACTCTGTACAGGGAATGAAGTGCGCTGCACGCGTTAGACGATCACAAACGACGAGAATTGAATCGTAAGAATGAGAATTAGGAAGCTTAACAATAAAATCCATAGAAATTGATTTCCATGGGCGTTCAGGGATGTCGAGCGGTTGTAGAAGACCATAGGGCTTGTGGCGAGGGATCTTGATACGATTACACGTATCGCACGCTGAGACGTAGCGGCGGACATACGTATAGATTCCCGGCCAAGAGTAGTCGTGTAGAATATTCTTGACGGTCAGAGTACGTCCAGGATGACCACCAAGTACACAATCATGGCGAGTATAGAGTATCTCGGCACGAAGGGACTTTGGTACGAAGACGCGACCGTTGTGGAATACCATGTCGTCTTGGGCCGTGAATTCCGTAGATCCATGAAGAAGTGCTTCTCGCCACTCGGAGTCTTCTTGGAACGCTGTTCGAAAACGCTTGAGGAGTTCAGAATTGTCGATGGCGAGTGTTGTAAAGGCAGAAATTGAAGACGAAGTAGACGAATCTGTTTCGGAAGAAGGAAAAATGCGTTTAGTGTGCGACGAAGTAAGAATTGTCTTTCGTTGAGCCTCCAGGACGTCATCCCCTTTTTGAGGTAGGAAATCGGGGCGCCTAGATGGCGAGTCGGCGACGTTCTGAGTACCTGGGGCCCAATCGAGACAGAAATCGAACTCGGAAAGAAACATAGACCACCGAGCTTGGCGGCGATTAAGTAAACGAGAAGACATAAAATACTCAAGATTTTTGTGGTCGCAAACCACCGAAATGGGGACGGAGGTACCCATCAGCCAAGGACGCATATCGCGAAATGAATCAACGATAGCAAGGAGTTCCTTGTCGTGGATGTCGTAATTAATTTCGGCGGGCGAGAGTTTTCGAGAGTAGTAGGCGACGGGGTGAAGTCGATTACTCTCGTCGGGTTGCTGGAGAATACCTGAAAGAGCGAAATCTGAAGCGTCAGTAGCAAGAGTAGAGGGTTTGGAGGGGTCGAAATGGCGCAAAACAGGGTACGAAGTAAAAGCGCGCTTAAGTTGTTCGAAAGACGAACGCGCGGAATCTGTGAAGTCGAAAGGAATATTTTTGTGAGTTAACTTGTTCAAAGGAAGGGCAATTTTGGCGTAGTGATCCACGAAACGTCTGTAAAAATTAGTAAAACCAAGGAAAGATTGAATATCACGACGGTTTCGAGGAGTAGGCCATTCGGCAATGGTAGCGAGCTTTTTGGGATTCATCTTGATACCGTCAGCTCCGATGAGGAAGCCTAGGTATTCGACCTCGGTCTTGTCAAACTCGCACTTCTTCGCGTTAGCAAAAAGACGAGCTTGTCGAAGTCGATCCAAAACCAATTTGACTTGATGATCGTGTTCTTCTTGGTTTCGAGAGAATATCAGAATATCGTCGAGATAAACGACGCAGAAGACGCCGATATAGTCCCGGAGAGTGTCCTGAATAAAAGCCTGAAAAGTCGCTGGAGCGTTAGTCAAACCAAATGGCATAACCAAATATTCATAGAGTCCTAGTGGTGTCCGAAAGGCGGTTTTCCATTCATCTCCTTCTCGAATGCGAACTAGATTGAATGCGTTCTTCAGGTCAATGACCGTGAAGAGTTTACATCCCTGCGTCCGATCCAAGAGATCATCGACGTGGGGGAGAGGATACCGGTTCTTCTTCGTAATCGCGTTAAGACCACGATAGTCCACGCAAAGACGTAAATCGCCGGTTTTTCGTCGAATAAAGAGGATTGGCGAGGCGGCGGAGGAAGTCGAGCGCCTAATAAACCCTTTCTTGAGATAATCATCGAGGTATTCGGAAAGGTACTTTTGCTCTTCCTGATTCAGTCGATAAATCGAGCCGAACGGAGGCGTTTTCCCTTCGTCGAGTTCGATAGATATATCGTAGGGTCGATGGGGCGGAAGGTGATTGACTTCTGTGGGAGAAAAGACAGTGTCAGCCCACGACATATACTTGGATGGTACGTGTTGGTATTGGTCGTTGGGTGGTGGCGCAGTCGGAACTTGGTCGTCAACTTCGTTTGAAGAGTCAGACGACGTAGCCGCGACATAGACGGGTGAACCTGTAGGGTGAAAACGGAAAAGTGAAACGGGAGCGTGTTTAGCGTATTTGAGAAAACGCTGTGGCGTGGTGACCGAAATGTTCGGCTTGGGCGTAGGCAAAGGATTATCTGTAGAGGAGCGACCGTAGCCGGTCCATTTAGCCAGAAAATTGAGATACGGTGGTGCCGAAGGCGTCTTGGGGCGTGGTGGCGGCATAAGTGTTGGCGTAGAAGACATAGGGGCGCTAGCGAGACCGAAGCCTAGGCCAGCCGTGGTAATGGGACAAGCTTGGATGGATGTAGACATAGAACTTGGAGACTTAAGACCGAAGCCTTTAGCTGGAACCGTAATTGGATACGTGGGTGTGAGATTGCAACAGTCGAGCGAAAGGTCAGGATTCGACCAATCGATTCGAGGGTTGTGGCGACGAAGCCAATCGAGACCTAGAATTACAGGGAATGGGACAGCGACAACACCTAATGCGATGCACTCGGAGTGTTTATCCACGGTTAGTTGCGTAACAACATCAGAAGAGACAAGTCCAGAGGCGATAGGACGATTGTCCACCGCTATTATCGGTACAGGTATGTCTTTAACGCGTCGCGGCAAGGAATGTCGCTTCGCAAAGACGTCCGAAATACACGATGCCGAAGCACCAGAGTCAACGAGAGCGAAAGTCTTGACAGACTTATGGTTCGGAAAATGAAGCGAAACAGAAATAAAGAAATGGTCGGGCGAAGAAATGTTCGTATCAGGAGGAAAATTATACCGAGGAGCATGAAATGACGAAACACGTGTCCATTTCCCGTTATCGAGCCGAGAAGAGTGGACGACGGGCTCCGGAGTGGTCAGATGGGTCCTAGCATCATTATCCGGTAGCCCTTGGACCTCGTGAGGGGAACCGGTTAGGCTTTTCCCGACTTGGGATCAGCCTTAGACGCAGACTTCGCTTGTCTGGCCCTCATGTCGCGTTTGGCGCGCTCGGACATATTTGGACAGTCATTAATAGAGTGCGCACCTTGACCACAATAAAAGCAGAGGTTATTAGCGCGACGGCGCTCACGTTCAGTGGGGTTAACCTTTCCACGACGCAAACTGTCGACTTCCATTGGTACGACGTCCGAAGACGACGAAGACGACGAAGCGTGCGGAGCCTGGTGAGGAGGTGCCGGAGGATGGCGTGGCTGAGTTGAAGTTGTCGAACTGGATGATTTGCCACGATGTTCCTTGAGTTCCGTTTGACGACGATGAATCCTATTGTCGATAGAGATGATAGTCTTCACGTGATCGTCGAAAGTCTTGGGACGAGGGAGGATGACCATGGCGTCCTTGACCGATTCTTTGAGTCCAGGATGGAAATTGTCGATCTTGGAATCTTCGTCAAAGTTGAGATCGGCAATGATTTCGCGGTAGCGAGACGCATAGTTGGCAGCAGATCCAGGTTCTTGTTTGAGCTTCCGGACCTTGGCGAGGGCGGTAGCATGTTTATCTGTATCATCGAAGTGCTCCACGAACGCTTGGTAAAATCCACGAAAATCGTGGAAGAGTTCGGGGCGCGTCTTCTCGATACTAGCGTACCACGATGCCGGGGATCCGTCCTTGAGATAGAAGCTGAAGTAGAGCACCTTGTCGTAGTCCGTAGGGAGCGAACGACGTTGAAGGTGGAGGGCGTTATTGATTTCGCGAAGGAAAGAACTCAGCTGTGCGACAGTACCATCGTACATGCGCGGCTCTCGAACCTTCGGAACGCCTGAACCCTCAGCGCCTTGAACCGGGGCCGTAGGTACTTGAAGAGGAGCTGAAACGTCGGAAGATAGGGGCGGCATAGAGCTGGTGAAAGAAGCAGGAGTGTGGTTGGAGTTTTGTTGGTTCTTGAGTTCTCGGATAGCGTCGAGGATGGCCGAGTTGTCTGACTTGCGCTGGGCTGTATCCTCGGACACAGACTTGCCGACAGCGTGGACGATTCGCCAGAGTTCCTGTACACCCACGCCAGGAGGGGGTGTCTCAGGTATGATGATGGATTCGACGGGTGTCTGAGGTGGAATTTCGGCAGAGGAAGACATAGATGCGTAGTTTTAGGTAGTTCAATCAAACTGTTACGGTCAAGGTTGAGACAATAGACTTAGGACGAGGGACAAAGCGTAGCAGCTATGAATGTGTTGATTGAACTAAGGAAAAAGTGTATCGTAAAATAACGCGTAAGTAAGTAGGTGAGACATAACGTAGTAGTGACCGTGACATTTACCTCGCGACAAAATACATTTCCAAAGTCGGGCCGAGGCTGACTAATCAGCTGCCTCCGCCCGACGTGCTACTTTTCCCGAATATCCCGTGCTCACTTCGCTGAGCCCTGAGTTCCATTGGTCGAGTTTAAACATTTGTTTACGCAAGTCCAATAGAAATCGCCAAGGGCCCCGGCCATGCACGTGCCACGCGCGCACCGTACACAGACGCACACAACACGTCTCCCTCTTTGCCTGTCCCGCGCCAACCCGTCATCGGTGTCTATACCATGACCAAGCATTTCGGGTCTGACCTTCGCTGAAGTAGAGGCGACCGCGGTGAGACATCCCCAGGGATTCTCACCACAACGGTCCCCCTCTTCCAGGTTAGCCCGAGTTTTTCTACTGCAATCCTCAGGGATTCGCTCACAACTGTCCCCGGACAGTCCATTCAGGGCCCTTGGGTTTTCAGTCGCCCGCCCACCCACATACCTTATCTTATTTTGTACATTGCCTGTCGCTCCGTCGCCGCAGCTCAACAAGCTCCGCGGCCAGCTCCAGGTTGCCGCCGTCAAAGCCCCCGGCTTCGGTGACAACCGCAAGTCCATCCTCGGTGACCTCGCCATCCTCACCGGCGGCACTGTCTTCACCGACGAGCTCGACATTAAGCTTGAGCGCGCCACTTCGGACCTTCTCGGCTCCACCGGCTCCATCACTATCACCAAGGAAGACACCATCATTCTTAACGGCGAGGGCTCCAAGGACAGCATTGTCGCGCGGTGCGAGCAGATCCGCTCCATCATCGCCGACCCTACCACCTCCGAATACGACCGCACCAAGCTCCAAGAGCGTCTCGCCAAGCTCTCGGGCGGCGTCGCCGTCATCAAGGTTGGAGGCGCTTCCGAAGTCGAGGTCGGTGAGAAGAAGGACCGCTACGACGATGCGCTCAATGCCACGCGCGCCGCAGTCGAAGAGGGTATCCTCCCCGGCGGCGGTGTCGCCCTCCTCAAGGCCTCCCTCATGCTCGCCACCACCTCCCCGGGCTCCGGCGCCGGCTCCCCGTCCTCCCCTTTACCTCGCGACAAAATACATTTCCAAAGTCGGGCCGAGGCTGACTAATCAGCCGCCTCCGCCCGACGTGCTACTTTTCCCGTGCTCACTTCGCTGAGCCCTGAGTTCCATTGGTTTGCGCACTGTTTGTACTCACTTCGCGAGGCCTCGCCGGTTCACTTCGTTTTCAGTTCGTTCCAGTGAAGTGGAAACGAAGTGTCACTTCACTTCACTTCAATTCACTTCGCGGCAACACTATCAAGATGGTAGTGGCATTAGGACAGGTAAGAACTTTTCAGCAACGTCACTTGTTTGTTTCTCAAATCCTTGCACCCGGGTTTCCATACAAGCGTCCAAAAGAAACCCGGGTTCCTCTGAGAAACAGGGTCTCCAAATAGTTTTATCCTACATTGACATCGAGTTTGTACGCACATGTCAGGCGGCATTCATCTACTTTGACTCAGACACCTGCTACGACAAGGCTGGGCAAGCCATCGTTGCGCGCTCATGGAACTTATCGGATGACCTTGGCCAGATCGAGTATATCTTCTCTGACAAGGCTGTTATTACCCTGACTCAGGTGCGTCGTTTCCGGTATTCATTTTACATACATTTCTGAACCATCTCCAGAACTCGATGATATTCCGCGAATGCTCTATCGCAGGAAAAGTGTACCGTGGGGACCCCGAATCGGTTCGCGAAAAACACCCAGATGTGCAGCCCGTCGCACCCCTGACGAAAGGTGCGAATCCCGCCTCCCTCCCGGCGTCGTCCTCTGGCGAATCCTCCATCGCAGCAGGCTCCAACGACGACCAGAAAGACCTCGCAACGGCCGTCCCCGAACCGCCTGCCCCCGGCGCCACCAAGCTCTCCCCGCAAATCATATATCACTTTTCTGACGCAACCCTCGCCGCAGGCCTCCAAGCCTCTGCCAGTGCAGACCCCAACTCCCCCGATGCAGCACACGCACAATCCTTTAATGGCTTCTTCTCCGTGCTCGCGCTCTGCCACACCGTCCTGACTGGCGTTGACCCCGAGACAGGTTCACTCGAGTACAAGGCACAAAGTTCGGATGAGGCGGTGCTCGTGTAGGCCGCGGCGAGATGTTGGATTTGTGTTCCGGGGGCGCGACGTTGATGTGCTGATGCTGCAGACGCTGTTCAGCGAAGAGCTGGAACGGTACCAGCTGTTGAACATCCTCGAGTTTACGAGCGCTCGGAAAAGGATGAGTGTCGTGTTGCGCAAGTTGGACGAGCAGGATGGGTGGATGTTTTTATTGTGCAAGGGTGCGGATACTGTTATCTATGAGAGGCTTAAGGAGGGTGCGGATGAGTTGAAGGCAGACCAGAGACATTTAGCAGAGTTTGCCAGCGGAGGGCTGAGGACGCTCTCATTGGCGTACAAGGTCATCTAAGGTGGGTCTCTAATTTTTCTTTCTCCTGAGATTTGTGATGTTGATGTAGTGAGCGTGCCATACAGCTTATCTGCGCCAAATCATGCATCTGTTGATTTCAATCCCTTCTTTCAATCAGAACTTCTCGCGGAAAGCAGCCAAGCTTCCCCAGATTCAACCAATCCTTCCCCGCCCCATGCTCGCGAAAATACATACCGCCAACTCTTCCGTCTCAAGGCCGTCCATATAAAAACCATCTTTGCAGTCATCTATATCGGAATCGAAGTCACAGTTGGAGGTGCGACTTTCCTTTTACTAATATTTTGAACTACCAGCACTAAAGACGTGTAACTAACTCTGCCGGGTATAACTCGTCAGGCTTTCTCGGTGGTAAGTTCGATTGTGTCAACTGTGTTGCAGTACTGATCAATGCGTTGGGCAGGCCTTATGCTAGGGCGCATAGGTCTCATGTGGCTTAACATATTGACGATACCACAGGTCGGTGGCCATCTAGTGGTAATCATCTACACTATCCATCGCAATCATGTATGTAACCTTCTCGCAACTGATAACTACTGTTAATCCTGTCTGTAGACTCGAAATCACGATCTAGTTCGTCCCATCCATCATCGGAAACGCAGTCGCCGTAAGTCGCGCCTGCCTGTCTCCTTTCGTGCTTCTTGCTCATCTTGCGACAGGTCTCCCTGATTGGACTTGTTCTGAGGCCCATGTTCCCGGTCATGCTCTCACACTCCTCGAAGGTCCTCTCGCGGTGGCTCTTGACCGTCTGCATAGGATGGATCACCGGCATCGGCATGGTCGGCTCCGCTGACCTGCCCTTCCTCACCGGACTCTTGTCCTCCCGGTTTGGTACTGCCTCCCTCCAACCACTGCGCTTCAAGGTCTTCGACGCACATTTATTTCAATGCACTGACGCTGATGGTTGTAACTGTGTGTTCAGAATGGTGGGCCCATGTTGGTTACGATGCTGGTGGTGTGGGTGTTTGTCCCGAAGGGTGTGTGGCGCGTGGACTGAGGGGGGACATTCGGGTGGACGCATTTGTGTCTTTCATTCTCTTGCTTAGGGTTTGTATCTTGTAAGGGAACACAAGGTTGACATAGACATGTTATGGCTGGAGACTTGACGCGGACGTATCAGGGCTTTAAAGTGTTGGTGTGAAGCCCTTCAGCAACTTACACAAACTCCCGGCTCGGATCTGCACCTCCTCTCAAAGGGATCATCATCCATGCGCACCCCAAATTGCTTCGCTAGGAGGGAACACATCCGAAGGGAAATTGCGACAGAAACAACACCGCGTCCTTGACAAGCGATGCCACAACTGGGGATTGACGACACGTTGCGCAAGTCCCTCGACGTACCCGGCATGCCCTCGTTCAATCAAAGCATATAACATAGCAGCAGTAAACTAAGAGCAGGGATGACTACATACACTGGAATGATAGCTAAAGGGGGGAAAAATAGGGTATTGAATTCGGTTATGCTCTGAACAAACTAGCCCTGGAAACGCATGAACTTGGGATGAAGGACTGCAGGGCCCCGCGTCGGAATGTTAAGGAAGCGATCATCGTGGCCCTCTTGTTTAATTCTGATCCGGATACCTTCTGGAACCATATAGGTCTCCCAGTTGGGATCGGGGTTGCCTTTGCGCAGTCGCTCCATAGACGTCTTGAACTCAGTTGAGCCATTCTTTTGTCTCTCGAAGCTTTCCTCGATGGACACGACTTCGCCGCCGCCAATGCTGTCTGAGTAAAGAGTGATGTTTTCGGGAGTGCGAATGTATTGGCCGCTCTTGTCGACAAAGTCGAGGGAGTAAGAGTGATATTGTGCCAAGTCCCCTTCAAAAACGCGGATCGAGAGGTTCGGGCCCAGTTCCGTCACCTGAATGGCCTCGCCCTCGCGGGGTTTACGCTGTCAATGTAGAATTAGTTGACCGCCGCAAAAGTTGACCAGGAGCACGAGCGACCTACTCCGATCTGCGCGGCGACTGGGATATTCCTGGCTCTCTCGCTCTCTGCCCGTGTGTTTTTGACCGCTATGATACCGTTCTCGACCGAGCCATACTGGCTCGCGAGCACGCTCCTGACTCGGTCTATCGAAAATTTGACCTCAATCGCGAGCTCTTCAAGAAACTCCGTCATCTCATAAGTCTCTCCACGCCGCGGAGGGGTTCGAGGTTGGAACGTAGAGGGTTGGTTGGAATGGCCCATAGTGGGAGGCGGTAATGATGCAGCTGCGTGGCAGAGAGTTTAAATACGCCGGGCGTGTCAACATGGACGTGACAGTTTATATCCCAGCCGTGATTCGAAGGGGAACTATTGTACTAGTCTGTGCCACTGCACCTCGGCAACAAGGATTGTCCGTTCATGATTCATGAAAACACAAGCGCTCCTATTCACGTAGGTGTCGATGGCTAGCCGTACCGTCACTGATATATTGGTCGCACTAAAGGCACAGAAAAAGACAAGAAAAAGATAACAAATCAACCAATGTGTTTCAAATACGAACAATGGGATCGAGGTTTTTTACTATTGCTTGTTCCCTTTGTGTTCCTGTCCGGGAATTCTCCGAAGGGTGATTGTTTTTAGGTGATTCTTACGGAGATGGCGCGCCACACTATTGCTGACTTGCCACGCCACGGTTCTGATAGAATGGACCTTGACACAACAAAGGAATGCTGGCCACATAATTCTATCCATCCATCCCATCCATCGATTCCAATCTTTTGTTTTTCCAAGTGCTTCCGTTCGAGAACAGCCCTGTCTCGTTCAAGTTATTGTAATAGCCTTGCATAAATATTGCAAATCTGGTGTCGTTTCTTTCATCTTCAGCCTCTCGACTTTGCTTCGAAGAAGACAGTAACCACCACCGTTTCTCTGAACGTGAGTACTCGTATATCTAGGTCCTATTCGTCCTCAGACTTCAGTCGATGTTATTGTGGCGGTCAGCTTCTCCAGTCACACTAGTGTCGGTCATTTCTCTCATGACAACCTGAGGCTGATTGCGAGTTTTCCAGGTTCTCTACCTATGCCATCAAGGAAGTTCATTGGCGCTTCTGGATTGTTTACCGACCAACAGCGCCAGATAGACATTGAATTCAACAACATGGGCCTTCCTGAGGGCTTTGGTCCCCGCCGCCTGCTTCATGTTTGTGTTGGATTGGGCCAGGGTGTCCTTGTCACTCAATCACAGGTCATGAATGGAGCAGATTGGATTATCGACCCTGCCCTAGGATTTGTCGATGTTCATGACCAAGGTCGCAGTCACGCTCCACTGCCGGTCCCGGTTCTAATTGCACCTGCCAATGTCTTGGTCAACGGTGCAGATGTGGGCCTAATGGGATTTCCTATGCCCTGGTGTCATCAGCTGCGAGTGGATCGTATAAATGTTCACGTGGTCCCCCACTTCGTCTATTACCCCCATAAACGAAATGCGCCGGGGGAAGACATGGTCCGTGATCATGCCAAGCCATCGGTGCACTTTATGCGCATCTACTATGGCGGCCATGTCCAGAACTGGAGGCAGATCGAGTAAATCATAGTTAGTGTTGTGCACAGGAATTAGAACGTTAGGGCAGGATAGCGTACATGTGTTCCAAGTTCTATTTATAGAACTTGGTCTTCCTACTCCAAGAGCGCAGTGTGGGAAAATGTTGGATCAATTTTGATAATCAGTGATGATGTTTGGTTCTGCATTCTGGTACTATCAATGATTACCAATCGGCTATTGGATGGTCATGTGCATGTGTACGTCCATCTGATCACGTTGTCGTCCGAGCAATCGGACGATAACGTGACTATTGGAGTGTGTGCATACATGTTATTGACTTCAATCTCTACTAGAGATTGAAGTTGGCGCGCTCGAGTGCGTTGCCTCATTTCATGAATAACACTGCGGGCATAAGCCCATATAAGCGTCGGATATATTTTGAAATTTCGGATATATGTTGAATTTATTTGATATTAGATCCATTATTAAAATATATTCAAAATGAAATCTCCGATGTTTTGGGCTTCCCCCCGCGGTGTAAGGTTCAGTTACTGATTCATTACTTATCAGGAGAACACTGGTCGCAGAAGGCGGTCAGCACAAGTGATAACCGGGAAAAACAGCTTTGCCGGGATGGGTTTACACTTGCGGAGGAGCGATATGGTTCGTGTTGTCCATTGCTCATTGTCTCTTGTGACCACCCTTAATCTACTGAATGAGATGGCTGTACTCAGGGTAAGTCTATTCAGAAACAGCGGTGTTCTAGTTGAATTGACCATGTCGTCCAGTTTGAATATGGCACAAGTTGGGAACGACCCAATATCTTGCCAATCTGGGAGCAGTTCATTCCAAGTAATAAATATTTCAAATTAACAATGTGGCTTCAGTTTGGCAACTTCTTCAATGGTGCGCAGGTTATTATTGATACCTACGTGGTTTCTGCAGAAAGTAAAACATGGTATCGTCAAAATCCTTAGGTCTATGACTAATTAGTCTGCAGCGAAATGGCTTAAGCAAAGCAGAATCGTTCTGCTTCTCCCTCACGGTCTGGACGGTGCCGGTCTGGAACATTTTCCTCCCGTATCGAGAGAATGCTTAAGGTGTGCCCGAAACCTTAACGTCGAGGCCTCTGATCTGATGCTGATTTGCTTTTTTATCAGTTGTCCGATGATCCTTATGTGCCCAAGCCCAACAATGAACCCCCAAACTTTGACATGCATGTCGTCTTCCCGACCACCCCTGCGCAGCATTTCTATCTTTTGAGGCGGCAAATCAAGAGGAACTTCCGCAAGCCCCTTGCTGATGCTGCATGGAAGGGGCTCTTGCGTTTATCGGTAGGCTGCACCCACTTACCATGACACGGCGTGCCGATCTGACTGTGCTACCCAGGCTTCTCGATCTCGGAACTCAGCAAGGGCAGCCGCTTCCAACCAGTCCTTGATGATCCCATGATCCCATCGCGGATGCAAGCCAGGTCAAGCGCGTCGTTCTTGTGTTGAGAAAGATTTACTACGACCTCATCAAGGAGCGCGAAGCACGCGGACTGAATGACGACGTTGCCTTCGTTTGCATCGAAGAGCTCTCGCTGTTTCCCTTCAATAAACTCACGGAGACTTTGCAAAGATACACCCGCACTGACGAGATCTTCTACCTCCAAGAGGAACCGAAGAACCAGGGATCGTACACGCATGTGGCGAGTAGGATTCAGCCGGTGTTTGAGGCAATTGATTATGATGGCACATTGGAGTATCGGGGATGGAAGGAGAGCGCGCTGCCTGCGTCTGGAATTGGGAAGCTTTATGCCGTGCAGCAGAAGGCTGTGATTGCTGCTGCGTTTGAATCACTGTAGAATAAAAGGAAACGTTTTTCCAAAGTTGATTTTGTAGACTACTAACTATACCGGTTACGATAGACTCATACCAGCCCCTAAAGAAGTTGCGAGAGTTAACGACAGTGACAGTCGATCAACGCTACCGCAAAATAGGTATGTGATCAAACGACCCTTTGATTTCAACATCAGGTCCGCAGGTAAATACTGGTTCGAGTCTAAGAGTACGACTTTTGTGGGAGGTGATTGGATTCGACATAAACTATTGAGTACAACAAGTTTGACGTTTGGGGGACCAAAAGGATGGGTATAGGAAGAGTCCAAGTAGGTACCGGGTGCATAAGTGAGATAATACAGGCACGAGGCGCCGCATAAAGAATGAAAGTGATAGGGCATATAAGTAAAATGTTGCATATTCCATCTCGCAGCAGCTGAAGCAGGCATCAGTCCTCTGTCGTTGTCGCATTGAGTGCCTCCTTAGCCAAACGCACCCTGACGGGTCCGTTGGCCGGGCGAGACTTGCCAGGAAAAGTCAAGATGAGATATAGCATGAGCATCGCGATTGCAATGAGGCCCAGAAGGACTTGCTGCCCGAGCGACAGCTCGGCCGTCCACTGTTTGAAGCGCCACTCCAAGGAACGCATGTCTTGCTGGGCTTGGTCGTAACATTCCGCAAGACTCGATTGTTCGACGAATTTTTGGACGCGGTGCATCACTGCGTTGACTCGAGGACGCACCGATGCGAGGTGTGTTTGTGTTTTGAAACACATGTTTCGCATCCTCCAAGTGCTTTTGAAGACAGAGGACTCTGTTTTCATGCCATCAGCTTGAGTCGTAAATATCGTCGAAAGGGCCCCACCAATGACGTTTAAAGAGCCATGGAACTCTGAGAGGATGTGTATTGTGAAAGGGGATAGGATGTCCATTTGAAAAAAAACTCTCTTGGCTCCGGACCACGTGGCACCCCTAGGACCCCGGAATTTTGGCACAGCGGCAGCAACGTCGAATACGACGTAGCAGCCCTCCGCTAGACTACTCCCTCCGTAAAATCTACTATACCACTATCTAAGGCCTACCAAGAGAGTTTTAAACCCCCCTCCCCACTCTAAGAAGGCGCAAATGGCGCCCAGCCAACCCCCAAAACCGACACCGATGACTAGAACCAGAACAACAGCGACTGCAGCAAAAGCGAACGCGAAACAGACCACACTGGAGGACTCTCTCCTGAAAAAACCCGCTAAAGAAAACCCAGATAAAGGAAGTCAGGCGTGGTCGGATGAAATGGACAAGGAGGACAGTGAGAACGGCGAGGAAGCCCTACGTCATAATACACAGTTGAGTGAGAAGCACCTCCGCACCCTAGGGATGATTCGTGCGCCCGGGAAGCCCAATGCTACGACACTGTCGAACATATTGCACGTTCTAGCCAACCACGAGGGGATAGTCGACAACCCGGACAACCACAACGCGATCCTCGCCTGCGCCTACTTGGTGGGAACACTGGACCACAACGTACTGAAGGACGAAGTATCTCGGGAGATCAACAAGCAGCTAGAGCAGAACCGAAGGGAGATGAAATCGCTTATCGAATCCACAGTCGCTGACCTTCGAACGGACTTGATCGACGCTACCACTACATCCCACGAACAAGCGAAACAAGCCAGCTCGGAGATTCAAGAAACAGCCCGGACCATAGAGAAGACAGTAACATCCTACAGGGATGCCCTCGCCAGTAAACCCAACGCCAGCCAAGTACCATTCACCATGAACGGAAATATCGACCCTCGAACGCGCGCCAGAGAAGCCATCAAGATGCGACAGCTACTCGTCGACGTGGACTATGATGCCGACAACACGAACCTCAAAGAATGCAGCCTCGCCGAACTCGTGAACAAAGCTAACACCGCCATCGCCATGGTCGACATTACATCAAAACACACCATATGCGCAGCCCGATGACTAGTAAACGGCGGCATCCTTTTCGAGACCAACACCAAGGCGGCGGCGAAATGGATCAACGACCATGCAAGTGACTTCTCGAATGGACTCAGCACTGGAGCTATGCTCCAGAGATGTACGTTCAACATGATTGCCAAATTTGTGTCAGTCGAGTTCGACCCGTCGCTTGCTGACCATCGTGATTCTGTACTTGAGAATAACAGGATACCACCAGGAGCCATCGCCTCTCTGAAGTGGATCAAGCCCAAGGAAAGAAGATCACCCGGACAACAGTCGGCCCACTTAGCGATACGACTATACGACCAAACGGTAGCTAACGAACTGGCCGTAAGGGGTTTGTTCATCCTCGGCGAAAGGATTAGCGTCGAGAAGGACCACAAGGAACCGCTCCGCTGCTACAAATGTCAAGACTGGGACCACTTAGCAAATGCGTGCCACAGGAGCGTGACCTACTGCGGACGGTGTGGCGACGATGGTCACTCGGCGCGCGACTGTAACAGCGAACAAATCTACTGCATCCCCTGTGGACGAAGAGGACACATTAGCGGCGACAGACGACACTGCCCAATCTACAAGAAGAAGCGGGACGAGCTTAACGCAAGAATGCCCGAGAACGCGATGCCCTACTTCCCCACCGAGGAGCCATGGACCCATGCGACAGTGCCCAGGTCTACGCCCCCCAAGCCAGCCTACGCTAATCCAACGGTACAAGCCCAGCAAAGCCAACGCCAGAAACAAACGGGTCGCGAACCGCCACCTAGCCGCGAAGTCAGTCTCGTCCCGACCCTCAGCCAACCGACGCCTGCCCCCAGCCAGACCGTCCAATGGATGCAGGTCAAAAACAACTCGAGCTTAGCCCCCCCAGCTACAGGACCGAACGCCAGTCAGAGGGCCTCTAGATCGCCATCCATGGAACCACATTATCGAGGGAACAACCCGGTAAGTAACTAATGATGGAACCAGATCCCACAACGAAACGACTGCGAATTCTACAACAAAACCTGGCGAAATCGAAAACGGCGCAATACAACCTCCTGAACTCCAACACACTCGCGAAAGAATGGGATATTATAATTATACAAGAACCATACATCGACTCAGAAAGAAAAACACGAGCCTCCAGAGCCTGGCGAGTAATATACCCCACTTCTCACCTTACTGACAAGGATAGTACTATCAGGTCCGTGATGCTCGTCAATACGGACCTCGACACGAACACATGGTCACAAATTACACTCCCGAATAACAACGACCTAACGGCGATCCAATTACGAGGCGATTTTGGCCGGCTGACACTATTCAATATATACAACGACTGTACTCACTCCCGGAACCTCGACGCGCTCAACGACTTCATCGAAACGAACCGCCACAAGTACTGCGAACGAGGAAACGACTACATGATTTGGGCAGGCGACTTTAATCGACACGATCCACTCTGGGACGAAGCGCGCAATCACCACCTGTTCACAGCGCAAGCAACGAGAAACGCGCAGATCCTAATAGAAATGCTCGCCGAGTTTGACATGGTAATGATTCTGCCCAGAGGAATGCCGACGCTGCAGGCTAGGCGCTCAAAAAATTGGACCAGACCGGATAACATTTCTGTAGCGGGAACCTGGAAGACTACCACACGAGATGTGAAACGATACCAGTGCTCCAGGGACCGTGCACTGACCACCTACCCATCGCCTCGATATTCGACATCCCGATTAAGAAGCATCCGACGGAACCGACCAGGAACTACCGCATGACGGATTGGACGGCATTCAGCGAAAACCTGGAATCCAAGATCACGGCCCGCGACTTTGCCCCACCGCAGCCCATACAAACGGAGGCCGACTTCCAACTCCAGGTAGCCCAACTGACGGAAGCCCTACAGGAATCGATTGCCGAGGTTGTTCCGATGACACAGATCACGTCCCACACGCGCTGATGGTGGAGCAGGGACTTGGAAAACTCACGCAAAAAAGTAAACAGATTGAGCGCCATCGCCCACCGATACCGCGGACTGGAAAACCACGAAAGCAGTGTACTTCTGGACGAAGCGAAGAAACTGTACGCAGCTGAAATCCTAAAGGCGAAATCCGAACACTGGCGGGACTTTCTGGAGACAGCCATGGAACGGGAACTCTGGATCGCGAACCGTTATATTACTGACCCAACAGGCGACGGCGGCAAAACACGGATCCCAACACTGAAGTACATCGGCGACGATAACCGAACGAAGGAGGCCGTCACCAACGAGGAGAAGGGCCGGCTCTTCACGCGCACACTATTTCCGGACCCACCGGAAGCCTCCTCGGTGCCAACTAACTACGCATACCCCGAGCCCCTGCCGACCAGCGGACAGATTACTGAGGAACAGATCCGAAGGAGCGTCGCAAAACTCAGCCCATACAAGGCATGCGGCAATGACGGCATACCTAATATTGTCCTCAAGAAGGCCTACCCGATTATCAAGGACCATCTACTGCACATCTACAGGGCGGTCTTCACGCTGGAAACCTACTACCCAGGATGGAGGGACATCATTACAGTCATACTACGAAAGCTGGGGAAACCAAACTACGACGCAGCGAAAGCGTACCGACTGATAGCCCTACTCAACACACTAGCAAAACTACTGACAGCCATTGTAGCGGAAGACCTAACGCACATCATGGAGAAACACCAACTGATCCCATGCACACAATTCGGAGGCCGACCGGGACGAATGACAACGGACTCACTGCACCTGATGACGAATTGGATTAAGCACGAGTGGCGCCAAGGGAGAGTGGTGTCCGCCCTCTTCCTCGACATCGAAGGAGCCTTCCCTAACGCGGTGTTGGACCGATTGCTTCACAACATGTGAAAACGACAAGTACCGGAAGCTTATGTCAACTTCACGGAACGGCTACTGACGGGCAGGAGGACCAAGCTCAAATTCGACGACTACACCTCCGACTGGTTCAACGTAACTAACGGAATAGGCCAAGGAGATCCGGTATCCATGATACTATACCTCTTCTACAATGCTGACTTGTTAGAGATCCCAAAAGGACGACGCCAGATGGCTTTGGGTTTCGTTGACGACGGAGCCTACCTCGCCTCTGGAGCCTCCTTCGAAGAAACCAACAGTATGCTCAAGAAGATGATGGAACGACGAAGAGGCGCCTACCGATGGTCCGGGCAACACAACTCGAAATTCGAAACAAGCAAATTCGAACTACTCCACTTCACGCAAAAAAGAGACGCTGACCCCAACCGGCAAGGCAAGACTATTCGAAGAGCGCAACCACCAATCATTCTGCGAGGTACAACGATCCAACCGACTAACGTTGCCAGGTTTTTAGGTGTAATGGTTGACGACGAACTTCGATGGAAACAACACGCCAAGTACGCACTGGGGAAAGGCACCAAATTTGCCCTTATGTTCAAACGGATCACATGACCTTCGACGGGTATCAAGCCCGAGTTCATGGAACGCTTATTCACAGCAGTAGCGGTCCTCAAATTCGCCTACGCCGCCGATGGTTGGTACACACCGATTCGGAGACAGCCACAACACAAACGAGACTCTGGCTCGGTGGGACCGGCTAAACGAATGGCAAAGATACAGCGACTGGCACTCATCGCAATAACTGGCTCAATGCGATCCGCTCCGACAGACGCACTCGAACTCCACGCCAACCTCCCGCCCGTCGACCTCCTCCTGGACAAGATTTGCCATCGGTCGGCGATGCAAATAGCTGCTCTACCTGAGGCACACCCGCTGCATAAACACGTTCGGAACTGCACAAGGTATAACATTAAACGTCATCGCTCACCATTGCACAATTTGACAGACATCTATCACCTCGACCCGAACGACATCGAGACTATAAATCCCGTCCGCCAGCTGCCAACCTACCAACACCCGTTCACTACGCAAATCGCCAAAACGAGAGAGGCGTCACTCCAGGAAGATCTCGACAACCGGGCCCACATCAAGATATACACGGACGGATGGGGCTACAAAGGACAAGCAGGAGCAGCAGCCATACTCATCGTCAACAACAAACCGCCCATCAAACTACAATACCACTTAGGACCCCTCAGCCGCAACACGACTTTCGAAGCGGAAGCCGTAGGCGTGGCGCTAGGTATGCAGTTACTGATCGAAACAGCCTTACCACGATCGACCTCGCTCGCTCTCGACAACCAACGCGTCATTCAGTCTCTAGCGATTTACCGGCAGCGACAAAGCCATTACCACTTCGATGCAATACACGAGCAAGCCCGACAAATCGCACGAAACGAACGGCATCGACCAACTTTCAACCTTCAAATCTCGTGGATATCGGGACACTCCGGGGCTGACGGAAACGAACTTGTCGACAAAGCAGCGAAGGACGCCGCCCAGGGCACGACCAGCCTATCAAACCGACTACCAGCATACATACGGAAAAACGGCGAACTCCCAACAAGCATATCAGCACTGAAGCAGATCCACAATGCCTACCTCAAAGCGAAATGGCAAGAACACTGGCAGAAATCGCCCCGATTCGCGAAGTACGAACATCTCAAAGACGGCTTCCCATTCCCGAACTTTCGACGAGTCGCGGAGGGACTCACGAGACGCCAACACAGCCTACTCGTCCAGCTGCGAACCGGGCACGCCCCGCTCAACAAACATCTCCACCGCCTACAAGCCGTCGACTCCCCGAAATGTGAACAATGCGAGGATGATGTGGTGGAAACGCTATGGCATTTCCTATATCAGTGCAGCAGGTTCCACGACGAGCGACAGGACTTCCGCTCCGCACTCGGACGCGACACCTACATGTCTGAAGTAATCTACGGAACCAGGAAGGGGGCGAAATACTTGCTGAGATACGTTGCCAACACAGGAAGATTTAAAGCAACATTCGGTGATGTTTCCCCTTACAATTACACGCACGGAGATGAGGATGACGCACCACAGCCAGAAATCGACTACGAATACGACTGGGACGACGCCGACGACCTCGGCACCTGAAGAACCACAACCCACTTTCGCTCGTCACAGAGGAGGCTCAAAAGGCAGGGAAAGGGGAAGGAAGGAGTCCCGAGATGGGGGCCATTTGGCCTGCCAGGGAATTTACTTACTAACTTCTCTCCTGCAGTTACCGTCTTCCAGCGGTCCGCCTACTTGTGCAAAACCCCCTTGGGGGCTGAGCACATTGTTGCCAAACAACTCACTGCATACAAAAACGAAGAACTGGAAAAGGTACACCTCACACGTCAGGGCAAGGTGTCAAAAACGGGACCATATGTTGGGTTTCGGGCCTTTGGGGGGCGACGAGCATGGCCCGTCAAAGTGTGCATTCACAAGCTCAGCAGGTGCAGGAATAAAGGAGGCGAAGGGGCCCCGATTTATTATTTTGTACTTAGGATAGTGAGGACCGACATGGGCCACGCCCAGAGGTCGATAAACAGGGATTTTTTAAAAAAAAAAAAAAAAAAAAAGGATGTCCGTTTGTCCCGCAGGCTCAAAGACCTTCCAGCGTAAGGGGTCGATAGGCTGATGAAGAGCGCGTGAGGGTTTATTAGGAGGAGATCAAAAGAAAGGGAACCAACAAGACAAGTTTCAAGGCCCCCAGAGCCGTTTAGCCCGTCCGAGGTCGAATCCGCCATTAACCTCCAACAGCAGAATGGCTTCCAATGTGGGCTTCGTGTCATCCTCGTGCAGGTCCAGAAGCGACATCCAAAAGCGAATTTGGACATGACTTTGGAGAAGACACAATCAGCAGAAAAGGACGGTCGGATACTCTGGCGATTGTTCTTACCCGGGCGGAATCGCTGGTTTTATTCTTGCGAAGTGTTTTCGTTTCGGGTAGGGAATTCGGGCGCGGACTCTTGCTGCGTCCGCAGTGTGCTCCAAGGGAGTCTTGTCAAAAACAGAGGGACCAGTGCCAATCAAGCGTGAGATGATGGGATTTACAATGCTTTCGACAAGAGGGTTTTTGTAACGACGGCGCGTTACAATATGTCTATATTGAGACGCGACCTGTTTGGCATTACCGTCTGGTAATGCACGACCATCTTTGTTATGCGTATATAAATGTCCTGTACAGTTTATGCTTAGATAATCCTTTGCACCTTCACCCTGTACACGTACTTAGCAGAATCCCACAGATTGGTCTAGCTTAACGTGTCTGGTGTCTCGCAAGGATCCCCCAACCCCGTACAACCGTTACACTTTTTTAAGCTACCCAGCTTTGCTATCTGCTTAACTGCTCTCTATCGTCGACGTCGACTCGCTTATCAGCGCCATCACCATCACCACAACCCTGAAACGAAGATCTATCTGCGATGGATCCAAACCGAGCGCCACCGAGCGCTACCAGCTCTGAAAACACACCAACGATACAATCTATCGTCGATCCGCCAGTACCGCGACCTCCTATAGCCTATGTGCCGCCTCAACGTCGTTCGGACGAAGTCGGGCAAGGTGTAGCAGCAGCAGAGGGACCAACAGCGGTAAGTAGCCTGGAGCTACTATCAATGCACGCCACAGAGCGCCCAGCCGCAAGGTTAGGCACTCTGGGGGTCGAAACTGCTGAAGATGCGAGTCTTAGACATGCATCGGACGATGGCCCCGTACGATTGGCTCTGCAACAAGCGTACGCCGCCCCCCCGGCCCCCACTGCTGTGCCACAGTCTTTGGTACAAGCCCCGGTACACGCCAACATGGATAACCAGTCGGTTACGAGTGCGTACCTTCGACGACGGGCGTTATCGCCTGTCAGCTCGACGGCAGAATCGGACAACGGGACCCTGAACATCTTCAGGTTCTCGCCCCTCCTCAAGCGTCAGGTGCACCTCTACTGGTCAGAATACCAGTCAATGGTCCCAGACGCTAGTCGACGTACTCAGATGAATGAGAACGCGCTAGGCTCCGCCTACGTACACTGTGCGATCATGGACACGGAGCCTGATACGAACAGTATCGAATTTGTAAAGCTAGTTATCGAAGGCATTCGCTTCGAAATAGATAACTATTCTATGGCCACTGTCTTGGAAGCATTGAGGTCTTCGACACCGAAAACTCCGCAAGCAACAGTAGGAACAACACAAGCAGCCGACAGCATCGGCCCTGTGCTCACCACGCCTGTAAAAATCGAGGATCGTGTGGATGAAACACACGACAGCGTCAAACCGATTGAGGAAAGGCCTGCGCCTGCTCAAACACTACGGTTCACGACTGAGACATCACCGCCTGTGATACAAGTCCCTGGGAATGCATCCCGTCGATACCCAATGGCAGACTCGTGGGCAGACAGAGTCGCCCTCCAGCGCGAGCGGGATTGAGACTTGCAGCAACAGGGTCATTCGGTTTACGATGACCAGGGAGTGATCTTTATCGGACGTCAGCCCGTCGACCAAATGAAGAGCATTTATTCCGAGTCGATTGGACAACCTCACGAACAGGATAATAATGTGCAGAGTGCCCCCTACGATGAGCACCTGCAGGGACGTGATCAACAGCAAACATTTGCTAGAGATCGACCTCCTCATGAGACTCCCGTAGTTCGTACGCATTTTACCAATGCTCGTGGACGCGGTAGGGGAATGAGCGTCGTGAACCCTATATCACGAAACCCAGGTAGACCAAGTGAAACCCCTGGGCGTGGGTTCTCGATGCCTCCGCAACTGCGGTCAACTTCCCGAAACCCTGGAGTCGCTGAAGCCGTGGAACAACACCGAGATTCTATGCATGTACGCTTGAAAGCGCTGCTAGAAGAACAACTCGGTACACGCCTGCAACTTCCCGAGGGTAGTAAATTGAGGCGATCTGACGCGTCCAAAACTATAACTCCATACGCTGGAGGAACCAAGTTTAGCGACCTTGAAAGGTGGCTAACGGACGTGTGCGTTCATTTAGCTGCATGCCAGTATGGTGGCGACGAACGCGACCGTGAACGCGTGCTCGTTGTACCAGAGTTTCTCAGAGGAGAAGCTAAGACATGGTACCAGCGCCACGTTGTTCATGTAAACCGTCGTCAACGCCATTGGACGTTTGAAGACGTCATTCTTGGATTGTATGATCGCTTTGTACAGCCGTCAACAATGCAGGATGCACGAGAGGACTTCTACGATGCTACTTATAATGAGAGCATCGGAGTTCAAGGGTTTTATGACGAGCTCATGGACCACGCACAAAATATGGCTGTGTTCCCAGACAAATACACCGTGCGTGATACCTTCCTGGAAGGTATACCCAAAGATATGCTTGTCGCCCTAATTAAGGAAGGTGGATTGTCACCTGAGATAAATACAGTCGATGAGTTTGTCTCCGAGGCGAAGGCGTATGAGTCTGCCTCTAAGACAGCTGCACACTACCTTGCTCGAAACTCACGCCGTCGTTCGCGCCGGAATCCCGAAGTAACATCTTCGAGGCCCCGCGGAGGTGGGCGAATCGGTACCTCTTTCATTCGCAAGTCCGCCTTAGCAGGAGGACTACACGTGAGAGTGGTGGCTACGCCACTGCGTGGACGAGGAGGAAAGGTGGGAGTGCAAGCACGCCCCGACCCGAACTCGGGTGCGCCACCCAATAGACAGTTGGAACGCCCCCAACTGCATTCATCTCCGACACCGAATCCGTCACCAGCGGCAGATGTCATCTGCTACAAATGCGGAAAGAAAGGTCATTACTTGAGAGAATGTAAACAGAAACCGTACCCCGTGCGTGCTCAGATACGAGCAGCTCGGACCGCAGTTGATGAAGAGGACGATGATTCGGAAATGGATCAGGAGAATGAGGCTGATGACGAGAGTGGACATACCTCTGCTAATGAAGCGGATAATCCACCTGAGTCGTTGGTAGACAGCGACAGCGATGAACTCATTGAGGTCGATGTCTATGATAATGACTACTACTCCCGAGACAGCGAGACTGAAGTCCTGAGGGCGATAACGGAATTACCGTTGGATGAAACTCGCCAGATAAAGATGCGCAAAGTACATCTTCGCGCGTCGAAAGTAGCTAAGGCTCGCCCAGTGCATAAGCGCGACGACAAGGAGTGTTTGGCCACATATGTCAATGTAGGCGGACACGACGCGTGGACGCTATGGGACTCGGGGAGTACAACTACAGGCGTAACCCCGGCATCTATGATAATGACTACTACTCCCGAGACAGCGAGACTGAAGTCCTGAGGGCGATAACGGAATTACCGTTGGATGAAACTCGCCAGATAAAGATGCGCAAAGTACATCTTCGCGCGTCGAAAGTAGCTAAGGCTCGCCCAGTGCATAAGCGCGACGACAAGGAGTGTTTGGCCACATATGTCAATGTAGGCGAACACGATGCGTGGACGCTATGGGACTCGGGGAGTACAACTACAGGCGTAACCCCGGCATTCTCCCAGGTAGCGGGACTGCACGTGTATCCGTTGGATGCACCGATAACGCTGCAATTGGGAACGATTGGAAGTCGCTCGACAGTGAACTTTGGGTCTGATGCGTTAGTTAAAACACACGGATCTGAAGAAATGCTGTATGTCGATATAGCAAACTTTGACCGGTATGATATGATTATCGGTACACCGTTTATGCGAAAGCATGGAGTTATCCTTTTTCGCGATGAATACAGTTGTGGTCAACGGTGTATCAACCGAAGCCACGAAGGTAGACCTCCGGGATACTGATGGACGGCTGCGCCGCTATCGTACCACAGATAAACCCCGGGATTGACTCCCACGAGTCACAGTAGAAGACGTTCCGGAGGAAGAGGTGCACAAAATGCATAGTCTTCCGTCGGACACGCCATGTCTACTGATGAGCGAGGAAGAGTATATAGATACTCTTCAGGGGGAGAAAGGGTCAACCGAGTATGAAAAGAAAGACAAAACGCACAAAATGCAGCACAAAGAACCCAAATCTTCGCAAATCGATAATTTGGATAGCACTGAGGAGAAGGTAAAATTACCGGAACCACAAGTGTCGCCACAAGTGGCGCAGGAGAAACCCAAGCGAACATTTTGGGATCGACCTGTACCACATCCGCACGTCGATTGGGCGTACAATCCTCGAATGCCATTCGAATGGAACGAGGTAATTGTGTCCATGCGTGCATATACGCGAGTCCAAGCGCCTCAAGGCGAGATATATCGCGATGCGCGCCCAGACGAGATATCCAAACCGTCAGTATACGTCGGGACAATAGCTGGTAGTACTACAGGAAGTACGCCACAGTCACGGCAAGTACGACTGGAAGTACCAGATGAGACGGAAGAACGGATACAAGCCCTCCGCGATAGGTATGAGAAACCAACCACGGAAGGGAAGCGACCAAAGGATGGGAATACAAAAATCAAGAGTAAACTCACTACTGAAGATTATCCCCGCCTACGTCAGCAATGGCATGATGAAATCCAAGATATGGTGAATGGAACTCCTAACACGTTACCACCGTGGAGGGAAGTTAACCATGAGATTCATTTAATCGATGAGAATGCACGGTATCACTATCACTTACCGCGGTGCCCAAATTCGCTGAGAGAAGAATTCCACGCGAAGATAAACCGCTATGTGGATGCTAAGTGGTGGGAGCCACGGTCCGTCAGCCAAGCAGCCCCACTACTGTGCATACCGAAGAAAGATGGTTCGCTACGAACTGCACTTGACGCACGTCAACGAAACGATAACACCGTGAAAGACATGACACCACTACCCGATCAAGAAATTATTCGGGAAGATGTGGCACGGGCGAAGATTAGATCAAAAATTGATCTAACCGACGCCTATGAGCAAGTGCGTATACGACCAGAGGATGTACATAAAACAGCCTTTGCGACTATCGCCGGCACCTATGTCAGCAATATAATGCAGATAGGTGACTGCAACGCACCTGCCACATTCCAGAGACTCATGACGTCAACCTTTCGAGACTTGATTGGTAGATTCATGCATGTCTACCTGGATGATATCTTTATCTTTTCAGAATCGATAAAAGAGCATGAGAAACACCTACGAATAGTATTCGAGAGACTCAGAGCTGCTTCTTTGTATCTGAAATGGAAGAAATGCGAATTATACGCTGAACGCGTTGATTGCCTTGGACACATTATCGACGATCGCGGTATACACCCTGATGTCGATAAACTAAGCCGCATACGCGAATGGCGAACACCGCGATCATATAATGATATTCAGCGGTTCGTCGGACTAGTAAATTACTTGGGTAACTTCCTACCTGATATTACTGCGTATACGGGACCCCTCATGTCCATGACGCAAAACGGGTTGCTGTTTCATTGGAGACCGATCCATGATCGGTGTTTTCAAATGATAAAACAAATATGTTGTAGGACACCAGTCATACAGCCTATAGACGTTAAGAATAAAGACCCTATATGGCTTATATGCGATGCCTTATACCGACAAGCGTAGTCGGACACAGGGTCCTCAGACCGCACCCACATCGGTGCAGTCCACGGCGCCAGCGCAAGAAATAGGATCTGCGCCCACAAGCGCCGCCAAAGTACCTCTAGTGATCCCCACTATTGAGGTACCCTTTCCTCTTGGCATACCTCCGCACATTGATGCTGGACGTATTGTACTTACAATATGTCAGGCCTTTGCGGTGCCCGAGCAGATGCCCATCGACAATGTACGATTGGTCGATGCTAGCTCGCCTGCCGATGAACCGATGCAAGAGACTGTAGAGCCCTCTACCATCGGTACGCTGAAGGAGGAACCAGCAAGCGAAACCGCCGACGAGTGTAGCTTACGAATGAAGCACAACGCCTCAGTCCGCCGCGACAGCCTTGCTGCAGACCGAGAAGCCAACGAACGCTTGAAGTATAACTTCGAGACATTCGTCGGACGCATTCCAGATACTATTGGCGTACTACACATCAATGGTACTCCCGAACGCCACAACGCGTTTGGTGGACTACTTCACCGACGCCTGTACTGGTCACCGTACAGTAATACGGTGTTTGCCTCTCAGAGCGCTAGTCGCGCCCTAGAATACGAACGTGAACACAAAACCGCATTCAATGCGACAGGTTCACCTTTGTACAAGTGTGCACCTCGCGGGTTCCCTATGTCCCCTCGAGACATCCGCAATCTGGTTCAGTTCCGTGACGATAACTTCAACATGGATACCGAATGTGTGGAAGCCCACTACCTACTCTGGGACTTCTATCGTATCGCTTCACGATACGCCGAACCCCACAGAGACCGGACTATGAAGTTTGTCCTCCAACGAGAATACTTCGATCCGGCTCACAAACCATCGATACGCGATGACGCTGCGTGGACATGCCCTGTGTTGCCGCCGCCCGTTGGAGTATTGTCTACTTCAGCGCGCAACCCACGAACCCGTGGAGCGGGGTTACCCATACCATCGGTATTGCAAGCCCTGGACTTCAACGTGTGGGGACAATATATTGTACACCACGGAAGGCCAGGCCTAGACAATGTATACGGCGGTCTAGCGATCGACTACAACTTCTCAATCCACTTCCGCACTGTGGTCGGGTACGCCCTTGGTCGCGCCATAAGCCCTACCCGAGCCGCATCTCGTGTCGCATTCATGCGCCTATACGCCATGATCATTGCTCGACCGAACCTCTATCGAGAGGCGGTGGACTCGTGGAATGCCATTCACCCATTGGATCGCATCCCCGACCACTTACCTTCTACGGCAAGCCTTGGTCGCTTAGCTCTTCCTGAGGAGCATGCCGCCAACTTAACCGAAACAGACGTAATCCGTACTCTTCTTGCCAATCGACTACCCGTCGCTTGGATTGATCACGCCTATCCCTACGGCCTCCACTACTTGGATGCGCATTATACGGGAACCACAATTGATTGTACACTATACGACAATGTGGACGACGACCGACTTGTTCGGCTATGTCGTTACGGGATACCCCCGGCCATTCTTCAATGGGATGGATGGCGACAGCCGACCCGCGATGATATCGCTAGACTCCACGTACTACTCGACTGCGAGAAAGAGCGAGGACTGGACACTGCGCACGCTCGCGGCCTACACCCTGTAGGATACGACATCACGTCGATGAAATTCATCACCGGACGTGACCGCGAAGCTACTGTACTCTACGACGGCGATCTGGTGTTTAACGATACCACTGACCCGTCTGCGCCACGGCCTATGGTGGAAGGTCCTCCGCTCCCAACTATCGAGTCCACTACGTCGCCAGCACCCTCTGCTCCATCTAGTTCATCCGCACCACTGGTCCTTCTACCAGAGGCTAACGCTTCTGATGACCATGCAATGGATGTAGTCAAGAAGGCTTAACGACAACGTCGAGTGTACGCCACAGTCATGGTAGTCATCGAAATACATACGCGATCCCTAATTAAGTGGGAGTTGTATACTCACGCTTTGTAATTATAATAATAACCATGCACATCCATCTGCTGAGATCATACATTGATCTCAAAGGGGGGTGTGTAACGATGGTGCGTTACAATATGTCTATATTGAGACGCGACCTGTTTGGCATTACCGTCTGGTAATGCACGACCATCTTTTTTATGCGTATATAAATGTCCTGTACAGTTTATGCTTAGATAATCCTTTGCACCTTCACCCTGTACACGTACTTAGCAGAATCCCACAGATTGGTCTAGCTTAACGTGTCTGGTGTCTCGCAAGGATCCCCCAACCCCGTACAACCGTTACAGTTTTGGCAGGAGACGATATCATCTCTCTCATGCGACGTGCGTTGCAGCTGCACCATCCACGGGGATCCTGTTAGGGCAACCCTTACAGTGGAGCGCGGTCACACTGGCAAAGGGGAATCCAAAGTTATATTGAGGTACAGTAAACGAAGGTAAGTAAGGCTTACCTGGCAAAGGGGAATCCGAAGAGAATAGTGTAAAGGATTCCCAAATGCCAGGGGGCCGACTATATACGAGTGTAGGACATGAGGGCCGGTCCTCCAGATGTGTACTGTACATGTAATAACGAATGGTGTGCGGCGCGTGTATGGACACGTTCCCGATGCTGTCCGATCCTCATGGCTCAGGGTACGGGCACGAGGTCGAGCAGCCGACGTCGGGATGTCAGGACGTCGGGGTCGGGATCGGGGCGCGCGCTGGAAGGGGGCGGTAACGACAGGAAGTAAGTAAGTATGTACACTGACGCTTGGGTCTGAGCGTCGGGGTCGGGATCGCGATCAGGCGGCAGCGATCGCATGAGTCGGGGGACAATCGGTGAGCGTCGGAGGGCGCGAAAGGGAGTTCCCCTGACACGTACTGCCAGGTGGCCCATGCGCTTGGAGGTCAAGAGGTCAAGATTGCTAACATATCTGATGATCGATGAAGTGCATTGCCGGCCCGAACTCCGACATCAACAATTGATGGCCACGGCCCATTTGTGGTGATGTGGTAAGCCATGTGGCAAGCCATGTTTTGTGTTGCATGGCTATGGTCTCCACACATGGCTCTGCCAACACTGCCGTGGCATGCCTGACTTGAAGGAGTAATCACAGAATACAGAACCAAACATAGTGTTGCCGCTGAAGTGAACTCACTTCGAAGTTAGTTCACTTCAGTTCGAAAATGATGACACTTCGTTTCAGTTTGTTTTTATGAAGTGTAACAAAGTGAAGTTCATGAACTGGTAACGAACTGATCAGATGATGACATAATGTGCTGATGAGACATCACGTCGTCTGTCGTGTCGCATTCTGGGCGCGTCGTCCATGATTTCTTGCCTATTTTCGCTCGCTCTCTTCCTCCTTTCCTCTTTTTATCCCAAGAACTGTTCCTACTTTCTGCTCCATATCATTAGTTTCTTTCATTCCATTTACTCTGCTCTCTTGTCTTCCAGGTCTAGCTGCCCCATGTTGTCACAAATTTTGTACTTAGAGCCCACCACAAATATATGTCTCCACTATGAACTTCCAGTTCTGTCTTCCTATCCTTTAAGGTCAATGAAACATGTTTTTCAACCCTGAGGATGCTATCTGCTGACAGTCTCCTCATGCCTTCCCCTGGAGGCTTTCACCATCATTAAAAACTCTGGAGGCTATGCCTATTTTAGCCACAGAATCCAATGCCTGCATTCTTCCACAACCCATACCTCCAGCCACCACCCACATATACAAAGAGACAGGCAAAGTGCGACTTAGCAAGCTCTCCTCAATGCTCATGGAAGCCCTTCAGATATTGAGCTTCATCCGCAATATAAGCATTAGTTACATTTGAACTTGGTAGATGTGTTATATATACAATCTAATTGATGAGCCACCTCGTAAATTTCATTCAATAATCGACCATAGGATGGGAGAGCCACCGTCCACGACCGCCGACATGCCCAGGACATGCCCACTATTCCGCTTTTGGCAATTGATGATATTTGGACACTGTTTGTGCCCACTTCGCGAGACTTCGCCAGTTCACTTCGTTTTCAGTTCATTTCAGCGAAGTGGGAACGAACTGTCACTTCACTTCGCTTCACCTTCACTTCGCTTCACTTCACTTAACGGCAACACTAACCAAACATCATCACTGATTATCAAAATTGATCCAACGTTTTCCCACACTGCGCTCTTGGAGTTGTTGACCTAGGACGCGTGTAGCGAAGCTCAGTGTCAGAGAATGATAGTAGACAGCTGTGTATTACCTAGGACGCGTGTAGCGAACTAGTATATGATAAGTATAAGTAAATAATAGGTATGGAGTGAGGAATACGTACGCTCAGTGTCAGAGAATGATAGTAGACAGCTGAGGTACGTATGTGGACGAGGACGCGATGAAGTGGACGAGTCACGTGGTAGTCACATGGAACGGTCATGGAGGAGATGATATGTCCAACACACCCCCTTCAAAGACGAAAGGACCGTAAAATGGACAACGAAAGGAAGTGAGGAAAGGTGGTAAATCAGATAGAAACAAGACCAAGATTTTTCCGATGACGGGAGAAAATCTCCAAGACCAGAGGTTTAGTCATAATGTCGGCGGTCATTTCTTGCGTAGAAATCCATACGGTAGAAAAATCGCCAGAGCTAATGTGTTCCCGAATGAAGTGATATCGGATATCGATGTGCTTAGAACGGGAGGAAGTAGTGGAAGAAGACGCGATGCAGCCAGCAGCCTGATTGTCGCACAAGAGCGGAAACGGCTTTGGTACTGGGAAGGAAAGGGTCGAGAGGAGGAGGCGGAGCCAGAGGGCCTCTTTCATGGCATGAGCTAAAGCGTAGTATTCGGATTCAGTTGAGGATAAGGAAATGGTGCGTTGACCGACGGCAGACCAACTAACGAGGGCATTGTGGTAAAAGAAACAGTAACCGGAAATGCTCTTTCGATCAGTCTCGTCGGAGGCCCAGTCAGCGTCGGAATAACCGCAACCACGATTTACGAAAACCTGAGTATCTGGAGACGCATCGACGCGAGTACCGTAGCCCAACGCGAGGTCCAGTGTTCCTTTTAGGTAGCGAAGAACTCCCTTTGCAGCGAGCATGTGCGCGCGAGAAGGCTTGCTATTGTATTTGCCAAGAGCCATCGCTGCATAAGCAATGTCCGGGCGAGAACAAACAGCAAGATAGATGAGTGAACTGACAAGACGCTGGAAGGTATTGGTAAGGTCTTCATCGGCAATGTCAGGGCAGGCATTCGAAGGAGCAGGAGGGAGCGAGGAGAGTTTGTTACGAAGAGGAACAGAGAGGGGAGCGCATTCTTCCATCTTCCAGGTTTGAAGGAGGTCGACGATATAAGCCTTCTGGGAAAGCCAAAGGCGACGAGCTGGGCGATCTCGAATGATTCGAATGCCGAGATAAAGTTCCGCGGGCCCCATATCCACAACCTCAATGCGTTTAGCGAGACCAGCAAGGAACCATCTGTACAATGGCAAAGAGTTGGTGGCAGCGAGGCCGTTGTCGACATGGATGGGGACAACGAGGATGAGGTCTGAACCATCTTCGGGCATAGGGATTTCGGGAGAAGGAGGGGAAGACCAGCGGCCGAAGAAAACACCATGATCGACTTCGCATCGTACTAGGCCGAGGGCCTCAAGCAGTTTCCATAGAAGCATATAGAATTCATACGCTGATTGACGTAAACCATAGAGAGCACGAAGAAGGCGATAAACCAAAGCACGATTGCGATGCGGGTAGCCAGGGATTTGTCGAGTGTAAATGATAGTACCGACAAGGGCGTGGAGAAAGGCCGTTTTGACATCAAAACTCAATACTTCAAGGCCATGATGATTTGCGAAAGCGAGGACCACACGAATGCTCGTGAGTTTCGCGACAGGAGCGTAAGTCTCGCCAAAGTCGTCAGGTCGTTGACTAAACCCTTGAGCGCATAGTCGTGCCTTTTCCTTCCCTCTGATGATAGAGCCATCAGGATTACGTTTATACGCATAAACCCAGACAAGTCCGATAGCATTTCGGCCCGCAGGTAAAGTAGCTTCCTCGAAGACGCACTTTTCGAGAAGGCTGTCAAGTTCGCGGCGTTCTGCAGCTCGCCAGACATCAGCATCAGGTCGACTGTACGCTTCCCGTTGAGATTCAGGGGCCTTATTGAGATCAAAGTTCCGTGATTGGTAGAATTTTGAAGAGGCCGTCGTGGCACCCATACAGTATTCGTGGAGTACGCGAGCCTCAGAGTCAACGAGGGAAGAGTATGAGTCAGGTACGATGAAATCCTCGGCAGATGTGAAGGAGACGAAGTCATTGAGCATGGTGGGGGATAGTCCAGGGGTCGATTCAGCAGTAAGGTTCGCGCGAGGGGTCTTAGTGCGATTGTTCTTGGCTTTGATGGCTTCCTGGTATGCAAGGCCTTTATCGGTGGGTTTAGTGGTGCGCTGAGATCGGGGCGAAGGAGGCGGAGGTAGGTAGGAAGGAAGAGGGACGGGCTCAGGAAAATCTTTACCGCGAGAAGGCACGACATGGCCCGGAGTAGACTCATTGAATATCGCATCACGAGTAAAGTGGTAGCGACCGTTAAGGTCTCGAACCCGCCAGCCTTCCCGACCTTCGGTATAGCCCACAAAGATGGCTTCGAAACGACGAGGTCCGCCTTTAGTCCGCAGTTCCGGAGGAATGGCAACAAAACATTGGCACCCCCATACTCGAAGATGCGATAAGTCGGGCTTCGTGGATCGGAAGGCTTCATGAGGGGTGACGTTAAGAGGAAGAGTGGAGGTGGGAGTGCGATTAAGGAGATACTGATAGGTAAGAATCGCGTCACCCAGGAACGAGGGCGGGAGTCGAGCGTCCGCAAGCATGGCCTGAGCACCATCTTCAATGGTTCGTATATAACGCTCAATTTTACCGTTTTGCTGGTGCGCATATTCAGCAGTGATCTGATGCTGAATACCACGAGAACGAAGGTGACTAGCGAATTTCCCAAGAATAAATTCCTTAGCGCCATCGCAGCGAATGGCACGAACACGATTCCCGGATTGGAGTTCCCAAGCAGCTTCAGTCGTCTTGTAGATCATAAAGGCCTCGTTCTTATGAGCCATAAGATCGGTAAGGCCCCAGTTGGAATAGTCGTCAAGAATACTGAAAAAATAGCGCTGTTTTTGGGGAGTGGCGACGGGAAACGGACTGCAGGTATCAATATGGAGAAGTTCGCAAGTCTGCGAGGCTCGGTGTTGATTGTGAGTGTATGGTCGTTGAGGATATTTGCCGATAAGGCAGGGTATGCAATGGGTATGTTCAAATGTACCTTCCCATTTGACGCCAGTCGCATAATCCTTCAACAGTACCGCACGTGTAGCATCTAGGCCGATATGACCGAGTCGACGATGCCAGAGTTCAGGGGTCTCGCGGATGCGTTCAAAGACAGGTGCCGCTACAGGTGGAAGTGAAGGAGTAGGAGTAGCGGGAGGAGTTGCTATGAGAGATGGCGTCGTCTTGTCGGGATAAATAAATTCACACCGCAAGAAGGAAAGGTGATGAAAGACATCGGCGAGAAACGTGGAGTTGGCGAAGGCGGGATGATCTTTGGGAAAGCGGAGAAAAGTATGAGCTCCAGGTCGCCAGTCGAATTCAATCCCACGATTCGTTAGAGAGCCCACAGAAAGGAGATTAATGGGACACGAGGGAGCATGGAGACAGTCGCGAAGACAAAGTACCACCGAGTTCCCATCAATACAGTTCACCCGAAGCCGAACCTCGCCACGGGCAAGCGCATCGAGAGAACCAGAATTTGCCGTGAGGACAGAGGTAGCGGTGGAGGTGTCATAGCTCCAGAAGACCTCGCGTTTATTGAAGATATGGCTGCTGCATCCGGAATCGAGAAGGCAGTTGTAAGGTTGAGAGTAGGATATAAGAGCAAGAGGATCAGTAGTTGCTTGAGGTTGATCGTGACGCAAAGGAAAATAAGCGTCAAAGAACATCGTATTGGGCGAGGCAGCTACAGAAATTCCAGCAAATACGGATGGGGGAGCAGTATCAAGTAACGGGGGGTCGGGATCACAGGGGGGAATGGTAGTATAATCGTCTTCGCCTTCAACGCCCGGATCGACCGATTGATCTTGACCGTCAGCAAGTAAGGCCTGAGTAGGCCGTTGCTGTGCACCCCCAGAGGGACCAATGTTTGAACGCCAGCCTTGATTCGGATTCGTGTTGGGTACGACAGGACGAGTACGCGGAGCAGGATTGGAGGAAGAAGGTGGTGGAGGCGATAATGAGGCAGTGGTCGCCGGGAGTTGAGAAGGATTGGTATTGAAGGATTGACGAGGGGTTGAGTTATTGGGTTGAGGGCGAGGACGAGGATGGAGGCGCTGATAGTTGATTTCGACGTCCTGGAAGTCTTGAAAAACGGTGTTGTAGGGAGGCAAAGACGAGACTGGACTGCGCAGAAGTTTCCTATATGCGCTAAGTTCGACAAGATGGTGGTTGGCAAACGGGAAACGGTCAAGGAAAGCCGATAGGCCATCCCGTAGGTCCCACGGAAAACCAGCAGATTCAAGTTGGTTAATCCCGTTGCGCCAAGCCGTGATAAACTCCAGGACACGATTCGATCCATACGAAAGATTACGGAGTCGAGTCTTGATGACCTGAGCAGACGTCCAGTCGCCGATCCCGTAGAGAAGCCGGAGCTTGGCCAGGATATCCCGAGCAGGGAGCTTAACACCAGAAACGCGACCGAAGCCCGGTAGGCTGTTCTGGACCGTACCCGAAAGACGAGATAAAAGAATGTGGCGAGCTTGTCCATCGCGTTGCCACCAATAACGCCAGGCCCTGATTTCATCAGCTGTTGAGAGTCGATCGACGATTGGAGGATAAGAGGGAATTAAGCTGGGATCCCAGGGAGAGCCCGGCGCAGGTGGGTCCGAAATATGATCGGTAAGGTATAAATTATCAAGGGTAAGTTCGACAGCAGATGACCAAGGCCCCCAGTCGTGTTTCCCAGTCAGCAAGGGAATGTGAGCGGTGTTAGGCAGTCGTGTATCTTCATGATCGGGAGAAGATGCGGTACGAGAGGGAGGGCGGGGCAACGGAGTACGTGGAGGAGCTGGAACGTGTCTCGAAGGAGTTGGACCAGGATTCGCAACCAGAGGCGGGTTTGGTACCGGAGGAGGGTGCAAAGCAGGAGGTGGCATTGGAGCGGCAGGAGGGTTCGGCACACCGTAAGGATTCTGGAGATTATAATGGGCGGGAGCCAGAGGGGCGTTAGGAACAGTGTATTGAGGGGGGGCAGAGACCGTTGGCATCGGATTGTAGTAATATGAAGGATGAGGGACACCCCCAGGCTGAGCCGAGTGCATCGGCGGTGGTAGGTAATATTGAGCGAGAGGGGTGAATGTATGCGTGCCATTCGAAGGTAACGAAGCCAGATTAGGGTGGGATGCGGTGGGAATATGTGTAGACAATGCTGGATATGCCGTTGGATGGTATGCAGTCTGCTGATGATGCTCCAGAGGAGGCGGCTGTTGCGAATTAATGGGTTGAACACTTTCACTGACGTTGCGAGATGCCCGAACATGGGGAACATTTGACTGTAGAGCAGGGACTTCTTCTTTGGACCTTGAGAGAGGCATAGTGTCTTGTTGGGAAGGATGGTGCGAGCCAAACGAGATATGGGAGCTGGTCTGACGAAATGAGTCTGATTGACGAGACGATGTTCGTGGAGGAAACGGAAGAGGACGATCGGTGGACATTTTCCGGGATGGCTTGCGATTCTAAGAAGATATATGCGCAATTAAAGACGCGCGGGGCCCATAACCTGTTGACCTAGGATGCGTGTAGCGAAGCTCAGTGTCAGAGAATGATAGTAGACAGCTGTGTATTACCTAGGACGCGTGTAGCGAACTAGTATATGATAAGTATAAGTAAATAATAGGTATGGAATGAGGAATACGTACGCTCAGTGTCAGAGAATGATAGTAGACAGCTGAGGTACGTATGTGGACGAGGACGCGATGAAGTGGACGAGTCACGTGGTAGTCACATGGAACGGTCATGGAGGAGATGATATGTCCAACAGGAATCAATGATAGCATCAGGATTCAGAACCAAACATCATCACTGATTATCAAAATTGATCCAACATTTTCCCACACTGCGCTCTTGGAGTAGAAAGACCAAGTTCTATAAATAGAACTTGGAACATGGCCCTCTCCTCCAAGGCTATGAGAGACATTGCTCTGGGTCTACTTTGGAGCCAGCAACAGAGCTTTATCCCCCTACTACGCCTCTTGCCTGACCACTCTTGGGAACTTCAACAAGGTCGATTTGGAACAAAGACTCTGGTATGTTTCACCTTCTCATTTAACTTCTCCATGCCCATGATATTGTCAGGTATCCACAGGACTTTTACAAACCAACACTATTGAACAGATTCAATATTATGGATCTGCTATGGACACTCTGCAACTAGGCACACCATCATGGAGATCATGGAGGCATGCCCCTCGCACTAAAGTTTACCTGGATGGGAAGCTTCTATCCCGCATCATGGATGCTTTAGCCTCCAAACCTGGCCAGCTGCACAACTTCACCTATCTTGAGGAGTCAGATATCTTGTCTGGAATGCTTGGAGGCCAATCCGTTCAGTTGATATATCCCAACGACATTCCTAGCCCACTCTGGAAATATCTTGGAGTCATTCCATCATTGAACAATCTCATGATACAGTTTGCGCATAATGACAATATCCACCTTCCTGCGCCTCCACCATTCTACTTTCTACCATCTCTGGAAAAGGCTTTTTTGACAGGCTATATGCATGACTTCGTAGCGATGATCCAATGCCTGAAGGTCTTACACCTGAAGGATCTTACGCTGCATTTTACAGATGTGATAAAGGACGATGAAGAACTGGAGGAAATTTTTGAAGAGTTTTCTGATGACCTGGAGGAGGCTGATGAAGAGGCATCTGGTGATTTGGAGGGGATTTATTCGGATGAGGTGGAGCAGGTTGAGGTCAAATCCAGCATTATCCCTCTTTCGATTCAGCATTTCACTGCTCTTCAGACTCTCATACTGGACGCATGGAAAATGGACGGGCCTGGTGATATGAATCTAGATTCTGCTATTCCTGTCGACATTCTCTCTATCCTCCAACTCATCCGCCACTGTACTCAGCTATAGATCTTACAGCTCAATCCTCCTGAATTATTCAAACCCTTCATAATCCCTCCAACTCTGTCATTTTCAACTCTTTGGCCTAATTTGACTCACCTTGCACTGGCCACATCCAACAACAACTGCGACCAGGACGAGCATTTCCCATTAATGCATTTATCAGATATCATACGTCTTGCGTTTGATCTGAAAAATCTCAAATCGTTGGAGATTCTCTTTTGCATGGACCTTACAGGAATCTCATCTTTGCCAACTTTTTCTAAACCCTCGATCATCCATTTGGGTGATAGCACAAAGCCTATTGTCGCAACTTCGACGCAGATTGCAGGATATCTTAGGATGGTCTTTCCTAACTTGAATGGGCTTGGTAGGTCTCCAATTATGGACACTGCAGATGAGCACTCTTGGGACGATGTTCATAATAGGCTAAAGTTGACAGAATACTAGACCACTTCATGTATACAAGCTAAAAGATATTTAAATACATCCTCCTTGTCAATGCTAGCCCATGATTCCAGAGCTGAAGTGCTCCTTCATCTGATAGTCCAACAAACTGTGAAAGCCCTCTATATAACTCTTGAAGATCACTATCTCCAAAAATAGGCTCAGGAGCATGAAGTGAAACTTCATTGAGGTGTTCAGGTGGCCCTCTGCGACCTAACCATGATTCTGCTTCCTCTGTGGTAAGATTATTGCTGTTCCTTGATCGGAGCAATCGGTCGTCTCGAAGTCCCTCCCAATCTATGCCATATACTTCAAGTTCCTCCTCCGACATCTCCTCATGTGAAGAAAGCTGACTTCCTCGAACACCATGTACAAACATGTCAAATCCAAACATGTCTGCAGGCGAGCGATTGGGTCCTCCTCGAATCTGCATCCGATGCTGGTTCCAGCTCTCAACAAAGGAGGTGAGCTGAGCATTAATGCTATCAAGAAATAGCAAGTGCAATAGCCAGATATGAGCAGCATTGTTGATATCAAGGCCATGGTGCATCTCCAGTGTAGTGAAGAAATCTGCCCATGTAGAGCCAACTTGAGCAGTAACGTCAACCCATAGCCGTTCAATGCGAACATTATGAACACTCCTAAAGATAATTATAAGCTTGATATATGTACTCGAAGAGTCTGAGTTACCTCCCCCATATATAAGATCCATGCTGTTCTCCTTGATTAGTTTCCATCCATGCTGCAACGAACAAGTTTTCCGTCCCATGATCTCCTCGAAGGCGAGACGGAACTCTATAAAGTTGGCAAGCAAAAAGAAATAGATCAAGCACTGTTTGTGCTGCATTATTGTTGTGTGCTCGCAAAGCAGTAATGAGGCGAGAATAACCGTTGATGAATCCATGGATTACAATTCCCCAGCGAATAAGCCCTGTATTGTTATTTTAGAATCTCTAATAAGTTCAATAATCAGCAAAATCAACAAACCATGCTGTCCATCATGGTGCCAAAGTGAGTTGGGACCTGGTACATTGTATACACACTGACAAATCTTGATACGCTGAAAAATTCTTCGCACAGGGTCTATGCGATGCAGAGATTGTCGAATGTGTTCACGTTGAAGACGATGGCCTTGGCTCCAAAGTGAACCATCAATCATGGTAATTCCTGCCTGAGGATGTGTTTGACGGCTAGCTAGGATAAGATGATCCAGTTCATCATCTGTCATGGTCGAGAGAAGCCCAGTATAAGAGGAAATTCGAGGAGGATTATTAGAACCATCAGGATTTTCATCCCACCAGTCTTCAGGAGAAGTGACATTGTCAGATGAATACTCCATAGATAACGTCCAAGGCTGTTCTTGAGGCTGCACAATTCCATGCTCAAGAAGTTGAGCCCGAACAATGGGCCAGCTGACTCCAAGAAACCTAGCAATAGATGAGGTGGAGCGCATTGAATAGGCCCATCGTAGAAAATCTGGATCAATCCGAATGGATGGTCTTCCTTGATTTCCTGTGTGAACTGTTTCAACAAGTACTGGGCGTCCATGATGAGACTCATTGATGCTTTCTTCATATTGTAATCGAATATTATTTGACATGATAGCCGGACTTTGTTGGATGAGAGCAAGCTCTTCATGTTGAAATAGGGGAGAATGCTAAAATATACATTAATTGGTATGGAGAGCAGATTTCAGAATGGGCCTATAAATGAAACTCACTTCAATCACCAATGTTGAATATTGGTGAAGATCATCTCCAAGGCGCCGAAGCACAACTGAATCCACAGAGTTGTCGATTGCATTTTGTACTTTTCTTTGGAACTGGTAGAAATGCTCTCGAAATGCATTCAAGAGGTCAGTGGCTGCTGCCTGCACTAGTGCACTTGGAGGCATTGTGGGGAGGGTATGGTGACAGAGGTGCAAGTAAAGAGCTACTCAGAAAAGAAGTAGGGAGCTCAGACTATAGGATGGATGGATGGATGGATAAGTTACCCGCAGCGGTCCTGAAAAAGAACAAGCAGGGACACTGACAATAGATGTCAGACCATGAACATGCTCTCACGGACCATAGACAGCTCGACCAGACCACAGACAGATTTGGCCAGACATGCTCTCACGGACCATAGACAGCTCCAATCAGACCACAGCCAGATTTGGTCTCTCATGGACTACAGACAGACTTGGTCAGACATGCGCTCACAAACCATATGAATATGCTCTCACGGACCATAGACAGCTCGACCAGACCACAGACAGATTTGGCCAGACATGCTCTCACGGACCATAGACAGCTCCGATCAGACCACAGCCAGGTTTGCTCTCTCACGGACCACAGACAGACTTGGTCAGACATGTGCTCACAAACCATAAATGACCCTGATCAGACCACAGACTAACTTGGTCAGACATGGACATCTCTCACAACTAGAAATGACTACAGTTCAGACCACTGATAGGGTTGATCGAACTACAGACAACCCTGAACAGACAGCAGGACAACAGTGATTTATCAGCAGAGCTATGGACCTGGGACAAGCAATAATGCTGAACCACAGACCACAGACCAATTTTATGCAAAGACCAAGTTAAATTGCGAATAATACTGTCATAAGTTCAGCTGTGTCATTTCATCGTTCTTTGCTGCCCCCTTCACTTACTTTTAACTCCTCTAAGTTGTGGGCCTTGACCTCCGACTCGGAGGGAAGCAGCCTGAAAAACCTTGTAAGTTAAACCCAATCTTATTCATTTAAAGAGCATACCTTCATCCACAGATGCCAATCCCTTGCTGCCGTGTTCAAGCACATTGCCCTGCCATGTCGTCTCAGCCTTACCCTTCAGCCTGCCAGAATTCACTACCACGTCTTAGCCCAACTGGATCTTAGGTGGTGGGTGAGTCAAATATGTTGCAATTATGAAGGGCAGAGTACTGCGAGGTGCGGACCTAGGCCGGCGAGCGTCAATAAATCCATGTGGCAATGCCAGTGCCATTTAAGCGTAGGGCTGGATGTTTACATACAAGTTGCGATAGCTTACTCACACCCTGGCGCTTACAGTAGTAGAAAATATATTTGATCCGAATTGTGCCCCGAAAGTTTTTCGGAGCTAGAACTAAGCGTAAGAGCATAGAGTTGGATAAACCAAAGCCCAAGACCGATGAAAAAGCCAGAGCTTCAAAAATCGAAGTCAAAGACATGAAGACAGCCAAAGTCAAAGACAAAGCTAGCCCCAAAAGCCAAAGTGACGAAATCCGAAAGCCCAAGACCGTGTCATTTTGCTGATAAAAACCCCCACGGGTTTTGAAACCCGTGACAATCACTAGTCAGGAGAACAGGACCCACTACTAAAGTAGCGGGAATTACTCTGTCTATTCCAAGTATTTAGATTATCGCTTTCACAGTCCTCCTGAGTATCATAATTTCTGTCGAACTGTGAAGGGATTTGTGTTCTTTCGTAGCAGCAAAAAGGTTATTATTGAATCAGCATGAAATGTAACGCTTTTGTAACGTTTTGCTCATGTGACGTGGTGGGTTGTGTACTGCCTCTACCTTAACAGGCCCGGACTTGGAGCCAATTTACGGCCAGCACTTACTACAATTTAGTTGTAATACTGTACTAATACGACCAAGTGTTCACGGCCAGTAAGTGTGACAGCTTTTTTGTAACTGTTCATGTGTTCATAGTGCTCGAGTGACGGTGACCCATTGTTTGAACTGTTCGGCCAAGGTACCATGGCCAATGGCCCAATTTGTTGACCGACTCGAGGGCAGCCCATAGTGGATATTTTCTGGCCGTTGTGGCATAAGTATCTCATTGTTGTTCTCCTACAGTATATAAATGCACACTATCCAATTCTATCCTCCACCAGTCTGAGAATGGCAGAACCAGAACCAGTACCACCCGAATACAGGCAGACCCTACTCCCTGATCCTTTCCTCTCTGTTGCAAGGCTCCTCGCGTTCCCCTTGCCATCTCAGTCTCAGGACAACTACTGTGTCGATATACGGGCATTCTGGAGCACAGATCCACCAAATATCGAGTGTACTTTGGCCATTCTGGAAGATCTACCCATCCCCCCTCCTGCAGTGATTACTGCGCTAGGCAATGACTTAGCTTCGCAACGATCCTCCATCATCTATGCGCACATTACGGACTCACAGTCAACAAGTTTCCCATTGTGGATCTTGATGTATTGGAAGGAGGTCTCGAACCTTCGCATCCATGTCCGAACTCCCTGGAACAATGCTCAGCTGCACATCTTGGAAAAGCGAAAACTATGGCGCTCACCTGAATCACGAAAACTTTGTGATGCAGCTGAACGTGCCATGTTCACACTTCCATGGACAGGGCATACCTTCGGCCTCACCGAAAAGGAACCGACGGTCAAGCTCTCTTGGTACCTCTCACAAAAATGGCTCTCTACGACACACGCAAATCAATGTCTGGACATTCTTCGTGGGGATCTTAGCTGCAGCGCTAATGACTTGGATCAAGAAATTGTTTCACCGACCTTCTTTACTCGTTTACGCACTCTCTTTCAAACACACAAGAGGGTTCCCTATGGCAATAACCCAGGATGTCGTGATCTCTGGGCAATCGGCTCCGACCTTGCAATTGGAGATCGAACAAGCATAGGCGGCATAGCAAACATTAACGGTAATCACTGGGTAGCTGTCGTCATAGACATGACACAATCACAGATTCTCTATGGTGATTCGCTTGGAGGCCGCAACGCAGAACTACTCGATGCAATCAGTTGGTGGATCGAGTCGCACACTAGACAAACCTTGGACCATTCCGACCTGCAGATTGCCCCCCAGAATGATGACTACAACTGCCTTATCTTTGCGTCGAACGCTCTGAGACACCACTACCTCTTGGTTCCTCTGTTATCAGGAACACCAAATGATGCCGATGCCGAAGGTCTTGTCATGTTTAAAAGATTATGCACTCGAGATAGTGATTTAGTAGGTCTTGGGTCCCTAATAGTATGTGACAGAGAACTTACCACTAAGTGATACCTGTTTACAGCGCGTCATGACGGAGCAGAATGAGGAGGGAAGAATCCTTACCTACCGATCTGAGCCTGCTGGTCGAGACATCTTCTTTTTTCCAACATCTATCCTGGCATCCTTTCCTAGCTACGAGCACGCCGCCACCTGTTCGATCCTCAAAGTTCTAGACAGATCATCCGAGGATGAGGATGACACACCCATGAGCGATGCAACAAGACTCACAAAATTTCCCACCGAAATTCCTACCAACAACCCTTCTCTTTCCACCACTCCCACCCCGATGCACACCAGACCATCACTGAAGCGTAAACATTGGTCAAGCGACGAGCCTAGAAAGTCTGCTGACCTGCGACAGTGGTTTACAAAGGTCTGTTCCGAAGAAGCGAAGGTAGATCGGCTGAGGATGGTCAACGAACATCAACAGATCATGGAGTCTCGGTCTGAGGCTGACCTTGCCGCGCAAGCTCGTACAAAGCGGTGCAAAACTGAAAACGCCACAGTCCGCCAGCAGAATCATCGCGAGCGCATCAAGCAGGCTGAAATCAAAACTGGTAAACGGGACTGTCATGGTAAACTTGTGAAGATGGCAAACCTTGTCTCTTCGAGCTCAGACCGGTCCCCAACACTGTCCCTGAAGTGTCCCGTCCAAATCGAGTGCTAAAGGAAGATATACGTCAAGAACGGGGAACAGTTGGGCGGCCTCGCACCAAGGAGTATAAACTGGCTGTACTTACCAACTGGATGTGCCCCCTGCTTTTCTGTCATATTGAAAGAGCTGGTAGACTCGCGAAACCTCAGATGCGGCCGGTCGACATTGTGCGGACCTGTTAGGACTCTGCGTAGCACGTTGGTTACAGATGTACTCTGGAACCACCGAAGCGGACAGGCCTGACGTTCGTCAAGGAAAACGGCCTTCGAAAGGATATTCGGAGGTCGTGAGCGTTGACGAAGGAGTTCACCGGAGCTAATTCGATCGAACGAGCTCAGATGATACGAGTGTGAAGCCAAGTATATTGAGAAAGAGAGATAGAAACGAGAACGAGAACGGGAACTGGTCTTAACAAATGGTAATATCGAGGTCAAGAGTCTGAAAAGAAGTGGTGCCATCATATATACGGTGGACGTGCGTGGGAAAGCGTAAGTGATTGCGAGTTTAGGGGTGGTCGTGACATTACCCCCTCCTCAAGCGTCGAGCCACTGAGACGCGGAAAAAGAAATGTTCGAATACGGGGAGTGTGGCGGTTATTCTCCTTTCTGGGTCGCGCGCGGTCACGTGAGGGGCACGTGTCGGTCTCGGTTGTAGGTCCTTGTGGGTGTTTTTGAGGATCTCGGAGATCGAAAGAGAAAAACTTAGGTTGTTTGTTCCTCCTCCATCTTCTCTTCGTCCTGCTCATGTCGTCCTTCAATCCCGATATCGCGGCCCCCGCCTCCGTTGACCCTGGCACGATTTTGCGCGATTCCGAGTTGGCGCATCTGTCTGTCGAAGATCGGGCGCGTGTGGCGTTCCTTGGCGTACCCCGACCCGTTTCCCCGACGTCCTCTCTTCCTGGGATCGTCACACTTGTCGATGGGAGTGTCGGGGCGGTCCCCGAATCTTCTCCCGCACCTCCCTCAATTCCCGATCATCGTCTGGTCATCCGTCTGCCGGTTTGATCTCGACAGATCCGGCGTCCTCGTTCCTCCACTCCAGAGGTTGAGTTCGAACCGGCCAGCAATCCTGTGTCACGTCCAGCGGCGACCTCGTTGTCCTGGGGGTCCCTTTTGACAGATGAGCTGTTGGCGGAGATCTTGCGTACCGCTGTGCGGGTTCCCCCTTCCTTGGCGTGGTGTGAGACGCATGCACCGGTAAGTGTTGCCCTTTTTCTGCGATCGATTGTTGATTCCATTTTGGGGTCTTCGTTAGTGTGATCGTTGTCGGGAGCGTCGGCTGTCCTGTCGATTTCAGGAGGTCCGTCTTCGCGGGACCCTGCCCTGTGTCGACTGCCGTGCGGCGCACTCCCTGTGTTCGCTTTCGTTGGATCATGGCCTAGAAGTGGCCGCTAGGCAGTTGGGGATTCCCTTGGCGTGGTTGCGCTCTCGTGCGGAAGGTTTTGCTTTCTCTCGCACTGGCGTTGCGATGTCCTTTACCAGCATCCGTCGCGCCTTGCGTTTACCGCTCCCCCCTCCTCTTCCCATTGTTTCCACATCCCCTGAAGGGTCCGGTGCTGTTCCTCCTCCTCGTGCTCCCCCGCCTCGCGCCTTTTTTCGCGGTACGTGAGGCCAGGGTCGAAAGTCTGTGCCTGTTGGCCGTAGGGGTGCGCGCTTGTCCGTTCAGGAGGTGCGCTCTTCGCCTATCCCTGGCCCTTCTCCCTCCTCCTCCCGCGATAGTTCGGTTTCGCTTGTCCCCGTTCGTCGTTCTGGGCCCGTTGTGCGCACCGAGTCTCCGGGTTCCCCCATCGCCGGCCCTTCGGAGCCTCTCTTTTTAAAAGGGTCATCCTCCTCAGGCTCTTCTTCACTAGTTTTGCCCCCTTCCCCCCCCGCCATGTTGATTTCGACCCCCCCTGCTGCCCCGGTTCCCTCCCCTCCCTCGTCTGAGGAGTACCTCCGTCTTCAACGCCTCTATGACCAGGAGGTCGTGCGCGCGCAGGCCCTCTCTGTTCAAGTCGAGCTTCTCTGGGTCGAGGGTCAGCGTGCCAAGTCCCATCTTCGTGGCGTATTGGCCGACTTCACCGATGACCGTGAGCGTTTCCTTCATCTGCAGGCGCAGACTTCGGAGGTCGTAGACGTCGATCGTGACGCGGAGGTTGAGGATCTTCGGATGGAGGTATCGGTTCTTCAGGATGAGGTTGCTGGTTTGCAGGGGCACGTTGTCCACCTTCAGGAGGTTAGGGATCATTGGCGTGGTCACGCCTTGGACCTCCGCACTCGCGTTGACGGTGAGTTTCGATTCCCTTCATTTTCTCCTTCTTGTTTCTAAAACTTTTCGTAGCCCTCGACCTTGCGCGTACCGCCTTCGCGTCCGATATGTATATCGCGGATGGTGCTTTGCGTCGCGCCCTCATCGAGTTGGAGGCGTCGCCAGTCCGAAGTATCATCGATGGCGCCCACAAGATTCTTGAGCGGCACTCGCTCCTGGAGCTGTTCCGCCCCCCCGTCGATCCCGAGTCGCCGTTCCCCGCGTTCAAGCATTTCCTTGCTCTTCATCGCCCTTCTCTTACCCGCGAAGGTGCCTTGGCGGAGTTCGTATCTCAGTCTCAGTTGATCGCCGACGACGAGCAGGACATTGCATCGATGCGTCCCCTGGAGATAGGGTTGGTTGGGGAGGTGGGGGGTGATCGTGAGGGCGGTTCTTCTTCCAGTGCGGGTCCCTCCAAGCGTCGTTGCATCGAGTAGTCGGTCCCTTCTGCAGCGCCTTGGCCTTCATTTATTTTTTTGCTGAATATTTACAGTCCGAAGTTCGTTCATTTGTTTTTCTTTTTTCTTGATATTTTTTCTTTGTGTGATATTGTTGCGCTGGTGGTCGAATACATATAGTAGAGTTTAGTCTTGGGAAAATTTGCATAATTTTCGTGATGTGTTGATGTGCGTGAGTGTTCGTCGAGTGTCTTTTAAATTGTGGGGTCCCGTGGTTTTCTTGGGAATAGTCGGTGGAATTCAAGGGCCATGTCCTTTGCTCCTTCGATATTCTCCGCTGGTTCCCAGGTATCGTCTTCGGGGCCGTACCCTTCCCATCGTACCAAGTAGAGGACGTGTTTCCCTCGTGTTTGGGAATCCAGGATCTGTCCCACTTCGTACTGTTCTTCGCCCTCGACTTCGATCGTCTGCGGAGGTGGTTTTGATCGTCCGGGGAAATTCTCGTGCTCGTGCTTCTCGAGCAACTTGACGTGGAAGACATTGTGAATCCCTTTCAGTGTCGGAGGTAGTTCCAGTCGATACGCGTGGCTGGAGAGCTTCTGCAGGATTTTGAAGGGGCCCAGTCTCCAGTGGTCCAGCTTTTTGGAGGGGCGTTTCGTTTTGATGTTCCGGCAGTCGAGCCATACTTCCGTTCCTACGGCCCAGTCTGGTGTAGGGTCCCGTTTCTTGTCTGCAAATCGTTTGTAAGCTTCGTTTGCGATCTCTATTTCTTTGCGGAGGTAGTCCTGGAGGGTCCGGAGGTCTACGGCTACCTCCTGGGCTTCTTTCGCCGGTATATCTTTTATAGAGATTGTCAAGCGGGGGTGATAGCCCTTGTTCGCGAAGAAAGGGGAAACTCCCGTGGTCGAATGGGTCGTATTGTTGTACGTGAATTCTGCCAGAGGGAGCTGAATTCGCCAGTTGGTCTGGAGATAGTTCACGTACATCCGGAGGTATTGTTCCAGTGTCTGATTTACTCGTTCCGTCTGGCCGTCGGTCTCCGGGTGATATGCGGTCGAGAGGTTTGATTTGATGTTTAGGGCTTTACATAGCGAGCTCCAGAAACGGGAGACGAAGAGGGTGCCTCTGTCCGATATGATGTCGTCGGGCAGTCCGTGCTTGGAGAAGACATGTTCCAAGAATAGTTGAGCAAGTTCCTTTGCTGTGTCCGTTGTGTGACAGGGTATGAAGATGCCCTGCTTGGTGAGGCGGCATACTACGACCAGTATGGCGTCGTACCCATCCGATTCCGGTAATTCTACAATGTGGTCCATGGATATGGAGGCCCACGCCCTTCGCCCAATCTGGAGTGGTTTCAATAATCCGTATGGGCTATGGCGTGGGACCTTCGCTCTTTTACAGGTATAACAGCTTCGGACGTATTGAGTGACCTCCTTCCGTAGTCCGGGCCAGAAATAAGTCCTCATGATGAGTTGTGTGGTCTTTCTGATCCCTGGATGTCCCCGCAGTTTGTGGTCGTGATGTTGCTGTAGGATGTCGAGGCGTAATCTGGAATGGTCCGGTACGTAGATTCTTCCGTCGCGAAGGAGTAGTTTGCCATCATCGGATAGGGAGAACGCGGAGGTCTCATCTCCGGGTTTGGGTGCGTGTCTCTCGAAGAATTCGTCTCGGGGTGTGTTCCGGATGTTGTTTAGTAGGAGCTCCTCGTTCAGTATTAGGGCCACGTTCAATCGTTTGGGGGGTATGATGATGCGGTTGTTGAACGAATTATGATCCTGTTCGAACCCTTTCTTGGGATACACGTCTGGCCGTCGCGTGAGGGCATCTGGTTTCGCTCCTAATCTTCCGGGTCTGTAGTTTATTTGGAAGTCGAAGTTCGCCAGGCATTCCGACCATCGTGCTTGTCTGCGACTGAGTTGCTTGGTCGTAGAGAAATACTGTAGGTTGTTGTGGTCGGAGTACACTTGAATGCGGTGGGGAGATCCCTCTAGGTAGGCCCTCCATTGCTTAAACGCTTCCACGATTGCTAGGAGCTCCTTGTCATAGATGTCGTAGTTGAGCTCCGCGTCTATCATAGTTCTCGCGTAGAAGGCGACAGGACGTAAGTCTTGTGATGTCTCGTCAAATTGGGAGATGATCCCCGCTATGGCGAAGTCGGAAGCGTCGCACTCTAATATCACCGGTAGTTGAGGATCGAAGTGTCGTAGGATGGGTGCAGAGGAGAATGCTTTCTTCAATAGCTCGAAGACTCCTTCGCATTCGGAATCCCATTTCCAGATTGTGTCCTTTTGCGTGAGTTTGTTTAACCTCTTCGTTATGCCCGAGTAATTGTCGATAAACCGCCGATAGAAGTTTGCAAAGCCTAGGAAAGATTGGAGTTCCTTGACCTTCGTCGGTCTAGGCCACTTCCGGATCGCGTCGACTTTTCCTGGATCCATCTTTACTCCGCCGGGGGATACAATGACGCCTAGGTATTCGATCTCCGTAGTGTGAAACGTGCATTTCTCCGGTTTCGCATGAAGGTTGTGTTTCCGGAGCCTCTCGAGGACCTTCCGAACGTGTCCGTGATGTTCCTCTAAGGTCTCCGAGAAAACCAGAATGTCGTCGAGATAGATCACTACGAACACGTCGTTCATGTCGTGGAAGATGTCGTTCATGAAGTGTTGGAATGTCGCGGGTGAGTTTGTCATGCCGAAAGGCATTACCAGGTATTCGAAAAGTCCATAACGAGTGCGGAAGGCTGTCTTCCATTCGTGTCCCGGAGCTATGCGGACGTTGTTGTAGCCCACTCGGAGGTCGATCTTCGAGTATACTTTCGCTTTTTGAAGTCGGTCTATGAGGTCTCCGATCAGAGGTAGAGGGTAACGGTTCTTCTTGGTGATCCGATTTAATCCTCTATAGTCCACGCATAGCTGGAGTGATCCGTCCTTCTTCTTTGCGAACAGTACCGGAGCTCCCGCTGACGAACTCGAAGGTCGGATGAACCCTTTACCGAGCATCTCGTCGATGTAATTTTTCAATGCTTTCAACTCCAGTTCGGACATGTTGTATATCTTTCCGAAGGGAGGGGTAGTGTTTTCGTCGAGTTCCACTGTGTGATCGTAAGGTCGGTGTGGGGGGATGGTTTTCGCTTCGCCCGCTGAGAATACGTCTTCGAAGTCCCTGTACTCCGGAGGTACGACTTCCTCAAAGATTTCCTTTTCTGTCTTTGGTTGCTTGGGTTCGTCGTCGGAGGTGTTATTGGCATGGAGGTGTTCCTCTTGTTCGGTGGGGGAGATGTGTAGTTGGAACGCTGTGGCTCCGTCCCTGATGAGGTTCGCGAATGGTGCCGCTCCGATCAGGCGGATGTTTTGTGTTTCGACATCCTCTTCTCCCTCTCCGGTTTCGTCTTCGACCTCCGTTTCCGGGTTGGCTTCATCTTCTTCCCGTGTTTCTGTCGTTGGGGACGTTGCGGATTTCCGTTTGGGGTGGGGTTTGAATTTGGACCTCGGAACGTTTGGAGGGAAGTAGTTCGGTGGAGGTGGTTTTCGGGTGCGTTTCCGTCCCGTTACCTCCTCTGGCGACTCGGTTGTTGGTGTTGGTACTTCCTCCTGAGGTTCGTTGGTGTTTGGGCGGGTGTCTTCCTCCTTCATGTTATCACTGGAGGTGTCGTTCTGATCGTTGTCGTCGTCCAGGAGGTCCCTGAGGAGGGGTTGTTTTTCCGAAAGGGGGTTGGCTGGTTTCGGAGCTTCGACGTCTTCCTCCTCCTCAAGGGTCACAGTTCTCCATTGCGTCTTCTGGGAAAGCGATATCGCGGCTAGTCCTGCCCCTTGTTCCATGGTCATGGACATTTCCCGCCAGTCGATGTCCGGATTTGCTTCCCGTAACCAAGGTAATCTGAGCACTAGTGGCGTGGCCGGGTGTAACTGTGTTATGAGGAGGTCGACCTTATACTCTAGTCCGTTCTCAAGTTTGATTGTTTCGGGACTATGGTGTGAAATGGCTCCACCTCCGCTGGGGTTTCCGTCGAACAGTTGTAGGGTCATGGGGCTGGCGAGAGGTTCCAGTTTCGTACACGAGGATTGTGCTATGAAATTTCCCGCCGCTCCACTATCGATAAGTGCCCGTAGTCACGTTGAGGATCCTTCTAACTGTACTTCGATCATGAAGGAGCGAGCTGACCGCGAGGGTAAGCGTTGATTTCCTGTGCCTGTTGTCGTTGGGACGACTTCCTTTTTCCTTCGGAGGTCCGGTAGTGATCCTTCAATTTTGCCGTTTGACCCCCTTCGTAGCGTGATACAGAGGTCTTTCCAGTTTATTCCGGGGTTGACCTCCTTCAACCATGATAGTCCCAACACTATCGCAGCTGTCTCGTGGAGTTTCGTATAGAGGAACCTTATCCTCTGCGTGGTGCCGTCACTGAATTTGACGTCGTTGGTGGTATAGTGTGTGATTTTGCCCGATGCAGAGAGTTCTCCATCAAATAGGCAAAGGTTTATTGGGGGTTTGAGCTCCTCAAGGTGGAGCCCGCATGATGTCGCCATGTCGGAGTCCACAAAGTTGTCGGTAGCTCCGCTGTCGATAAGCATATTTTCGGGTTCTTCTCCTCCTCCGTTTGGCGTGAGGTGTATTAAGAATGCCAGGGACGAGTGGGAGGAGAGTGTTACGGTGCGGGTGTCCATTGTCGATAATGCCGTTGCGCGTAGTGTCGAGTTAAAGTCCGGTTTTAGATCGTCGCGATTCAGAGCCCGGGCAAGTCCTGAATCGCCTCTGTGTTTCCCTCTTCTGCCTTGTGGTGAAATTCGAAGATGTCATCGCCGATGAGGTAGGTGGCTCTGCCCATGGCGTTTGCTGTTGGGCAGTCGCACATCCAGTGTTCCAGGTCACCGCATAGGATGCAGGCCTTGTCTCGAATTCGTTGTTGCTTTACGTCTTCATCGATCTTCACCCAGGGGCGTGTTGACTTCTTGAACCCGAAGTTGTTGGCTTGTAGGGCCTCTTCGTCATCCCATGCGATTTCTTGGTCTTGCGCCTTACCTTCCTTACCTGAGTCCGGGTCCTGATCATGACTTTCGGCGTTCAAGCGTGCGTTCCTGTTCCCTTGAGCCGTTTGCGGCGTCGTGCGGCTTGCGAGTCCGGCCGAAGGTCCCATCGGAGGTCGTGCGGAGGTGTTGGAGGTGTTCGCATTATTCGCCCAGAGGGGTTTGTAGGACTCTGGATTTTCTATGCGATGTTCCCAGTACCTCCGGTCGATTTGGGTGACCAGATCTCGGTAACCTTCGTAGGTTTCGGGGCTTGGTGCGATGGCCAGGACATTAAGGATTCGCTGGGGGAGCGCTTTCCGGAGTGTGAACTGTAGTGCTACCCAGTTCCAGCCTGTTTCGTATGCTTCTTGTTCGAACTTGACGATGAATACTGTGAACTTTTCCCATTCCTTCATTTTCAGTCGCGAAATGTTGTTCTCGGCTTCCACTCTCGAGTTCGGTATTCCGAAGCGTGATCCTAATTCGTGTACAAATCCTTCCCAATTCGTGAACATTGGGTGTTGGGGGTTGTACGTGAGTTGCAGCCGAAAGTAGTCCATAGCTCCGTCCTTTAAGTAGGAGCTCGCGAATGACACCTTCAGGTGATCCTGTTCGTAGGTGATCGCCTTGGCTTGAAACATTACTAGGCATTCCGTGACAAAGGTCTTCCATCTCCTCGGTTCTTTTCCAGTGAAGGGGTCCGGTTTCCTGATGTCGATTTTCGATTCCAGGTTTAGGAGGTGTCGGTACTGTTCCGGGGTCAGGTTTTGGTTTGGGCCTAAGAGCTGTTGCGGTGGAGGTGGGGGTCGTTGAGGGTTTGCGAATTGGCCTCCTCCCGGATTTCCGGGTGGGCCTCCTCCTCCTCCTCCTCCGTGGCCTCCTCCTCCCCCTCCGGGACCTCCGGGGCCTCCCGGGCCTCCTGGTCCTTGTGGTGGTCCGTATCCTGTATCCTCCGTGACCCCCCCTCCTCCAGGACCTCCTGTTCCTCTGGGGCCGTTTCCCCAATAACCTCCTCCTCCCCCTCCTGGTCCTCCGGGGCCGTTTCCCCATTGAGTTCCTCTCAGGGTAGGTGGTCCCGAAGATCCCGGAGGTGGTTGGGGCTGTGGAGGTGGTCCGTTGTACTGGGGGTTCGGTCGTCCACCGGGTATGGGTGGGGCTGGTCCGGGGTTGTAGCCAGTTCTGTATTGTTCGAACTGGGGGAATTGTTGTTGGGTCCCTTGCCTTCCGTCGAGGATGTTTACGTTTTGACCGGGGCCGGGGTCCGCTCCAATTCCACGTCGTTCTCTTGGGGAGATTGGGCGTGGGCCTTGCGGTGACCTCCTGTTCTGATTCGCCAGATGAGGTGGTGTTTGGCGCCAGTCTTCTCGTGCCCTAGGGGGTGCTCCCTCTCTTCTTTCCGAGTTTTCTTCGCGTAATTCGTAGCTGTGGGCGTACGACAGTGGCGTTGGGATTCCCCGTTCTGACGGAGGTAGGGGAATGTTCTCAGGTTCCCTCGGAGGTACTCCTTCTTGGTTTGCGAAGGTCCTCTGTGGGCCCTGAAAACCCGAATTTGGCCTGGAAAACGGTCCTTCGACAGGGGGGTTCTCTTTGGGGATTCTTTGTAAGTTGTGGGCTCCCCAGAACCCGAACGTCGGAGCTCTTCGAGCGTCTGTCCCTGGTGTGACGGTGGGTTCGAACCCTTCTTGGCTGGGGGGTGCGTTCCCTTGGTTCATCTTCCTGAGTAGAGCCGAAGCTGTCTGCGTATTGACCGTGCTTGTTGCTCGTGGAGGTTCTTCGAATCTAGTTTCGATTCTGGAGGGAACGGGCTCCTGAATTGGCATGTGGAAGGAACGTCCCGCGCTTTGGGGGTCGGAGAATCTTCTTCCCTCGTTGGACATCCAGCCAGGGCGCGTAACCTTCTTTCGTTTCCCCCCATTTGTAGCAACACCGTCAGTTGTGGGGGTAATCGATGGGCTTCGTGCAGTTGTATGGTCGACAACACGAGGTTGGCCCATTGTTCCGGTGTTTGGGGTTGATGATCCATCCCCATGGTTTCGACTAGGAGCTCGTGCGCTTGTCGTGAAAACTCTTCCCGCGTCATGCGGAGCTCGTAGAGTATTCTTTCGTGGTCTGAACCGTGTAGAAAGGGGTTTTGTTGACGAGCGAAATGTCCCTGTCCCTCCTCCCGAGCCCTATCCCTCCTCTGGAACATCTCCGGGTGCCTCAACCTTTCGTAGTATGACCCGGGAGTCTGGTTACTTGAAGGCGGAGGTCCGGAGGCTGTTGCGGATGGTGGTAAGGGGGGATAGTTGGGGGTGGCGAGTTGGTAGGACGGGTTGAATACGTTTGAGGGGGTCCGGGGTAGGGGTCGTCGAGGGTCCTGACTGGCTGAGGAAAAGTCCCCCTTGTGTTGGCCTGGTTGGAAAATGTTGTGTTCCAGCCTGGACCTGTTGGTTCCGAAGGTCCCTTGCATCATGTGTCCTGTTGAGGCAGGGGAGGTTTCGAAAGGTGGTGGTGAAGGTCTTCTTTGTGTGAAAGAGGGACCTTCGAAGTTTTGATAGCGGACTGTGGTATTGGGCTCCACTATCGTCGAGGACATGTCCGGTGGGTGGGGAGACCTCGATATTATGTTAGGACTCTGCGTAGCACGTTGGTTACAGATGTACTCTGGAACCACCGAAGCGGACAGGCCTGACGTTCGTCAAGGAAAACGGCCTTCGAAAGGATATTCGGAGGTCGTGAGCGTTGACGAAGGAGTTCACCGGAGCTAATTCGATCAAACGAGCTCAGATGATACGAGTGTGAAGCCAAGTATATTGAGAAAGAGAGATAGAAACGAGAACGAGAACGGGAACTGGTCTTAACAAATGGTAATATCGAGGTCAAGAGTCTGAAAAGAAGTGGTGCCATCATATATACGGTGGACGTGCGTGGGAAAGCGTAAGTGATTGCGAGTTTAGGGGCGGTCGTGACAGGACCTTGCAGAAGCTTGACGATGATTTGTTCGCTGGCTTGACCTCACAAGTTGTAGGGAGGTGGATTGATCGGACTGGCGAGTTTCCCCGTTGGAGCGACAATACGTTGAACTTGGGAATAAGCTGGGTGGAATCACAACACGAGTGGGGATCTTGGTGAGCAGGGTTCAGGTTTCAATGTTTTTGCCTGACACACCTTCTCTTCAGATGAAGTATCCAGTGCAGGCAACCGAGATACTTGAACTGCTACAAGGGCTTCGTGATTCGTCTGTCGCCATCACTCTGACAACAATCCGTGGGCTCATGGTCGGACATCTGGAGCACTCCGCACCCGAGATCTTCACAACTCCTTCAAAAGATGGCACTTTTTTTCGATGTTCGGAGATGTTCACAAGCAAGTTCATGAAGCGTGCCTTGGGATGGACCATGCGTCGTTCAACAAGAGCTGGCGGAAAAATTCCAGCAGATGCTGATCAAATCCTCCGGAAGGCGCATCTGCGCATGTCGTTCTCCATCAAAGATGAATCTATCCCATCGGCTCTACTCGTTAATAGCGACCAGACTCAGATGACATATGCTCAAGGCTGCCACATGACCTACGCACCTCTTGGTTCTAAGCAAGTGACAACTGTAGGCTCCGAGGAAAAGCGTGCCATTACTGTGATGGTCTCTATCGCGAACGACGGCACACTGCTCCCATTTCAAGCTATCTACAAGGGCTCAACCAATGGATCACTTCCTTCGTGCAACTCTCGATCGATGAAGGCAGCCTTGGATGCGGGTTTCTTGTTTGAACCTTCCAAAACCTCGACGTACTGGTCAACGCAGGAAACAATGAAGAGCTTTGTCAACAATATTCTGGTCCCACACTATGACCGTGTCATCAAACGGGACAACCTCCGCCCTGATCAACGGCGTCTTTGGCAGATCGACTGTTGGTCTGTACACCGCTCGGACGAGTTCTTGAATTGGATGGCTGCCAAACATCCGTTGATCATTGTGCATTTCGTGCCGGTACGCATGACTGGTCTATTTCAGCCTTCGGATGTGGGCTTTCAACGGGCTTTCAAACACTCCTTGAAGCGATCTGCTCATGAAGACGTAGTGGAGGAAACACTAGCAAAACTCAAGACCGGCATGAAGCCAATCGAGATCGTCCTTGACACAAAGGTTAAGACACTTCGCGACAGAACCCCGCACTGGTTGTGGACGGCTTACGAAAATTTCAGCAGCAAATCTGTGGTTATTAAAAAAGTACGAGTTCAACCAAGATCTAAGTAAACATGATATTGACAACACTTTCTTCGCAGGCATGGGAGATGTGCCGCGCGGGGGAATTCAACTTATCATATGAAAGCCTCACCAGTCCAACCACCCGTGAAATCCTTCGAAATCTGCCCACCACCGATCCTGAATTCTTCACAGAGCTTACTCGGCCTCGGTCTCGAGTACCAGTACTGTCAGAGGAAGACATGACAATTGAAGATGCCGAGGTTCTTGAGCTTGATGTCCCTGTTGACGACAGTGTCGTGCCACACGAAGCCGTTGCCGATGACCTACATGGCACGTTGCCTACCACGGATGATCAACACTTTGTACGTGGTGAAGATGGCGTTGTTTCGGCTGCTGAAGCTGAGGAGGTGCTGGTGGAAGAGGTCGAAGGTGAAATTCTGGATACGACAGGAGCTGTGACTGAAGAGTTGGGACGAGGGAAGCGAAAAAAGCTTCGAAATGCTCTTTACACTACGGAGGCATTCAAATGGTGGGTAGACACAAAGTTTACATAGAAAACATAGCTTTTCATTTGATTGTAACTGCAGGCCCGCTTTTTTCTGCCTTCAGTAATATGTAGCGAAAAAGTGTTCAAGGGTCCATCAGGAAATCTACAAGTTGACTTCGGCGCCTTACGAGGCTTTCGAAAGCCGGCAAGTGAGTGAAGTCAGCGAAAGTCGTGAAGGACAATTACCTTGGTTCAGAAGGTTGTTCCCTTGGCTAAGTCGGAATCACTTAAGCAAGTCATGCTAAGTGAACTCAAGTCAATAGCTGTATGCCGAAAAGTCCAGAAGAAATCTCATCTGTAAGCCTTGCAGTCGCTGACTGTGCGAGGATCGAGAAAGCCCATGATGCTTCAATTAAAGTCTGGTATATAAATCATACAAAACGGACAAGGACTACTCAGTATCTGGTTCGAACATCAACCCACGGACATCTCCCAATATATCGTTCGAAGCCGCTGGAAGATTTCGGACTTTGTTCTTAGTGGGGGTCTTGAGGGCCGCTGCATCTTCAATGACCTTGACCCATTTGCGCGAGTCGCGTGTGACGGTGACGACGTGTTCAGTTCAGAGACAGCCGTGACGGGTGACTGAACACTTGGTCGTATTAGTACAGTACACCGACCCTGGCCAGCTGGAATCTCACGTCATGATGTGCCTGCGTGCAGCTGCAGTCGTCTGGTTCAACTCTCTTGCTGCCGACCAGCGCGTCACCCCGGTGTCTCTATCTGGTCCCAACAGATTGACTACATACCCTCCAGTTCCAGGAAACACACATCTTGAGGCCTTTGCGCTCATCTACCTCCAGCACGGCTCGTTACCCACAAGGCTTGGTGGCAGAGGACAATGACTCTTCCGACAATTACGAACTGAGGCGCCGATGGTCTTTCCACTACCTTGTTTCTGCCTCATTGGCTGTTTTGAACACACTGGCCCTCGTCCTCGTCTTCCGTTTCAAGCATCTAGATGGTGCGGTATAGCTTATCTGCGCCAAATCGTGTATTCGTTGATCTCATTCCCTTCTTTTAATCAGAACTTCTCGCGGAAAGCGGCCAAGCTTCGCCAGATTCAACCAATCCTTGCCCGCCTCATGCTCGAGAAAATATATACCGCCAACTCTTCCGTTTCAAAGCCGTCCATGTATTAACAATCTTTGCAGTCATCTCTATCGGAATCGAAGTCACAGTTGGAGGTGCGACTTTCCTTTGACTAATATTTTGAACTATCGGCAGTAAAGACGTGTAATTAGGCTGGATTGTAACATTTATCATACGTGAACGAGGAGGGGGACACTCTGCCGGATATATCTCGTCAGGCTTTTTCGGTGGTAAGTACGATTGTGTCAACTGCATTGCACTACTGATCAATGCGTTGGGCAGGCCTTATGCTGGGGCGCATCGGTCTCATGTGGCTTAACAAGCTCGTAAGTCCTTGCCCATCTTCTTCGTGACATGATATTGATGATATCACAGGTCGGTGGCCATCTAGTCGTAATCATCTACAGTATCATCGCTATCATGTATGTGACCTCCTCGCAACTGTTCCACGTACACAACAGTAATCACTCCTATTACCCTTATCTGCAGACTAGAGATCACGATTTGGTTCGTCCCATCCATCATTGGAAACGCAGTCGCCGTAAGCCTCCGCGTCTTTATTCTCTTTATTATCTCCTCACTTCATGCTTCTTGCTCACCTTGCGACAGGTCTCCCTGATCGGACTCGTCCTGGGACCCATGTTCCCGGTCATGCTCTCGCACTCCTCGAAGGTCCTCCCGCGATGGCTCTTGACCGTCTGCATAGGGTGGATCACCGGCATCGGCATGGTCCGAGTCGGCTCCGCCGCCCTGCCCTTCCTCACCGGACTCTTGTCATCCCGGTACGGTATTGCCTCCCTCCAACCACTGTACGTTACAAAATATCAATGCATATTGCGTTCAATGCACTGACGCTGATGGTTATAATTGTTATTGCCTTCGCAGAATGGTGGCCATGTTGGTTACGATGCTGGTGGTGTGGGTGTTTGTCCCAAAGGCCGTGCGGCGCGTGGATTGAAGGGAGACACTCGGGTGGACGCATTTGTATTTCTCTTTGTTTTGCTTTGGGTTTGTATCTTGTAAGGGAGCACAAGGTTGACATAGACATGTTGTGGCTTGAGACTTGACATGTATCGGGGCTGCAAAGCGTTGGTGCAAAGCCCTTCAGCGACGCAAACACCCGGGCCCGCGCGACCTCCTGCAAACGAACAGCAGCAAACGCCGAGGCCATTGTGCACCTCCTCTCAAAGGGATCATCATCCATGCGCACCCCAAATATCTTCGCTAGGAGGGAACACATCCGAAAGAGAAATTGCGACAGAAACAACTTGAACACCGCGTCCTTAACAGGCGATGGGGATCTACGTCACGTCGCGCAAGTCCCTCGACGTACTCAACACGCCCTCGTTCAGTCAAAGCACATAATATAGCAGCAGTCAACTAAGAGCAGGGATGATAACATACACTGGGATAATCAGTAGGGGGAAATATCAATACTAGGGTAAGTATTGGATTCGCCTAACTAGCCCCGAAAAAGCATGAGCTTGGGATGAAGGACTGCAGGGCCTCGCGTCGGAATGTCCAAGAAGCGATCATCGTGGCCCTCTTGTTTAATGCGGATCCGGATACCTTCTGGAACCATATAGGTCTCCCAGTTGGGATCGGGGGCTGCTTTGCCTTTCTGCAGTCGCTCCATAGACCTGTTGAACCCAGCTGAGCCTTTCCTCTGCCTCCGGAGGCTTCCCTCGATGGAAAAGATTTGGGCGCCGCCAAAGCGGCCCGAGTAAAGAGTGATGTCCTTGGGAGTGCGAATGTATTGGCCGCTCTTGTCGACAAAGTCGAGGGAGTAAGAGTGATATTGTGCCAAGTCCCCTTCATAAACGCGGATCGAGACGTTCGGGCCGAGTTCCGTCACCTGAATGGCCTCGCCCTCGCGGGGTTTACGCTGTCAATGTAGAATCAGTTGACCGCTGCAAAGTTGACTGGGAGCGCGAGCGACTCACTCCGATCTGCGCGGCGACGGGGATATTCATGGCTCTCTCGTCATCTGCCCGTGAGTTTTTGATCGCTAAAATACCGTTCTCGACCGAACCGGAACCATCCCTCCATCCATGAGAGGTCAAGACCCCAAATATCTGTTATGCGAGAACACCTCGCGTGCCCCTTCCTCTTCGCATCGCCATCCGCATGCGACAGATGTAGGCCCACATAACAATAACAATACTAATACCAATGATACCTGGGAAGTCTTCGCACAGCGACACGCATGCGATTGGCGTAGCCCACCTATAACAATACAAATCTCCCGCTCATGAAACTACAACCAAACTCTCTAATATGGGCGCTCCTGCGCTTCCTTCCACTGCTCCCCTCCACGAGGCACTCGCCTGCTTCGGCATCACCTGTTTCGCCCCCTCCTTCCCTCATCCCCTCTCTCGTCTCCCTATCTCTGTCTCAGGTTTCGGTGTCGGATGCGTAAGATGACGTCACATCCCTCCGTTCTCACCCGACCATCTGTCTCGCCATTCACCTTCCCTGCATTCTGCATTCTACTTCTCTCTCTCTCTAATGTCCTTTCCGCCTTACCGGGCGTCTTCACCTCCGACTGACACAATTATGTCGTCCTCCGAGCCTCTCGTCACTTCTGCGCCCCTCCCGGACCTACCTCCCCTCCTCCCAACCTTGGATGAAGAATCGCTGGGGGAACTAGTCTCTGTGGATAGCGCTGCTCTGTTTGCCTCTCGCGCCTCTCTCAGCCCCGGCCGTCCCGTCCAGCTCACTTCACTCCCGGACGAGGCAGTCACAGCTGATGCCCAGCAGGTGCAACCTCAAACCCACACCCCTGTTTCGACCTCTCTCCCTGTTTCGACATCTCTTCCTTCTACTTCTCGCCAGCCTCCTACCCGGCGCACTTCGCGCCGGGGCATACAGGCCGACGCCAGCCTCGATGAGCAGTCCGGGCGCGCCTCGCAGCGTGGACCTCAGCCTGAGCCCGCCCTTGATGAAAGTGGCACGCCTGCCGCCCCCAAAACCAAGCGGAAAGGAAAGGAGCGCGAGGTCGACCTCGACAGCCTCGTCGACGACCGCCTTGGGGCTCCGGGCCCCGATCTTCCTTTTGGCCTGGAAACCCCTCCCTCCACCCTCCGTGGCAGCATACGCGATGAGGCTTTTCGTGCCTTCCGCAATACCGGGTCCATTGCCAGTGAGCTGCAAGACCTCAAGCAAACGGTTGCCACCTTGTCCGCAGACTCTGCCTCTCGCCATCGTGACATCATGCGCGCCGTCACTGACGCCACTGCTTCCCGCACTGCGCTCGACGCCCGCGCTTTCTCCTCTTCCTTAACGAACAACACCATCTTCCGCAACTTCTATGACGTCGTCTATGGCTACAAGGCCGACTTGGACGCCCTCGGTCGCGCTATCACTGATGTTCGTCATGATGTCAGTAGTCTGCGCTCTGCACCTCGGGACATGGCCCCTCCGCCTGCCCCTCCTCCTCCTCTTACAGTGTATCAACTCCCTCCGCTGCCTCCCAGCCATTCCGTGACCCCTGCACCCCCGGCGATGCAGCCGTTCTCAGTGCCTGCCCCTGCTGTTCCGGGTCCGTCTACTGCTCTGCTGCCCCCGGCACCGCAGTCCTATTCGGCCCCACCCCTGCCGGCATATCAGGCCCCGCCTCCTGCTACTCCGGGCCCTTCCACTGCTTCCTTGCCCCCGGCGCCGCAGCGTTTTTCGGCCCCGCCCCCTGCCCCCGCTGCCTCTGGCCCGTCTAGTGCTCCTTCCGATGCACGCCGTATCCAGGGCAACCTCTCCTCCCGCCGCCCCAAAGGGCCGGGACCTGTTGCCAAAAAACCCCGTGTGGAGGTCGACCGCAGTCGTGACGTCCTCGTCTCATCCGTGTCTTTGCAAAGTGGCGCATGGGACATCGCACACCGACTCGTGGGCAACGTCCCCGGTTTCCACCCTGCCAATGTCTACACTGCCTATCGGCTCGACGATCGACCTGACACCCTCAGTGTCCGCTTCCACAATCGTCAGCTAGCAGAACGCTTCGTGTCCGCTATGGGCGCCATGGACCCAGAAGGCCTCGGACGGCTTTCAGCCACGCTTGCTGATCCCTCCGGCGACACGTCTGCCATCAGCAGCGACGACCTCGCCTTCATCACAGGTGGAGGCTCCCGTGGCGGGCCGCGTGGGTAGGGAGCCACCTTACCTTACTTATATACATTTTAGCCTTATAATTACGCTTCTCAGCCTCTGCATTGGCGCCTGGAACATACACGGCAACCTTGCGCTGAAGCTCCTTCAAAATGATGTACTTACCTGTGTCCGTGAATGCGATGTTTTTCTCTTCATCGAGACATGGCTACGTCCTGCGCAACATGAAGTTCTCACCATTCCAGATGGCTACCATATTTACTCTTCACCTCGGCCCGCATATCCTGACCTGCGACCACAACGAGGGGGTGTCGCTGTTTTGCTCCGTTCCTCCCTTCCGGCTCACGTCAAAGAGTCGCTCTGCGCGCCAGATGTTATCGCTATTGAGCTTCCTGACTGCCTGGTACTTGGCATGTACATACCGCCCTCGACCTCTAATTGGCCTGCGTGGGCCTCTGCTGATCCCGAAGACCGCTGTCTCGCTCTGATTGACCTGGCGCACTGCGCCACGTCCAAACCTGTTATCATCCTTGGTGATCTCAATGCCCGTACGGCTTCTCGACAGGTCACCTTGCCGGACTGCCCCGTGCGACAGTCGCTCGATGAACTCACAAATACCCGCGGAATGCGACTGCTCAGACTTCTGCGTGCCCATTCCCTTGTGATTCTGAATGGCACCACATACGAGTATCCTCGACCCGGGGCGCTCACTTCTTTCCAACCTATCGGGTCCTCCGTTGTAGACTACGCCCTCGTCTCCCACACTCTCCTGCCCTGCCTACCCAGCGCTGCCTTGCGTATCAGTGACACGGAGTGGTCGGATCATGCGCACCTCTGCCTCGAAGTTAACTTTCCTTCCATTGCATCTTCTGTGCTACCACCCCCCAACCCTCCCTCCATCCGGAAAGCATTATTAGCACTAGGCCATGACGCTGCTTATGGGGATAGCCTGCAGCTAAACCTTGAGCTCCAACGGGTGCTTGCTTCTGCAAAGACGGACGAAGAGGCCACCATTGACTTGTATGGCCCAGTGACTACCGTTACGACTCCTCTCACAGTCTATGTTGCAACGACTTGTCGACGGCAACTGGGAGCCCCCCCAACTGCTGCCTTTGGTGTCTTCTTCGGCCCAAAGAACCGCAACAATGCAGGATTCCGCATCTCGGGCCCTCAGACTGATGCGCGCGCCTCCGTTGCGGCCGTTCTGTGTGTCCTTCAACTGACATCTCCTGACTCATCCTTGCATCTCTACATTTCCTCTCAATCCGTTATCCGAACTATTGCATACTGGGCCTCGCGATTCCAGTCTCAGGGCTGGGACTGCCCAAACGGAGATCTCTACTCAGTTATTGTCAGTTTCCTCATCGCGCGTACTGCGCCCGTATCCCTCCGCTGGATTCCCTCCTCCTCCGATAATCTCCACCATCGTCAGGCGCGCACTTTAGCAGTGACCCACTGTCAGCGGCTGCCAACCGTTGCTCCCTATTTGCCGCCACCAGTTCCCGTGCTGCCGCCCTCTATTGCCACTGACGATGACCCTGACCTGCAACAACTGCCTAAAGTAACCACACCTTTGCCGGTCACCCCACCTCTGCCCCCCTCCAAGGAGGTCTCCTTCCCAGTGCTCCACATCGACTTTGATGTTGAGTCACATCGCGGGCGGCACAGGGAGCGTGAGGCAAAGATGCTGAACCTTCGGCGACTGAAGGCGTGCCAGACGTCTCGCCAGTTCTCGACTCTCATCCGTGAATGGACGGACCCCAAATCGCGGCCACCTCAGGTGAAACACCTTTCGTCGCGAATTCTTTCACTTCTCTCATACACATTCCAAGGTCACTGCGCAGCAGCTCCATCATGTCTTCAGGGGGCGCATCAATCCCCCTCCTGTGCCCTCTTCCACCTTCGATGCTGATGCATATGCCCAAGCGCTTGCGTTCTACCGTATCATTCCTGCCACCACCATCGACAGCACGCCCGAGGGGTTTTTCTCCTCGCCTCTCTCCCTCGGTGAGCTGCAGTGGGCGAAGCGAAAGTTAGAGCGGGACAACTTACACAGCGCGTGTGGGGCGGACAATGTTTCTTACCCTACAATTGCACGCATCCCCAATATGAATCTACTGTCGCTCCTGCAACTCTGCATTGACCTCCGCCGCGCACCTGGTCCATGGTTGCACACAGTCCTTATAGGCGTCTTGAAGCGACGACGCAACCCCACGAATCCCAACGACTATCGCCTTATAGGCCTAGAGTCCTGCATGCTCAAGCTATTAACCCTCCTCATCGACAAACGCTTACGCGAATGGGCTGAGACCTATCACATTCTCCCTGACACGCAAAATGGCTTTCGACCGCACTACCGCACCAACAACAACTCGTTCATCCTACGTTGTGCGATAGAGCGAGCGCGCGCCAGTGGCAAGTCAGTCTACATCGCCTTCATCGACCTTGAAAATGCCTTTCCCTCCACTGATATTCCCCTCCTATGGACCAAGCTCTATCGCAACGGAGTTGCAGGCCCCATTTTCGATTGGCTACGCACCCTGTACGCCGATATGAACTATATTGTCCGTCACGGAGGGGCCCTCTCTGAAAGCTTCACCTCACTGCTCGGCCTTCTCACAGGGGATACGGCGTCCCCCAGTCTGTGGAACATCTTTTTCTCCGACCTTTCTATTCCGGATCATGTCGATGATGTGCGTCTCCATGGTCGTGTTATTTCGCATGTCGAACAGGCAGATGACGTCGTCTTGTTCACGACCTCCCCCCACGGTCTCCAATTCAAAATTGACTGCCTGTCCGGCTGGTGCTCTGTCAACCGCTTCATCGTTAGTGCCCCTAAATCACGCTGGGCTATTGCACGGGCCTCTCAGCACACTCAAACCCATGTCACTACGCCCATCACTATCGATGGCCTCCCCGTCAAGTATGTTACAGAGTATACATACGTCGGCATTACCTTCGATTTCGCCAGCTCCTCAATGTTCAGAACGCACTGTACCACAAAGACATCGGCTGCGAGCGGCATCTCTGGGGCTACCTTCACCCTTGACTCCTTCGTGGGCACCGTCCCACCCTCCGATGGCCGTCAACTATATATGGCCCGCGTTGACCCCCATCTCATTCATGGGTGTGAAGTCATCATTGATGTCGACCGCGCTGCCCTCAATGAGCTCGAGAAGGTGCAGCGGACCTTCATTCGAAGGATGCTCCATCTCTCTGCCTGCTCATTACTACACCCACTGTATACTGAGACGGGCTTGATGCCCATCAAGTATCGCCGAATCATTCTCGCTGTCGGGTTCCTCAACTCCATTTTTCGCCTTCCACCGAACTGCCTCGCATATGTCGCCCTTATGGATTCTGTCAGCCTCGCGCAGACCCACTATCGCGATCGGCAGCCATCGTGGGTCAAAGACCTCGTTAAAGTCTGTGGTGACCTCCCTGAGCCGGTGTTCGTCAACGTCGATGACTTACCTGGCTGCGCGCCCGGCCTCTCCATCTTAATTGAACGCTCCGCCAAAAACACTCTCCAAGCTAGCTGGGATGACTCCACTAAGCTTGTGTTTCGCGCGCGCGGTCACGACGTCTCCCGTCGTCGCCTTCAGCCCTATCTCAAGCTACCAGATCCACGCCACAGGCATGCCATCACTCAGCTTCTCCTATGCGACCACCCGCTCGCAGTTGAGCAGCTTCGGCGCCAGCGCTTGACCACCGGACGTATTGAACGGGGACAGCGCTTATGCCGTTTCTGCAGAACAGCCGTCGAGGACGAGGTACATGCACTCTTCGGCTGCTCCTCCAGTCAGCGTCTCCTCCTTGCTCGCAACCTCTATCTCGCGCATCTTTTCAGCCAGCGTCCTGATACGCGCGCCATGTTCTATACTTCCCCTGCTACTGCTTTCGTTGACTTTCTTGTAAATCATGCCGAAACATTACCATCCTTTGCCAGCTTACGTCCACGAGGTCTTCCATATCTACGATGAGGCCCCCATGTTTCTCGTTACTTGAATCCAATATAGTCCCTTCCATGTGTGTCATACTAAACTGGCCCTCCAGCGATCTCCTTCAACCCGCCTCTCGCTTGCTAACGAACCTCTCTCCAGCGAGCGAGTCGCGCCAGTCATTCGACTGCCCTGAGGAGCGGCCACACCACGCATCCGAAAGACAAAAAGCTACCCACCCCCGACAGCCACCAATTTTTCGTCCGCCTTACTTGATGGAAACCTTACCTGCCTCCGGTGGAGTGTCGCGTAGGTAAACTAACCCGTGCGATCCCGTATATCACAGCGGCTCTGGTTTACTTACGTCCGTAGCATACAATTTGATGCCATGTATGTAGTACGGGCCCCGCTCGTTCTTTTTCGGGACCTTTGCGGGAAATCCATCCATCCATCCATCCATCCATACTGTATGGCAACAGGGACAGACCAGCTTGCTAACTGACGGTCAAACCCGTTTTTTCAAGCTCCGCTGAGCGCCAAACAACACCGGCGCCGAACCAGTTCATGATTTTGCGATAATCGGGACCTTCGTTTGCTCAGCCTCCTCGACTACAGTCCTCTGGCCACAACGTCGACAGTGAATGGCGACTTCACAACTCATCCCTCCGGTACTTTCCTAGATTTTTTTCAGTCAAAACTTGACTGGAATATGATTGGCCTGCATGTATGGAATACTTGGTGCGTCTTCTTTGTACCTTGCCAACCTCTGCTCCAAGTACTGACGCCGTCGGCCACCAGCTTCGAAGCAATTTCCATTCATGATCGACCTCACTATTTATCGCCGCAGCGCGCGCTGGGTGGTGGTTGTTTTGGGGGGCGCGGGGGTGCCTGCAGGACTGGCGATGGGTGCGTCGATGAAGGTCGCCGGTTCATGCTTCTGCACAAGGTGCGATCTTCTTCCCCGTCTTCTCTATACCTGCCTCTCACACCCCAATGCTAGACCTTAGAGGTTAGGGTGACTCAAACTCAATGTCTCAATGTTCCTCGTAACGTTGCGCGCTGCCTGGTGGTTTTTTTGGGAGGCATTGCGACTTGCTTGTGCTGTGTCTGCGGGATCTGTCAATGGGCGTGTCGATGAAGATCGTCGGCGCATGCTTCTGTCCCAGGTGCGATTTTTCTTTTTATGTCTTGTCTATACCTGCCTCTGATGCCCCAATACTGGACCTCGGAGGATAGACTTTGAGGACGAATTCTTGCACTCAATATGATCACTCTGGCCTGCAGTGCAGTGACGGTGAATACTCGGGACATGCAGAGTGGCATGGCGTTCTTTCCATCCCAATCATGCACCATTTTTGACTTGCAGGGCAACGGCAATTCAACATCGGGTGGCTCCATGCAGGGCGACGATTATTCAAGATTTACCGAGCGACCGCGATGGCAACTCGAAACTCATCAAGCAGCTTTGCGTTGTTGTTTTTGTTGGTAGTTTACAAATGTAATAAATGATTATTGCGGTCCAGAATGCACCAAGTACTTCAAATTTTACATACAATATCTTCCAGCTTCTGGTAGAGCTTCAGTTCTCGTTCCCACCGCCCAGCCTTGAGCTTGCACATCCGCCGATATTCCTTCGGATCGTTCATCATAAGCTGCTTCTCCGTACAGTAGTCATTGTCGACAAAGCGGAGCAACCCGCCGCCACAGTACTGTATAAATGAGACACGACTGTTACCCTGTTGCACAGGGATGTTGGCGTGCGTCAATGTTGCCGATGGGATGAATATGAGTGAGCCCGGTGGGAACTCGAGGACAATTTTGAGGTCTGGGAGCACAAGGTGGCCGCCTTTCTTGGGGTCGAAAGGCCCAAGTGACTGTATTCCGCACTATCTGATGGCTGCATTCTTGCTGTCGCGGTGCGACTTCGTCCAGACGTCGCCGCCAAAGTTGATTGCGGCTGCAGGAAAAATGCTTCGGGAAAATATTTAATGAAGTTCAGGGAGTCAATCGAAAAGAGGGTTCAGATGGTTGTGATAGTGCTGATGGATTTTGGGCGCCCAGAGGTTGAATGCTCCTAGGCAAGAAGTGGGCACACATTGATGAGACCAATGAGTGCAAACTCACCATCAGCGAAGTGCGCGATCCGCATGATGTCTGGGTTGTTGAGGAGACGCAGAGCCATGCCTTTGTGAGGACCAAGGCCGAGATTAGTGGGATGGGCGGCACTAGTCGGCAGGATTCAGAATAGCTCAGATTGCTGGGGTGACCGATGCCGCCACCAAAGATTCGGCCCTCGCAGTCCAGAAATGGCATAGGGGTGCTATCAAGCAGTCAATTGCATGAAGAATTGAATGCAAGATTGCAACATACATGACATCCCATTCGATCAAGTGGCAGCCTGCATCCAACGCCTTTTAAAGCGACTCGAAGGAGGCGCCTTCGCCGGGCAATGAGTTGAGGGCCAGATAACCGCAGCTCGTGGTAGGCAGCGCCGCGGCCTGGAGTGAGGTGTTGACGGGCACTGCTCTATCGACATGAGCAACTGCAATGGCGGGCTGCAGGACGTGATGGCCCAGCTCTTTGGCGGCAGCATCACGTCGGCGTTGATGTTTCCCATGAACGTGTGCATTTCGACCACGCCGAGTGTTGCAGTGGTGGCTGGGAAGCAGATTCTTTGCATCAGTATTTTCAGACCCTGCACGCCAACCGTTGTTGGCATCAACCAGTGGAGATCGCGGGTGCTTGGCTGAAGCGGCACCTCCAGAAGGTGGGAGTGCCAGGAGAGTTGAGTTGGTGCGGCTCGAATGAGATATCTGTGAAGTCAAGGATTTAGTGCGATGATCGTTCAACGGCAAGTGAGCAGAAAACACATCATCCTCGCAATCTTCCTCCTCCAGAGATAACTTGAGGGCATTGGGGAGGCTGAATGCCAGGGCTTCCACGACCGACATATGAAACGGCGAAAACTCTGCCCCAGAGCGCATCTGCAGGTGCACCAGTATCATGTCAAAAAAAAGTGAGATGGAGGAGGAAGAAACACACGCTGCGGGCCGAAAAAATTGCGGCTTCGTCAATATATGTCTGAGGGCGTGTTTTAGTGCAGGTCAGGCAGAACGCAGGGGTCTGTTTTTTACAACTGTTGTGGGGCAATCAGCGCGCGTACTCGGACCTGGTGTAGTCCTGGAGTCTACGAGCTGCCTGCCCCACGACGGCGGTAAAAAGCAGACAAAAACACAAGTCCCTTACCGCGTTGTTTGCAGGTGGGAGGTGGGCCCAAGTAAACCTGTGGGTGGCGGTGGGTGAGTGGGGATATAGGTGCAGCCGCTACATCACATGCCCGTTACTTGACAAAATTTAAGCAAAAACATCATTAGATTAATCAATCATTATATCCCACTGTATGGGACGTAAATATAATGTTGAGTATAACGGGACTATATGAATGGTCAAGGGGTCATTCAAATACTCAGTGTTGTAAGGTATACGTAACCAAAGAGCACAATTGATTCAATGTAACAACTGACTAGGATCACTGGATCAAAGTACTCAGATCCAAATAACTGCTGCAGCATAAAATAGCATTCTGAAATTTAGACGCGACATTGAGGACTGTAGTTGAGGAGGCTGAGCAAACTGCAGCGAAGGTCCCGATTATCGCGAAATCATGAGTTGAACTGGTTCGGCGCCGGTGTTGTTTGGCGCTCAGCGGAGCTTGAAAAAACGGGTTTGACCGTCGGTTAGCAAGCTGGTCTGTCCCTGTTGCCATAATACTGACTCGCGAGCCCGCTCCTGACTCGTTCCACCGTAAAATTGATCTCAATCGCGAGCTCTTCAAGAAACTCCGTGACCTCACGAGTCTCTGACTCAGGCGGCGGAGGGATTTGAGGTTGAAACGTTGGAGTAGCGCGCCCGCGCCCTCCAAACGCACGAAGAGAGCCATTCAACGCTGTTTGTGCTTGTTTGGCAACACCTTTACTTACTTAGTCAGCTTAGAGTAGTAGCGGGGGAGGAGCGCAGGCAAACCCCCCGAGCAATAACACAACTTCATCGAGACTAGAGCAAGCACGCATAAACGGGACTACTCCATCTGGTGATGAGAGCGGATTCTTTTCCATAACAACGACAAGAGCACTACGAATTCACACGCAGAGACAGAGACCAGAGTACAAAGCGAAGAACACGGATCACCGAAAAAATCTAAAAAAAGAAACTGGCACCCCGAAAACGCACAACGCAGATCAGAGACGCGCAAGGCAGATTCCAGGCCTTCCGAGAACCAACGCCCGCAGTGTCGACGACACTGCCTACATCGGACACATCGGGAACGTCCAGCCCCGACTCCTACGAGTTCCAGAGCAGAAGCCCTACAGCACCAACTTCCCCACCACCGATCCCACAAGATCTAATCGACGACGACGAAATGACGGCGAACGTCGACCCATTCTGGGGCGACCGGCCCGACGAGAACGCGCAGGACTTCTTTCGCGCGTTCAACCGAGCAATGGGCGACAAGACGGACGACGTGAAGCGCAGGTTGTTCGTCAACTACCTGCGCGCAGACAGCGAAGCCGATGAGTGGTACGCCGCCCTCACACCGAACATCCGCACTGACTGGGCCGAAATCGAACGCGCATTCCATCTACGCTGGCCTAAAGCGACGGTCGCACGAAAGACGATGATGGAATATGAGGAAGACGTACTCGCGATGAAGATGAAGGAGGAGACACTGGGACAGAAGGAAACGGTGGCAGGGCGAGACGTGTACACGCACATCGCGTGGGCGGACCGAATGGGGGCACTGGTGTCCAGAGCAGGGCTGACAACAGGGACAACTTACATCGGACTGGTTCGCCGCGCACTGCCCGCGCTCATACGAGACAGGATCACCGCAACGCCGACCGACTGGACAGCGTTCCTGACGAACATCCGGGACATCGACATCGACCACATCAGGGACGGTGCAGCAGAGGCAGGGAGGGAGCGGGAGAGGCTCCGGAGGTTCGAGGACTGGGTCCGGATGCTCGAAGCGCAAGCATCACCGACACGCGCCATACGGGCGCAAATGGCGCAGACCACCATCACGACGCTACCAGCTAGGCCTAAGGTGTCGAACACCGAAGGGAACCCCTTCATGACGACGGAAGGGGGCCGAGGCAGCCTTACCTACACCACGACGCCACAGGCAGGAGCGAACCGAGGGGCGAGGATGCAGAGGCCACCGCCCACGGAAGCCGACCGCGTGGCGCTGCGAGCACGCATCGCCGAAATGGTGCACCACCCCGACACCGACGCTGGGCGTACTGCCCACCGTGCCCAACAGCAAGCCTGGGCCACCAAGTACGGCCCTGAAACTAGGGTCACGGAGCTCACGCCGTACCCACTGCGCCCAGGCACGCTGCCGGTAAACTCGAATGAGTGCTTCGGGTGTGGACTCAGCGGCCACATCGCTCCCAAATGCCTGCTACCGGCGGATCAGAGGCTCAACGTTCGGGAGGCGGACTGGCGAGCGATCTGCCGGAATGTGCTACGGGTGGTGTTCGCCACGCCAATGCGCTATGTCGTCATCGACGACTACGGGGGCGTCGCCGCTGTCGAGAGCACCGCCCAGATCGAGGAAGTCGAAGACGACCAGGGAAATGGAGGAGGGCCGTCCGAGTAAACGCACAACGGACGGCCCGAGGAGGCAAGGCGGTGGATGTAGGAGTCCCCGCCCAGCGACGAGAGGTGGGCGGGGACGCGGCAGACACTCGCGACGTAGAAACAACTGCACATGTAACTCAAGGGAATACATTCATAGTTGACGTCTACGCCGTGGGTCGAGCCCCACCTACCAACCAGAAAGGGGAAAGCGCAACGCCGTTCTGGCACCCGATCGAATTGCAAGGACCGGAGGGGACGACGGTGAGCATCATGGCGACGTTTGACGATGGCGCTATGGTCGGGGCGATGTGTAGTCGGGTCTTTGCGAAGGTGAGGGCACAACTGGGAAGCTGGGGCCCGTCAAAACGCAGGCTACGCATGGCCGACGGGAAGGTGGTACGCGCAGAGGCAGTCTGGCACGGGAAAATCACCATAGCAGGCATCGAAGCTCACGGTGCGTTCGAAGTCTTTGATAGTGGGGGGAGTTGGGAATTCCTGTTCGGAAAACCGCTCATGCTCGCATTCGATGCGATCCACCACTATCGCCTCGACAAAATTCAAATCAGAAGCAAGGGAACCACCGCAACCCTGCACAACACCAACCCGGACGCACATGCACATGTCGACGAAGGAGGACCAACGGAGGTTCAGGCAAAGCAACAGCAGGGAGACGCAACGGGGGGGCAGCCGAAGGCAGCAGCAGAACAACCCCCCTCAAGGCAAGTAAACAATCCGTTCGAGTCGATCACTGTAGGTGGTGAGCAGGTTGACCAGCCACCCATAGAGCGCGCCACCACGGACGCCGCGGTACTCGACAACGCAGGCAGAGCAGACCACCAGGCAGACACCGGCGAGGAGCAAGGGCAAGATGCAGTGGCGGTTGAAACCGACACAGCAGACGCTGAGCGAAGAGACGACACGAACGGGGCGCAAACGACGACGCAGGGCACAGAAGGAGCACAGCGGCCAGAGCGGGCTGAGAGGACACGGACCTGGAAGGGAGCGGGACAGCGGAGACACAGGAGGTTTCAGGCCAGGACACGAAATGAGGCGAAGCCACAGAGTAGGAAAAAAGCGGGGGGATCGAGGGTACCCCCCTCGAGGGAAGTCAATAATCCCCAGAGCGCAACCACCCCACAAACCGACGCTAACAAACATGACCCCTTAGCAACCTCGGAGGAGAGCGTTAGCATCCTTCTCCTCGATGACGACGAACACAACACCACGGAGGCAGGAACAGACATCCCCGTTGACGAGCTGCGCCAGGACACGAACGGAACGTTCACACGCAAAACCGACCCGTTCAACGCAGCACGCATGGCAGAGGTACTGCGATCCATGAAAATAGGGGACGACTTGTCGGCAGATGAACGTACACGAGTGGAAGCACTGATCGCTGAGTATGCGGATGTGTTCGCGTTGTCCGTTGGGGAGGTCCTCACGGTGGAAGGGGCAGTGCACAAGCTGAACGTGCCCCGCGATGCTAAGTTCTCGACGAAAGTTCGCCAAAAACCACTCACGCCGCCACAGAAACAGTATCTGCACGAAAAGATCGATGAAATGCTGGATGCCGGTATCATCGAGCCATGCAGTCCAAGCGAAGTCAAATGTGTTTCACCAACCACGCTTGCCCAGAAGGCGCATCAAGGAGCAGGCTTAACACTAGAGGAACTCCAACATCGCGTGAACAAGCAATGCATCGTGAACGGATTCGACCCGCAGTTCCAGCTGCCGCCGAGACAAGAACCCACACCAGACGACGAGCAGCAGAGCACGTCCCCGAAGTGGCGGGTCTGCCAGAACTTTGGGGAGGTGAACAAGCTCACGGAGATCGCGCCAATGCCACAGGGGGACATAAGGGCAAAACAGCAGAAGCTGAGTTGTCACCGTTGGCTTTCATTGTTCGATTTTGCATCTGGATTCTACGCAGTGGAGATGGCGGAGGAGTCAAAGCCGTACATGGCTTTCTACGTGGAGGGCAGGGGCTACTTCTGGTACAGGAGAATGCCTTTCGGGCTCACGGGGGCGCCGTCTACGTTCGCAGATGTAACCGCAAAGTCCCTCCATGACCTGTTGGTTGACGAAGTCATCGAGCTCTTTGTCGACGATGGCGGCATGGCCGCTAACGAGTTCGAGGATATGATAACGAAACTAACGCGCCTGTTCACCAGAGCACGGGAGAAGAAACTATCCATCTCCGCTGCGAAATCAGAGTTCTTCGTGTCGACGGGAATATTTGCGGGCACTGCAGTGGGCAAGAATGGAGTTCAGCCGGACTTAACGAAGCTCACTGCAATCGTCAACTGGCGGACACCCCAAGACGCGTTAAACCTCGCCGCCTTTCTGGGACTCACTGGATGGTTCCGGGACCTCATCAAGGGCTACGCAAAGGTCGAGAAGCCGCTACGTGACTTGCTCCGCGAGGTAGAAATGCCGCCGGGATGCTCGAAGTCGGTGTATCGGCGGGCGATGTCCAACAGTGAACTCGCTAGTAGATGGACCCTGGAACATGACAAGTCTTTCGTTGAACTCAAACGCTTGCTGACATCAGAACCGGTCTTGCGAGCGCCGAAGTGGGACGGCACCCACTTCATCATCACAAGCGACGGTTGCCAGGACGCATTCGGGGCAGTACTCGCCCAACAATTCACAACAGAGTTACCGGGGGGGAAAAGCGTCACAAAGTTACACCCGCTGGGGTTTGCGTCCAAACGCACCTCGCGGGCGGAAGGGAAGTACAAGCCCTTCCTGCTAGAGTTTGCAGCGCTGAAATTTGCACTCGATAAGTTTTCTGACATCGTATGGGGATTTCCCGTTGAAGTCGTCACCGACTGCCAGGCGCTCATCGAGGTACACGCAAACAACACCTTCAGCGATCAGATCGCGGAAGATATCATTCATCATGGTCTGAAATGTGGCGGGGCTGTTCGTGAGGCCGAAGAACATGACGAGCGGCTCGAAGAGGCCGCGATTCGTCCGAAATGCTGCCTTCCACTCGTTGCCTTCCTTGATCCGTACGTTGTTGTACCCCCATCGGACGTCCAACTTGGTGAAGTACCGCGCGCCGCGAAGGTTATTCACCAGTTCGCTAATGAGGGGCAGCGGGTATCGGTTCTTCACCGTGAGCGCATTGAGCGTCCGATAGTCCTGAACCAGTTGGAGCGACCCGTCCTTCTTCTTGATGAAGAAGACCGGCGACGCCATGGGCGACTTGGACGGTCGGATGCGACCTGTCTCGAGGTTCTCCTTGAGGAACGCGTCGAGTTCGACCTGTTCTGCCGGTGAGAGCGGGTAGACCTTCGTGCCCGTCGGCGACGCGCCCGGCTCCAGTTCGATGGCATGGTCCCATTGCTTGCGCTCTGGAAGCTCATCGAATGCGACTTTGGAGAAGACATCTTCAAAGTCGTGGAGGTGGGTCGGTACTGCGTCGCGGAAAGTTCTGGGCACGGAGTTAGCAGCGTGCGCTTCCGCAAGTCGCTGCGATGTCGTTTGGCTGGCCCGAATATGTTCGGCGGTCGGAGTCGGATGGATCGCGGTCGCGAAGATGCGATCGCCACTCCGGAAGGTTTCCACCAGGAAGTCGTCAGACTCTGGGTCAGGTTCCTCCAGGATCGGGGTGTAGGGGAGGAACTCCTCCTCATCAGAGTCGTCCTCAACATACGGGTTGGTCGGGGCTCGCAGGTCGGGCTCAGTCATCGGTATACCGTCAGCTCGACAGGTGCGGATCGCTGCGCGCACTTTGGTGCGTGCGCGCCGATCGGCTTTGACCTCGTCCTTGCAGGTGCCGCACTGCGTCGGACAGCGACTCATCTTCACCTCCTTGGTCTCCCAGTCGATCTCGGGGTTATGGTTTTTAAGCCAGTTGAACCCGAGGATCATGTCTTGCTTGCCTAACTGGGTGACCCCAAAGACGGCTCGTTCGGTATGACCGTTGTATCGCAAGACAGCTTCTACGATGCAAGAGACCGAACCGCCTTCGTTGAGAGTGCCGTCTACATTGTAAACCGGGGATGGCCGACTAAGCACCTTGGTCGTGAGCTTGTGTTTCTCGACGAAAGCGACATTGAGAAAACTGCCGGTCGCTCCGCTGTCCACTAGGGCAGTGACGGCATGCGACTCCTGGGTGTCGGTGGTCTCCAGTTCGACGTTGAGCCACAGGGATCTGGGGCAGGGGGAGGCAGCGGCGATGAAGCGACTAGGGAGTCGCCTTTCCCAGCGGGGTAGGCCACGACGCGACGGGGCGATCGGCTTTGCGACTGCGATCGGTGTCGTCGGGTCGGAGGGGTTTTGTACGTCTTTGTCGGTCGGTTCACTCGTCGGAATAGCAGCAATATTAGGTGTATTGGCGTATTCTACGGATAAAGGAGCGAACCGATTACGACTAGACAACGGGGGCGTACGTTCCACCCGTTGTGTAATTAAAAACCCTCCTCGGCGTCGGAGGCGGTCGCGTCGGCCGACGATGGAGTCGGGTCGGCGGGGACTGCGTCCTTGCGAGCTAGACGTTCAATGATAAGCGCCTCCAGCTCATCATCGAGCATGTGGCGCACGTCCCAGCGCAAAGGGCAGTCACGAGAGTAGTGACCCTTTTTCTTGCACCGAAAACAGTGGTCGTCGGCAGGCGCGACTCGATCGCGCATCCGATCTACGTCCATTGGGATGCCCTGGGGGATCGGCCTGGGGGCTGGTGCGGCAGGAGCGCGGGGGGCGGGGGGAGCGGGAGCGGGAGCGGGGGCATTAGCGAACGCCCATCGTGCAGCTGCGGTGGTGGGCGGGCGGCTGTCGGGCGCCTTTGTCGGGACCATCCGACGGTGGAAGTCGTCCTCCGACCTCATGATGAAATCTTGAGAACGAGCGATCCTCAGCCACTCCTCAATCTTCTCGTCGTGCGGGCGACCCGTGGTGATGCTTCCGAGTCGCCTCGAGAGCTTCGGGTCCATTCCCCGATGGAATTTGAGGACCAGGTGACGCCCATCTGGGTAGCCCGCCTTGACCCACAGGGATCGGAACGAGTCGATGTACTCGTCGATCGATCGACCGTTCTGGAAGTACGCCGTCGACTCCAGGATGAGCGCGGCATCGGCGAGATCGTCGAAGAGGAAGAACTCGCCACGGAAGGTGTCTTCGAAGTCCTTCCAGGTGGGAAAGACGTCCTTGGCGGTTCCGAACTGGAACACCCGACTGACGAAGTCGGCGGCTCGCCCGTGCTGCATGTACGACAGCACCCATACTATTCGGGCGTGGTCGTCGGCGAAACTTCCCCCGCACAAGGAGAAGTAGAGCTTGCAGGCGTTCAAGAACGCGCGACCGCCCGATTGGGCGCCGTCGTAAATGGGAGGGGGCGACGGTCGGAGGTGGTGCGATCCCGATCGCGGAGAGCCTGGCAGCGGGGTGGTCGTCTCAGGCGGCGGGGGGGTCGTGTCTGCTTCGGGAGCAGCGGGGGTGGGATGGGGGGTGTCCCCGACATGAATTTTTCGAAAAGAGCGGAGAGGCGGTCCATAGAGGCCGAGTTGGAGGTATTGGAGGCAGAGAGAGCCGAAATTGTGGCTTCCATATTCGCCAACCGCTCCTCCGTCGTGAGGAAGGGAGAGAACGGTCGCTGCGACATGTCACCAAATTCGGACATCTCGAAACGGGACTGGGCGGGCGATCGGAGCGAGCGCGCGTTGGACGGTCGCGTGTAGCAGACGCGTGTTTCGGCGCGGAAGCGGATCGGTCGGCTTCGTCGGGTTTCTAGAGTTACTCTATTCTGCTGTTAGGACGACCTCAGCGCAGAGCTTAGTCGTGCTGGCAGAGGGGAATCCAATGTTATATTATGTACGGTAGAGAGAGCGTAAGTAGACCTACCTGGCAGAGGGGAATCCAATGAGAATAGAGTAAAGGATTCCCCCATGTCAGGAGGATGACTATATATGAGTAAGATACGTGAGGGCCGGCTCTCTGGGGTGTATGGTACGTAAATGATAACGGATGGGCAGCGGCGCGTGTATGTACACGTTCCCGACGCTGTCCGATCCTCGTGGCTCAGGGTGCGGGCACGAGGTCGGGCGACCGACGTCGGGATGTCGGACGTCGGGATCGGGCGCGCGCTGGAAGGGGAGGTAGCGACAGGGATGAATAAGTATGTACACCGACGCTTGGGTCGGAGCGTCGGGGTCGGGGGCGCGATCGGTTGGGAGCGATCACACGTGTCGGGGGACAGTCGGTGAGCGTCGGAGGGTGTGAGCGGGCGTTCCCCTAACAGAGGGCTTTGTGGTCGGTACTGATGTGGATTTTATAGCCCACAAGTTTATCCTCCCACTTAAGTGGCGCTTCGAGAATAGCTAAGGTTTCGAGTTCATGCACAGCGTAATTCTGCTGTGCATTAGTGAACTTCTTGGACATGAATCCAGCCGGCTGAGCTTGGATCCATGTAGGTCCTTGACCATACATCGCACCGACGCCTGATTTGGAGGCGTCACATATAATCCAAATCGGTTCGCCTGTCTTCAGTTGAATTGGCCAAATAATTGGCGTTGTGCAGCATATATGCTTTATCATTTCAAAGCATCGTTGATGAATTGGTCTCCAATAAAATGGCGACCCATTCTCGGTCATCGCCATTAATGGCCCAGTATACGCGAATATATCTGGGAGGAATTGACCCAGATAATTAACCAGTCCAACGAACCGCTGTATATCGTTGTAACCTCCAGTCACGAATCCGTGCCAATTTATCGGCATCGGGATGAATTCCTTGGTCGTCAATTATATGACCAAGGCAGTCGACGCGATCCGAATATAGCTCGCATTTCTTCCACTTCAAATAAAGGGACTGTTCGCGTAATTGCTCGAACACTACTCGAAGATGTTCTTCATGTTCTTCGATGGAGTTCGAGAATATGAATATGTCGTCCAAGTATACATGCATAAACTTCCCAATGACGTCCCGAAAAATTGACGTCATTAATCGTTGAAATGTTGCGGGGGCATTACAGTTCCCGATCTGCATTATGTTGCTGACGTACGTTGGAGACCGTTAGGCCTCAGAGCACGAAGGGGGACTGTCGAGGAGCCAAGCGCGAGCCCAATGGAGAACGCAATGATGAGAGAAGGTGATTTATTATGTTCTACTGCGAAAATACTACAGGTCTGGTTCGAACTCCGCCGGAGTTAGCCGCGCTCGGTGCTGGTGGCACAGCCACAACGTTCCCGCTATCGTTGCAAAGGCGGTCTTGTGTACGTCCTTCTCGAGGATGCGTACTTGTTTGTATGCATCCGTTAAGTCAATCTTTGATCGTATCTTCCCTCTGGCAACATCCTCGCGAATGACTTCTTGGTCTGGCAAGGGCGTAACGTCCTTGATCGTGTTGTCGTTACGCTGCCGTGCGTCCAAGGGTGTTCTCAGGGAGCCGTCTTTTTTCAGGATACATAGCAGCGGCGCTGCTTGCTTCACCGAACGAGGCTCCCACCATTTAGAGTCTGTATACTGATTGACCTTCATGTAAAATTCCTCGCGAAGGGACATAGGACACCTCGGCGCGTGGTACTGCTACTGTTTCTCATCGTCGACGAGAGTAATCTCGTGATTGACTTCCTGCCAGGGTGGTAACTATTGTTTCGTACCACCCACCATATCTTCGAAGTCGTCATGCCATTGCTGGCGAAGTCGTGGATAATCTTCCGCAGTAAGGCCTCCATTGGGTGCCTTACCTTTTCCGTTAACCGTTCTTGCAGCGCGGATGTGCGCTGTGTCTTTATTGCTAGGTTTAACATCAAACCTAGCTCGTAGTTTTACGAGGGCAAAGTCACTCTCATCCTTCACTGGTAACCGATACAACGGCCGTTTAGCCCGTTGTATATTAACCGGAAAATTCATTTCCGTTGGCTCCGATACTTCCTCAGGCCGTGGATTTCGGTACGCTTGTCCTAGCGTGTCTACATTTCTTCCTTCGTGAGCCCGCATTGACGCTATTACTGTGTTCCATTCTTGCGGCATCCGTGGGTCGAACATCCATTCATATTGTGGATGTGGATTTGGTCTATCCCAAAATGATCGATTATTTGTATTCGTATACGGTTCTGATTCCATATCCTTGTCAGCACCACTCGTCTTACGCGCTTCATTATCGCGCTGACGTTCTTCGCATGGCTCGTTAGTCTGTGCTCGTTTGTTCGAAGGCTCTTTTTGTGCCTTCTGCTGTCGTCGTTGGGGTTTTCTCTTCTTCGGAGGTGGCTTATCCCCCTCCTTAAGAGTTTCTTGAAACTCTTCATCGGATAATAGAAGTGCTGGGTGATCCTTCGGTAGGCTGTTTATCGGCCTACCCTCATTATCAGGATCTTCGTCATCTTCTACTGTTACTTCTAGTCATTCTCTTCGTTTCTCCAATGAGCGATGGCGTCTAGCTTGGTGATGAGCACCGTCCAGCGCTGTACACTGAACCAACCCATTCTACGGATATCAACCGTTGCACCACGACGAACACGGTCCCGGATGCGACCAAAGCACCGAACCGACCGACCGACAATACGACCGACCGACCGACAATACGACCAAACGACCGACACACCGACCAAGAAACAGAGTAACTTGAAACGCCAGTTCTCCTCTCTGGGCGCACGGAGCACGGAACACCGTATAACCTGTCAACGACCGCGCACGTTTGTATGCCAAGGTCTCAACCCGGCGACAGCCAAACCCGATTTGAAATGATCCTAGGAAACGCCGTTGCCCAGCCAGTCGCAGGAAGGATCCGGCCGTACCACGGAGTTCCGCACCCAAGAGCCACTACCGATCGCAAAGCCACCACCGATCATACATCCGACCCGACGCCTCGAGCCGATCAAAAGCACCTTTGCCGAGCCAAAGAGCGCCACACTCTCTAAAAAGCGTCGCGCGGTACCAAGCTTGGCGGCGCTTCTCCCAATAAAGCAGTAAAACACCTGCCTCGCCGGCTCGCGCGAGGCGAGTCGGTCGTATTGTATAAAAACATACCCATGTATTACCTACTTCCCCCAGTGAATCACAGCCCGTATTTTCCCTCACTCTCAGAGTTAATAGCTCAAAACCATTGTCTCTGTCGTCTCTGCACCGTTCCCATCGTATAAACCGTCGCCACCGTCGTAAACCTCGTAACCGCCGTCTCAGTCATCTCGTACTCGTCGCCCGAACCCGTGAGTTCTCCGTACTAACCTCGTTCGTCTAGCTGTCGCACCGCCGACACCCAAAGTCGTGTTACCGACCCGTTCCGCTTGGGAACGATCGTATTCTATCGCATCGCCGTCGGTCCGACTAATTGCGAGTCGGATCGTCTTTACTTTCACCAAACCACCACTTTCAAACCCTGCACACTCGCGTGTTTGGGAACTTTTAACATTTCTCGCCCCCCCCCATAGTTGTTAGTTGTTTTGTTGTTGTGCACAGTACCTACAGGCCTTCTAGCTCTATCATTCTGGAGCCCACTGCGAGGGTTTTAAAAGCCACCGCCGAACACGCAACCTCATTCCTCTTGTTCATAAAAACCTACGACTCGTCGACCATTCCGCCCGCAACCCGACAAGAAGCTAAAGCCCGAACCCTCCGTGCCGAAATTCGCGCTGCTCTCGGACAAGCCGACACCGACTCAGAATCGCTCTCCCCGTTCTTCCGCTCAGTAACCCCACACCGCGCGATCCATAACAACCTCAGCCCGCTCTTCTATAGCCCTTCGTCGACACTACCGTCGCCTGCCCCGACCGATCAAACACCGCTCCCCAAACCAACCGCGTAACCCAACCTAGCTTTCGACCCCTTTGCGTCGGAACCTCCTACCACCGATCAAGGAGTTGAATTTAGACTCCCCTATCTATCGCCCGCGACCCCAGAAATCTCAGATTCTTCTTCACCGTCGTATTCCCCCTCCCCGTCCCCTATCCCGAAACCAATACCATCTAGCATGGCACAACCACCAATCATTATAAAGCCGATGCCCGCACGCGGACAAAGCTCGGCGCCGACGTTCGTGCCCGAACGCGCGCGTGAACTGCGCCGATATTTCTCGGACTTAAATCATCTCTTCATCGAGTGTAACGTCGTAGATGAACAAGAGAAGAAAACGCACACTACGCGATACACCGACATCGATACCGCGGATCTGTGGGAGCAACTTGACGAGTTCGCAGTCGGTACCACATATGACGATTGGCGAAAAGCGATAATGGCGCTTTACCCAGGCGCAAGCGAAGAAAGAAAGTATTCAATGGCCGACCTCGACTACCTGATCAGAGAACGACACCGACTCGGGATCCAGTCGAATAGTGACCTTGGGGAATATTACCGACAGTTCCTTTCTGTTACCCAGTTCCTTGTCAGCAAAAACCGACTGTCGATAAACGAACGCGACCGCCAATTCCGTCGCGCGTTCCAGTCCGATCTATGGTCAAAGATCCATCGCAGGCTCGAGATCCTAAACCCGAACCACCATCCCGACGACCCCTACGCCACGGAAACCGTTCGCGCTGCGGCTGAACATATCCTCCACAGAACAAACGCCGGCCAACGACAGGAAGCGCCACCGGGCGCGCCCTCACAAATTACGATCGCGCCAAGCGAGTCGTTAACGGGCGCGACCGAGTCGCCTAGCACGGGACAGCCCCTCAAGTTGGAAGAGCTCTACGAAAGAATCAACCTGTTGGAACAACATATCCAACGCTTAGGACAAGACAAAGGAGGCGACGGCGGCCGACCGAATCAGGCACCTAATGACAACTGCCACTTCTGCGGTGGTGAAGGACATTATATTCCTAACTGTCCCATACATCAAACATACGCGACCGAAGGACGCTGCCGACGAACCGACGACAACAAGATAGGCCTACCAAGCGGCGCGCGCATACCGGCGGGAACTCCAGGTCGATACATAAAAGACAAGTTAGACGAGTGGCACAGGCGCAACCCCGGCCAAATGGCGACAGGACAGCTATCAGCGAACGCGAACCCGACCGAAAGCATGATGTTGGAAATACTACAGTTTAACGACGTCACCGACCATGACCTGAAAATCGAGGACCGCATGATCGTGTTAGAACGAGAACTCAACACCCTGCGTGCCAGGAAAGAGGTGTTCGACGGCGTAGAACTTATTAGCCGCGCACCGCAAAAGCGACCCGTCACGGTCGAAACCGTTCAAGATGCCGACCAACCAAGGATCGCACCAGTCAACAAGTCAGCGCCCGCATCGCAGCCCGTCTTGGACACGACGAAAGGCCAAGCCAAGGCTCCCCCACCACCGTCCAACATACCTCTGATCCCCAGTACCAAGACCGACGCCACAGGCAATGCCCGCGACCAGACTCCAGTACACCCTTTCTCTAACATTCCTGAGAACCGATACATCCCCCCTACCACGCGAAACTTAGCCGCCACGGAGAAGGCGAAAGCCGACAGTGTGTACCGCACACAGGCGCCCATTACAGATCCAACCAAATCAACGACTCTATTCGAACGCGCACTCGACGCCACCATACCGGTCACAGTTCGGGAACTCTGCGGGGTAGCGCCAGAGGTTCGAGGAAAGTTTAGGGAAGCTAATACACCGAAGCGTATCGTCGCCGGCAACCTCACAACGGTATACCAAGAAGTCCCCACATCGGTGTTCATTGAGGAACTCGACGCACTACCTTGCGAATCCAACAGCGACAACGCGACGCCAGTTGTCCTTGATGCGTGCCCATATTTGGGACAACGCCTCCTGCTCCTCACGCCATTCCAAACGCCCGGGGCCCGCCTCTTGTTTCCGAAGCGTGGTCAAGCCGTCCCGTATGTCCTCGAGCGCCTCGAAGCGCTCTTCGCGAGTGGCGTCATTGGGAAGTTGACACCATCGAATGTAGTCAGTGGTCAGATACCGGACGACGCGCTTGAAGTCAGACACGACGGTGGCCATGATGGTTGAAAAGGGAGGGAACCGAAAAAGGGACAGTCACTCTAAACAAACCAGGACGCGCCGTCAAATTCTGTTGCACCGCCACCACCATCTCACGCCACACGCGCCAGTTCTAGAATTTTCTCGACCGGTCTCCGGACCGACTGAGGGCAGTCGGCATTTCAAGTAAGGAGGAGACATGACCTACAGATTGAGCGGCGGCCGACGCCAGCAACCGACGCCACCAATAAAAGAACCGGCCAAAACGACGAACCGACTTACACCACCTAGAATGAATAGTTCGAATTATAAAAGAACGACCCAATTTTAGGGCCCGCACAACAAAACAGGTATATACGGAATACGCGACCAATAACGAGCGCAACCCGACCACAAAACACGACAAACCTGGAGTCAAAACAACGAACCCTCGCCACCATCGTCGCGTACGCCACCACCGACAACGCTTCCACTACCGCTACCCCCACCGCTCGGAGTACCCATTGCAGATGCACCAACTAACTCTACGCGCCGGGCCTGAAGCAGGTCAAGGGCCGACGACGTAGACACGACCTGCTCGTAAAGCTGACGGGCCGACGAACGCATAATCTCTTGGCGCGATTCAAGGACTTGAATTTCCTGGACCAAAGTACGCAAGAAAATGGTGCGCGCCGATAGCGCCCGATCTATATCCGCAAGACCGAACCGCGAAATAACCGACAACGGCTGGGTGAAACCCAGACCGCGCAAATCTTCGTTACGGAGGAAGTCCTCAGGGCGAAACACCGGACCTTGATAGAGGAGACCCGCGCCTTGGTCCGCCGAACCCGCAGAACGAGTCACGACAAGGCGCTGAGCAGTTCTCGCCAGGTCGGGCGAACGGACCTCGACAAACAACGGAGGTGGCGCGCACGCGTCGCAAGAGCATCCCTCTGCTAAGCACGGCACAAACTGGTGCGGAGCTGGCGGAAACGACCCCACCTCGCTCGTCTCACATTGCTTCGACTGAATCTCGCAAACCGCACAAGCGTCAATCCCGTTGTGCTGAACACAGTCCAAAGCGTAGCCCACACAACGGTCGCACTAGCCAACAAATGAGAGGAAGAACAAGATCGCACGAGAACCGATGACTTACCGCTTTGCTACAAGTGTAATGCTCCGGGTACTCCTCTTTAAACTCCTCAAGACGCTCCAGCCACAAATCGTGTCGCCTCCGCTGCGCCGCCAATACCGACTCCCCGGAGATCTCGACTACAGACTCTTCTTCGTCCCCGTCCCCAACCGAGGAGGCGCACATACGATCCCGAATGACAGGCTCTGCCTCTTCTCCAGCAGAGGCGACGCGAGCAGGCTCCCGAACGACCGCCCGTCGGTGAGGGTAGTCAGACTACCAACTAGCGCGTTAATCCTCGGGAACGATCAAGCCAACAAAGAGCGAACTTACACTCGGCTGTAGACCCGCGAACCGTCTGGACCATTCAGGGTCAGACGCGACCGTAGACCATACGTCGAGCAAAGCATATTCTTCGTCGCGCCACGCCCAGCGCCAGGGTTCAGCTGCTGGCGACCTAAGCACTTTGACGCCGTTTAACAAATATTGCAGCACACGAGTACGCTCGTAACGAGGCGAGTCGTCCGACAGCGATTGCCATTCCTCCCAGTCTCGTCCCAAATTGCGGAGAATACGATGAAGATCGACAGGAGGTCCCGACATAACGATGGGTAAAACAAACAAGAACCAGGATATATATATGTCGCCAACGCGTCGGCACCGCCACTCGCTCCTATGTCCGCCCCTTTTTCCAAGGAGAACGCCCCCTGACCAATGCGCGGGACCGACTGAGGACAGTCGGTATTTCAAGTAAGGAGGAGATGATGAGCACCGTCCAGCGCTGTACACTGAACCAACCCATTCTACGGATATCAACCGTTGCGCCACGACGAACACGGTCCCAAATGCGACCAAAGCGCTAAACCGACCGACTGACAATACGACCGACCGACCGACAATACGACCAAATGACCGACACACCGACCAAGAGACAAAGTAACTTGGAACGCCAGTTCTCCTCTCTGGGCGCACGGAGCACGGAACGCCGTATAACCTGTCAACGACCACGCACATTTGTATGCCAAGGTCTCAACCTGGCGACAACCAAACCCGATTTGAAATGATCCTAGGAAACGCCGTTGCCCAGCCAGTCGCAGGAAGGATCCGGCCGTACCACGGAGTTCCGCACCCAAGAGCCACTACCGATCGCAAAGCCACCACCGATCATACATCCGAACCGACGCCTCAAGCCGATCAAAAGCCCCTTTGCCGAGCCAAAGAGCGCCACACTCTCTAAAAAGTGTCGCGCGGTACCAAGCTTGGCGGCGCTTCTCCCAATAAAGCAGTAAAACACCTGCCTCGCCGGCTCGCGCGAGGCGAGTCGGTCGTATTGTATAAAAACATACCCATGTATTACCTACTTCCCCCAGTGAATCACAGCCCGTATTTTCCCTCACTCTCAGAGTTAATAGCTCAAAACCATTGTCTCTGTCGTCTCTGCACTGTTCCCATCGTATAAACCGTCGCCACCGTCGTAAACCTCGTAACCGCCGTCTCAGTCGTCTCGTACTCGTCGCCCAAACCCGTGAGTTCTCCGTACTAACCTCGTTCGTCTAGCTGTCACACCGCCGACACCCAAAGTCGTGTTACCGACCCGTTCCACTTGGGAACGATCGTATTCTATCGCATCGCCGTCGGTCCGACTAATTGCGAGTCGGATCGTCTTTACTTTCACCAAACCACCACTTTCAAACCCTGCACACTCGCGTGTTTGGGAACTTTTAACATTTCTCGCCCCCCCCCATAGTTGTTAGTTGTTTTGTTGTTGTGCACAGCACCTACAGGCCTTCTAGCTCTATCATCGGCCATCGGTATCCTCCATTTTTACTTTAGTCGCTGGTGTAGCGACTCCATTGACGACAACTTCGTCACGGTTAAAGTCCAGCACGACATTATTTGCGCGCATAAACGGCGTGCCTATAATCACGTCGTATCGATCAAAGTTAGCAAGGTCCATGTAAACCTTGCCTTTAAACCCTGGAAGAGCAGCTTCCACCGTTGTGCCAAAATTTACTGTGGCCCGACTTCCTTTAGTCCCGAGCTGGAGGATTAATGGATCCTCCAGCGGGAACACTCGACTATCGGCCACTTGAGCGAATGACGGCGTAAGTCCGGTAGTCGTACTCCCGGAATCCCAGAGGGTCCAAGCCTCATGTCCACCTACGTTAATGTAGGTGACAAGGCACTCCTTGTCCTTTATCGGAACTACGGGACGAACAATCTTGTCCCTACCCGTCCGCACTTTCACTTTGCGAACTGGTGGTTTATCATTGCGTTCTTCTGACGCAATTACTTCTGTCATTGCAAACATACGCTCGGTCTCATCGTCCTGAGCATAGTATTCATTCTCGTAGACCTCCATGTCTACGAACTCATCGCCTTCATCTTCGTTGTCCGCCTCTGTATCAGGGCGTCCATTGTCTCGTCCGTCCGGGTCCTCGGGAGACGTATCTTCATCGTCCGCCTCACTTCTGCGTCAGGTACCGCTGTACGTGCGGCCCGTAGGAACGCTCGCTGTTTCTTGGGCTGTTTGCAATCTTTTGCGAAATGCCCTAGTTTTCCACAATTAAAGCATACTTCACCCGGAGGATGGTTGTGATGATCGTGGTTTTTGGTTTGATCGTAACACGGACAATCTCCCGTCTTCACCGCTGGTTTTTCGACGTGGGGCTTTTGCTCTCCATGTCCAGGTTGATCCTGATACGCTGGCTTGGCGTATGGCTTTTCATTAAATGCGCCATACACACCTCGAGGCCTGTTGAAATTGTTTTGTGGGGCGTTTACTCGCCCCCCATCTGGTTTCCGTATTTGACTCGGTTGAGTTCGCTGAGCGGTTATGTTCCGCTCAAAGTAATCAGCCGTCTTCTGGGTGGCTTGGTGTGCTAAGCCCACCGCTAAGAACTCTTGGGCCATGTTGATTTCGGGTGATAGCCCGTCATCGAATAATGCCTTCCGCATCTCACGTGGGAGTGTTTTGAGGAATTTCTCCAAGAACGTCCAATCGTCCGTTCTTGCTGCCATATTCATGGCATGGTCCACAAGGTCATCATATAAACCTTGTATTCCTTTGCTCGCCGAGTAAGTAACGGCATTGAAGTCGTTACGAGCATCTTGCATGGTTGAGGGCAGCACGAACTGGTCATACAACCCAAGTACGACGTCTTCAAACGTCCAGAACTGCTTCTCGCGGTTCACATGTATAATGTGGCGATTGTACCACTTTCGAGCTTCGCCATCGAGAAACTCGGATGTTATCAGAACGCGCTCTTGGTCGCGTCCTTCTCCTCCAAACTGGCTCACCGCCAGCATAACGACAAGGCTCGACAGCCATTCTTCTAGGTTGCCGAACTTTGCACTTCCACTATAAGTGCCTACGGACTTTGAGTCCGCACGCCGAGATTTCATCCCGTCCGGAAGCGACAGTCGTACCGACAAGCGCTCGTGCATTAATTGATGCAATCGCTCATGCATCTTAGTTTTATGCTGCTCTCCGGCAGCATGTATTCCATCCGCAATTGATTGACTCCTGCGGATCGGAGCAGGCATTGAGTAGCCTCGAGTCTGAGCTCGAGGCTGCGCATAGTCCGCGGATTCACTTCTTCGAACCCGCATGTCTTGACGGCCGTTAGCTGTCGCTGTCGGATTATTTTTTCCGACGGCCCCAGGTCCAGTTACCAACCCACCATCCGAACCTTGAGTTTGCGAGGCTCATTGCCTCGCCATCTCATCCACAGGCATATGTCCTTCAAAGACGACTCCTTGGTCGTCATAATTCATGAACTTGCTCCGTGATAGATCAGCATTTCTCAGACGCTGGTAAGCGATCCGGTTGTTCCACTCTTTCGCTAATGGAACACGACCATCCTTAGCCTCCATAGGTACTTGAATAGCTGGCACACTTTTGTTGCCAGCTGGTTGCGAATTTGTGTCCTTATGCTCAGTGGGTGGGTCTAATGTAGACTCACTAACAGGGGCCCATCAGGAACCTTGTGGTTGCGCAAGATGCTCTTCACGAGTCATTCTTTCGTGTTTCGCTGCCGCAGCCTGACGACGATAATCGTCGTCAGATTCTCCTAACTGGCGCGCTTGATGCAGCGCTGATACTGCCATGGCAGCCTCATCAAGAGGCTGGTTCGATCCAGAGGCCACTGCTTGAGGAGTGAAAAGGTCATCCCAACGACCTTTTCCTTTGTTGAGCGGAGCTTTCTTAGGTACAGGAGTCCCAGCGATCGAACTGACTGCTGAATTCAAAGTTCCCTTAGGGTACTTCTTCCTGTATTCCGTAACTACTACGGACAGCGCTTCCAAGTATCGGTCAGCATACTCCTGTGCGACCATTTCTCCAATGGATTGTGCTCCAGTTGATCGTAGAACGAGCCTATCCGCTCGTTCCTCCAGTCGCCTTCGTCGATGCTCGCTAACAACATCGGTGGTGTCCCAGAATTGCTTCACTTGTAGCGCAAGCAATTCCCTTTCGCTGGCTCCTTCTTCATTGGCCTCGGGGTCGGACAAGTCGTCTTCGTCCGACTCCATCTTGACTATGCTCAGGGTGGACGCCCCGAACGCTCTGCTTGATAGACGGCTGTCTGGCCATCTGCTTCCAGACGTGGAGCCAGGTCGTTGTGATCTGGCCAATTCGTCGGCCAAGCTCCCAGGCACATTGGTGCTTGCTGTCGGCCAAAGTTCCTCTGATTCTAATCCTAGTGTATTCTGTGCTGGTGGACTTTGTCCACCAGCGACTAATCCGACTTCCACTGGTTGCAGTGGGAGTTGTGATGGAGGATGCGCTGTGAGCGCATCCTCGAGGACCGGGGTTCGGCTCTTTCCGGATGTAGGAGTTGGTGTCATCGGGTCTGGATCTTGTGGGTTCTTTTGATGATGGGTGTTCTAAATGGAATGTGGGTCTGCGTGACGTCGTGGGTACGCAGCAATAGAAAGCAAGGTAGCTTAAAAAAATGTAACGAAGTTACAGAGTTTGGGGACCTTGCTGTTCACGCTAGACGTAAGCTTGACAAGTCTGTCGATTGCTACGTATAGGTGTACAAGGTTGTATATACTTATTTAATGTAGTGAATTAAATAGGCAACACCAGAAGGTGTTGCCAAACAATAGCATAATCGTCTCGATAAGATACGATTAGATAACCGATATTAGATAAGATAGTGGGCGCCCTTACATCGGCCTTGTCCCCACAGGGCTTTGAATGAGTTGATGTACTCGTCAATGGTGCGCCCGTTCTGGAAGTACGCCGTCGACTCGAGAGTGAGTGCGGCATGGGCGACCTCGTCAAACAGGAAGAACTCCTTCTCGAAGTTCGATGTGAAGTCGTTCCAGGTCGGGAACACGCGCTTCACCAACCTGTACTGAAAGACGCAACTGACAAAGTCGGTGGCACGACCGTGTTGCATGAACGACAACACCCAGCTAATTCGGGCATGGTCATCGGTGAACTGCCCAGTGGTCAACGAGAAGTAGAGCTGGCACGCGTTCCAGAAGGTGCGTCCACCCGACCAATCGCCATCATAGATGGGAGGGGGCGACGGCCAAATGTGCGATACCAATCGTGGAGGGGGAGGCGGCATCGGCTGGGGTGGCGCCGGCGTTGCAGGGGTCGTAGATGCTGCTGGGGAGGCAGCGGAGGGGGTTCCCAAAATGATGGTATCTAAAAGAGCAGCAATGCGGTCCATGGTGGCCGAGTTGGTGGTGTTGGATTGGGAGAGAGCCGACATTGTGGTTTCAAGGCTTGCCAATCGTTCCTCTGGCGTGAGCGCAGCAGGAGACGGAGGCGTGTCAAATTCACCAAAGTCGGACATCTCGAGACGGGACTGGGCGACGATCGGAGCGAGCACGCGTTGGACGGGTCGTGTGTAGCGGATGCGTGTTTCGGCGCGGAGGCAGACCGGTTGACTTCGTCGGGTCTCAAGGGTACACTATTCTGCTGTTAGGGCAACCCTTACAGTGGAGCGCGATCACACTGGCAAGGGGGAATCCGAAGTTATATTTGATGTACAGTAAACGAAGGTAAGTAAGGCTTACCTGGCAAGGGGAAATCTGAAGAGAATAGTGTAAAGGATTCCCAAATGCCAGGGGGCCGACTATACAAGTGTAAGACGTGAGGGCCGGTCCTCCAGAGTGTACTGTACATGTAATAATAATGAATGGTGTGCGGCGCGTGTATGGACACGTTCCTGACGCTGTCCGATCCTCGTGGCTCAGGGTACGGGCACGAGGAGGGACAGCCGACGTCGGGATGTCAGGTCATTGGGATCAGCGTTGGGTGCACGCAGGGAGGGAAGGGAAACATCAGGAAGTATGTAAGTATGTACACTGACGCTTGGGTCACTTGTCAACTCCCTTGCTTATCACAAGTTTATCATTTCTTCTGAGTCTGTCATTTCTTCACAAGTCCGTCATTTCTCCGAATCCCTGCGTGGCAAGTACAGAAAGCTGAATTATCCCTTACCATGATGCTCACTACATTGGCTTTTTGATTAGTGCTGTGCTTGTGTTCAGTGTATTCCCGACTGGGAGTCCGTGTGGTGGCATTTTCCAGGGTCTTGTCACATTCTGTTCAACAAACCGTGTTTCGCGTTTTGTTTTGAGACAAAACACAGTCTGTTTATTCAGTCATGCCTCCCCATCAAGTCTCGACAACAAGACTACATTTCTCAGGGTCTTGTCACGTTCTGTTCAACAAACCATGTTTTGTGTTTTGTCTTGAGACAAAACACGGTCTGTTTAATTCTCAACCAAGTCATGCCTGTCGCGTCATTTCCTGCCAAGTCCTCATTCAACAACACTAATAATATTTCATGCCCTCCATATTCCTCTCTGATGATACCTTGCTCTATGTCTTGAGTGAGCTCTGGAACGCGCTCAATGCTCTCAGTGACACCCCGCCCACCGGCCTTGTTCATTTACATGGCCTTCTGGTTGAGGCTACCATGCATATGGAGCCTACGGAACACTACTCCTCTCCCACGGCCGTCAATTCCTCGCGGACTCCTTCACCGTGTTCTGTGTTCAGGCCTTCATTACCTCCTTCCTCGCCGCCCACTCACTACTCCTCCCCAACGGCCATCAATTCCTCCTGAATTCACTCACCATGCATCATGCCCGGGCCTTCGTTACCTCCTTCCTCATCACCCACTCACTACTCCTCCCCAACGGCCGTCAACTCCTCGCAAAGTCATTCACCCTGTTCCACGTTCAGGCTCTCATTACCTCCTTCCTCGCCACCTTTATCACCTGTTATACTTCCGTCACCACCCCCTCTACTGCAGCCACCCATTTCCTCACACCATTCCTCTGGCCACTCAAGCCCTCTGTCACCTACATCCCCAGCTGCTATTCCACCATGGCTGTCCACCCAAGAATCTTCTCGGGAAACCTCAGTGTCAGCCTCTTCTCTGGGCAAACGGACCCTTGACCACTCCACCTCCGATGCTTTTCAGCAAGACAAAAAGCCATGCTTGTTACTCAACAGGCATGGAGGTGATGCTGGGGGAGGGGATGGTGGACATCCAGGACATGGCATCAATTGGGATCCTGACTGTAATAGGAACGGAAATCGTGCTCGGCTGAAGGCTCAAGAAAGAGAGAGGGTCTGTCTATTAGGGTTCCCCTCCGATGCGGCGAGTGCAAAGAAACCGAGCTTCCTTGCTTCCCTGGCATACAATGAGGGCCCAGCTGAGAATGATACCTACGACGACAATAATTACGATCCCATGAACAACAATAGCTGCCAGCCTAATGAGAATGTCGATGATTATTATGACCCATCTCCACCAGCAAAAAAGAGAAAATCTCGTAAACCAAAAGCACAAAACCCATCCTGGTGTACCAATGGCAGCCCTCCTCCAGTATCTCCCGTCGCTCGACGTATCTCACACAACTCTCTTCTATCACGTCATCACCCAACCATGAAACTCTCGCCACACTCGTGCTGTCGCTAACAGTGGAAACACCCCCTGAAACTTTCAGTGTAGACACATCTGACTCGTTGAGTCTTCTCAAAGGTCTGGCTTTGCGTTGTAACGAGCTGGAGGGTAATGCACGTCTCACGGCCTTCAATTTCATGGTCGCTCTGTTTTAATTGGCTTTGTCAGTGGACATGTAGGTGTTTCCTTCGCAATGTGCGGTACTCCTACTTATACAATTCCATTTAGTGTTCAGAAGTCCCAGGAAGCACTAGGCCTTTCAACTATTGCAGCTAAAGTTGGTATACCTCCATGCAAATTCCAAGAATGGGTGGCACAGGGCACAAGATTGGCCTACCTGGCTGCGGCTGGTAAGTTTCACTCTCCCTTTTCTTCCTCTGCAAATATTGATATTATCCAACAGGTACACCCCATATTTTATTGGTTATCGCAGCCCTTCAGTTAAGGGTATATCTTACTCGCCACCAAAACTCTACCATTGAAGATATATATAGTGTAGCTTTCACATTAAGAATCCCCAGTGTATGTGGTATTGTGCCTTATCAGCTGCCACATCATAGCCTAACGACATCAATTAACTGATGATTTGGGACAATTGGTCCAGGATCAACTTATCCCAGTACTCCGCGCACTGCGAGAAATTCCCCTTCCCACTGTAACCCTCATGTTTTTCTCTCTATCCTCTCAAGGTCACCAGGACGTTTATCATGCCAACGAAATTGAAATTTTGGACAAACGATTTGATCAAGTCACCACAAAGTCTGTCATTGTTTTATTGTTGACTTGTTATCTGTACTAACAATGACTAAATACCAGCTACTTTCCTCTTCCTCCTCGACCTGCTGTGTGGTTTCTCTTTTGCTCTGATAGCTTCATTACATTTAGTGGCAAAAGTAGAAATCCTCCCTTCATCGTTGACTCTATCACGATCAAAATGTCAAAGTCTTTCAATCGAAGGCCCTGCCCCGTTACCAAGGCCAACCGAAATGAGTGGACAACGGAGCAGCGAAGGCGAGCTAAAGCTTCTCCGATTGTCGTGGACCTTGCAGATTTGAAGACCCAGGTAAGAAATCATAATTGTTCCCATTTCTATCAGACCAATTATTTGTTCGCCAGCTTTCACATCCTCAATATAAGGGATACGGTGACTACATTCAAATTAACTCCAAAATTTGTAATGGGTCAGTCATTTTATTGACTGCGACTACAACGACTTGATCTTCACGTGATATTTCAGAAAAGCTCTCACTCTTCGGGACCAGGACGACAACTTTGTGGGCCTTCTTGTTACACACATGAAGTCCCTCTTGCCAGATTACAATGATTGGCTGGTTGCTAAGCTCAAGTCCCTGTTTCCTGGGGAGTTATATCCAGACACGTCGGACAGACAGAATTACAATTTTCTGTCCCTTCATTACTCTTGGTATAACCGATACTCTGAAAAGGTATGATTTTCCTGCTTATTGCTGTTCATAAGTGCATTAATATTTGCATTTCAGGAAAAAGGGGCTCCTTCAGATGTTCACCCCCATTTTGTTTTCAAGAATGGAGCCACTCAGGTAAACCAGAATGTCCCCCGTAACTCCAAAGACATCCAAGATAATCCCGAGGAGCATGATCTCCTCGCTGGATTCCTACATGAGATATTTCAATTTGTTGAAGCCAACATGAGTGTAATATGGTTATTTCCTGCATAGTAATACACTGATAAATATACATTGTATCAGGGAAAGCACCATCTTCCACAAGAATATGAGGAACTCAGGGCTTATGTGAGACATCTCCCTTTGAACGAGAGAAGTCCTGCATACCCCTTTGGTGGGTTTGTAATCAACCTTTGCATCTCTACTCATGGCCACAGAGACTTTGGCGATAAAATTCTGTGTGTTGTTGTTCCTTTTGGATGCTTCACAGCTCTGTCTTTACGAACCGGGTTTGGTTTTTGACCTGGCACCAATAGACATATTTGTTTTCCCTTCTTGCCGCTTTACTCATTTTAATTTACATTTTGAAGGAGAAAGAGGTTCCCCAGTAATGCATTCTGATAAGCAAGGAGATTCTTGGGTAGAAAATGCCAATGGATGGAATATTTCCAGACTTCATAACTAGTTACATACACTCTACTCTTCTACTACCTCAACGGGCAATTGCAATATTACCTTGTCTGAACCTGTGTTAAGGAGTCTCTTGCCGACCTCCACCTGGCGCAAATATGTTTTTTCCACCTTCTTGTATTTATCTTCATTCCATTCCACCGCTTTCATTTCTCTCTCTCTCCGGCTCCTGTCGTCCTCACCATGGTCAAGCCCCTCCAACCTCTCATATAGGGAGCGAAGCAAGCTTCCTTGGCTATGTTCATCTTGTCCTTGATGCTCAGATACTTGTCATTGTGAGATTCAATTTTAAGGTCTTCTAGCACCAACGACTTGTGGCTGGCTTTACCTGTAAGATATAAAATTGGTAATTCTTCCCAAAATGCAATGCTTTCTCCTTACCCTGTCTTTTGAGATTTGTAAGCATGTTTTCTGACAGATGACCAGATTTGTATGATGGCCTCACACCTTTACTCTCCTCCACCTGTGAGAGTACAAGTCAACACAAAAGGGAAGAAAGACTGTGTCAAAGTTTACCGCAAGTGTTTTGCCTTTCAGGCTGTCAAAAATTTGACCTTTCTTCATCCCTCCAAGCAGCGTACATCTTACTCCATCTCTGTTGATGTCAGTGTGGACGCTTTCAACCACGTTACTGCTAGCTTCACCATTCCTCCACACGCTGAGAGGAATGAAACTTTTCTCCCAGCAAATTCCAGGAAAAGCAAACCCGCAGCGCTCCTTATCTGCCAGCCAGTCTGAGGTGCAAGATTAATTCAAATCAACTCTGAGATCTAATTCACTTACTGGCAGCAGGCTGTCCTCCTTTGACCTTGATCTGCTCCAAGGTCTCCTCCCATTGGCCGTGCTCGACACATACAAGACTTCTTATCAAATTTCTGACCTCTTTGCTGACAGCGCATTTACGAATGTTGTGAAAAAAATGAATGTAGCAGAGACGGAAAATTTGCCAGAGGTGTTCCAGAGGTGTAAGGGATGCTAGAAGACGACCGTCTTCATGCAGGTCCAGTTTGTTGGGGGTCAACTGTGTTAGACGTTGAAGGTGCAAGCCTAGTCCTACATATAAGGTGTAGTACCATGAGTCGTCAACTCTGAAAAAGCTTTCCTTTCTTACCTTTGCCCTGTCCAGAATGCTAGTCTCCTGTCCATTGCAATATAGTGCCCTGAAAGTCGTCTACGCCTTGGCACCCATGTATATGTCTCCACCTCAGATTTTAACCTGTGTCTTCTCTAACAATCTCCTCTATCTCTGCTAAGACTTGCATGTGCACAATGGTGGTCTGTCTGTTCAGATATACATGACATAAGGTCACACCTATGGAATTATGTTAGTGGTTGTTACCAAAAGAATATTCCAACTTGAAGTTTACTCTTGTTCAGATCTCTATCCATGTACGCCACCTCAAACTCTTTGAAGCCTACCACTCACTTGTGCCCAATGTCGCTCTGAAGAAATTGAGCTTTTGAAAAGCGATGGCTGGCCTCTTTACTCATGCAGACAATAATCATGAGGCGGTCTGTCTGATCAATGTGATCCTCGTCGTCGCTGTCCTGATCGCCATCTTCGGTGCATGAATACGGAACATCCAGCACTCGACAGATGTAGTGGTCATCTTTGGCCAGATGAGTGTTTTGTTGTTCAAAGAGATGCACAACACCTAACAAGACTATCAGTACGTTGAAAAATAAGACAATAGAGTAGATATATCATACCCTCTCAACCTGTGCCACGTGGAAAGCACTCCTCCATAATTTTGTCAATGTAGACCTTCAGGTGGGAGTGATTTGATAGTGATACATGAACGTCACTGAGAGTCAGACTGATTACTGTAGGGGCTTTCTTTTTGAGGTATTCTTGTACAAGGGTGTGACAAATGAAGGATCTTGGGGTCAGGTCTGCAAGTTCGGTATCCTTGGTTGAGCGAATAAGGTCTAGAATTTCAGATCATATATGAGGAGGTGTTTTGAGGGGCATAGGGATTGGGTGGCAATGGGGTCCTTTTGACGTGATTAGCACGCAAGGACAAATCTTCCTGTATGCTTCAAGGGGCTCGTACTCCTGATATTTGCATGTACACGGTAGCCTCTGGAGCTCTGGTTGAATTAGCTGATTTTCAGCATTGCGATGAATTGAAGCTATATTCATAAGTTAGGATATAGTGTTATCTATAAAAAAGCCTTTACGCATGGCAGAAAAGCTTCTGTTGTGAAAAATTAGCCACTGTTGAACACATCGCCAAAGGACCTACCCCCATATTCCCAAGTGCACTGCGTTCAATTTGCGCTATCTCCTCCAGATCTTGATTGATGACAGCCTCAATATAGTCTATATTATATGCGCCTGTAGTTTCCAAGGACATGTTGAAGTAGTGGTCGTGATTTGTCTTTCGAGGGTAATGTTCGCATCTTAAGAAATCTAATTAAGTGATATATTGGCAAAGGATGAAAGAAGGAACTGACTTGACGATGGCTTTTCCTTGAAAGGAGTATTCAAATATGAATCGCCCTTGGCATGCCTCGAAATTTTCTCCTTTATAACCCCTGGAGATGTACATCTGATGCACTAACTTTTCTTGACGCTGAGCCTCCTCTTCTTCTGTAACAAGAGTGGCTTCATGCAGAGCTCCTGTACAGCCAAGCCTTTGCAAAGTGCAGAGAAATGCAGATGTTCTCTGAAAAACATCCCTGCCAGAGCTTGTACCATCTTCAGTATCGTTTCAGCCATTCAAGAGCCTTTGACGCAAGGCTTCTGGTGTCCCCAGAATGTGGGGCTCCTTGGCTGTATTTTTATCAACATAGGGACAGATCTTCATCCCTTGGCCTATTGCTTCTATATCAGCTCAATGAATATATAGAACAAAAATAAAAGACATACAAGTCGAATGTTTTTTCGTGCATGGAACAAGTTCCCCTGTATGTATATTCTGAAGGACATTGCAACAGACAGGTTCTGAAGGCTTCGTATAGCCTTTAGGTGCACCTCTTGAATATACAGATTCCAGAATAGGCCTGCTCCAATCTAGAGCGTCGAGATGGAAAAGATGCCCAACAGGTCCCGATTCTTCAAATTCACTAGTTTCAGGGTATTCCAGAGACATTTTTTGGGGATAGCTGTATAGTTTTGAAAGTGTCGTTTGGCAGTTCAAGGATATTTGATACTGGACAGTGACACAGCCCAGAGTTGTCAAGTTAATCTTCCCAGGGTGGCGCAGTGGATTCAATAGATTGACAATAGTGATCTGTCCTCTTGCCATCATGAACAAGAGCAGAAATTCTAAAGTTTGCGGGTAGAATCTACAGCCAGGTATCCCAAGCCTACCTGTCCACAAACCACAGTTCTGGAAGCAACTATGCATTGGAGAGTCTTCTATGCAGCTAAGCCCGAGGATTAAGACAAAAAGGGACTAGGAATGATGATGTCACCTTCCGAGCCACGCTTTTGGCTAATGGGCCAGACCCCCATCAATGGGCCATCATTCCGGCCATTCCCCCACGCACTTCCTCTTCTCTTGATGGGATCGAGTGAGACTCACACTGCGTCATTTAATAATGCCGGGATACACACTCTGCTCGAGCACCTTTGGATACGTGTCTTTCGCAGTGTTCCTCCGGTTGAATTCTACCAACAGCTCAAAGATTACCTCGCGAAATCTGGAATGTTTGCAAATCTTGAGAGTCAGTGCCAAATTGAAAATAATATTGCACAGCGAGAGGTTCGTAGACTGTTGATAACTTTTGTCGCCCTGTTAATGTGCATCTGTCGTCACCAGGGCCGTACAATCAACCCAATGAATGTGTTCGACAGTTTCTGCTTCCCCGACCGTCCATGGCCCGCACTGATCCAGCTCGCTTCCCGCATCCTGTCTATCTCCGCAAACTCAGCGTCTTGTGAGCGCTTGTTCAGCGTTTTTGGTAACACCCTGACAAAGCTCCGCAATCGCCTCGGGGTTGGCACACTTACCGCTCTAACGGAACTCAAGATGCACATTCGAGACGAACACGTTCGGAAGCAATCAAAGGACCGCGTAAAACGCCAGTTTACAGCGCGGAATTCATCAACGACCACTCCATCTGCTATGCCTGCAGAACAGTGTCCTTTGATTGCCATCACACCGGTCACCACTGCTGCAGCACGTCAGTTGATCATTTAGTCATCGAAACACTGCACTCTCTTACTGAACTGGACACAGAGCAGCCTCCCTTGGCAAGCACTGGGAGGAGGGATCTTTTGAATCTGGCTTGAACGATGATGGTGCTACAGAACCAAATGCAGAACAATCATCACCCGGCAACGACTTTCGATCTATTGCTTCCTCACATAGCATGATGGTGGATCTAGATGACAGGGACAATCATCCAGTCAGGGATCCCGACACCATTGGGCACCAGATACCCATCTCGGAACTCTTTGATTTCTCCAGAACACATTGGGTGGATACTTACAGTCACGTCGCCGAGAGAAGCTTTGATGAAGAATTAGCCTTATATGAACTTCTCGACCTAGATGCCGATGGTGAAGAGGATGCAGATATTGGAGTTGATGATACTATGGAGGATATTCTAATTGGCTAGCGTTATTTTGAATTTGACGGTGTTCTTACTATTTAGATTACTAGAGATAAGATGATTGCACGACGATTTCATAAGCACACTGACTTGCAACCAAAGTCAAGTCATCAAATGTCGGGTCATGACCGTATGGTGACCGGTCACTGACCTTGTTGACATGTCAATTGTTGTAAAGTACGCTCAGTCTGTTTATCTGGGAAACGACTGTATTAGTTATGTACCTGTTGTAAAGTACGCTAATACATGTTGTAAGTAAGTGGTTCATCAAATAAGTAAGTTCGGCCACATACCTCAGTCTGTTTATCTGGGAAACGACTGAGGTATATGTCCGATCGTCCGTTGACATATATGGGTGGTACTGTGCAGTACCACATATACTTCCGTTCCCTCCTTTCTCCTGCGCTCAGGTCACGTGTTCACCGTCGCGTCAATTTAGAGCGAGTCGTGTATTCAACACTCCTCCTGACTCGCGCGACTCCTCCGTCTACTCATCGCATAATCGGAGCGCGACGCATATTTGGTGGTGCACGGGGCGCGGGAGGGGCTTGGTGAGGATGTCCGCCAGGTTTTCGGTGCTGGGTACGTATATGACTTTGATATCACCGTGTTCGACGCGCTCGCGTATGTAGTGGTGTCGTACATCAATATGTTTTACGCGCGCGTTGCCCTTTGTGTTTTCGGTGAGAGATATGGCTCCGTTGTTGTCGGCGTGGAGTAGCGCTGGTCGGGGTTGGGGCATTCCGGTCTCTGCAAGGGATGAATACATCCACATGAGTTGCTGAGCTGCCCGGGCTATGGACATGTACTCCGCCTCGGTGGTCGACGTCGCTACGGTCTCCTGGAACCTCGAGCTCCAGGACGTCGGCCCGCCGGCTTGGAGGAAGACCATTCCAGTCACGGACTTCCTGCTGTCTGGGTCCGCGGCATAGTCGGAGTCGACGTAGCCATGGGGTACGATGGTGGCGTCGTCTCCTCCGTATCTGATCTTGTAGTGCAGTGTGGCCTTGATGTACCTGAGTACGTGCATCAGGGCTTCCCAGTGTGTGCGCCCGGGGTTGGCGCTGTACCGGCTGAGTGAGGCGATTGAGAAGGAGAGATTGGGGCGCGTGGCTATCTGGGCGTACATAATGGCACCCAGAACCTCGCGGTACGGCTTGTCACGCATGAAGTGTCTGTCGTCGTCGGACTCGGGGGCCTGTGCGCGCGTCAGGAGTGTGCCCGGTGGGAGTGGGGTGTATTTCGGCATACAGTCGCTCATGTTGTGGCGCTCGAGTACCCGTTTGAGGTACTCCTCCTGATCGAGGGTGAGTTCGCGTTTGGTGCGGTCACGCTTGACACGGATACCTAGTACCATCTCGATGTCTCCGAGGTCCTTCACCTCGTATTTCTCCCCTAATTCCTTTCTGGCGGTCGCCGCTCCATCCGCGGTGGAGGAAATACCAGTGACATCGTCGGTGTAAGTGCAGGTGACGGTGATCTCCTCCTCCTGTTTCCTCCAACGGACGGATTGGTCTGCCCTCGACTTGACATATCCTAGTTGCGTCATTTCTGCGTCCAGAGTCTTCCACCAGTTGTGGGCGCCGTCCATGGTCCCATAAATCGCCTTGTCCACCAACGCGACGATTCCCTTAGTGTCCTCCATGTCCTCCTCCTCATGTCCGCTGTCCACCTTCACTCCCTCGGCAGCCCGCATCTCGTATACCTCGCGTACACTCTTCTCGTATCTCTCCGGTTGTTCCATCAGTACGGGGACTTGATTCGGCGAGTTGAGGTAGGCACTTGTGTAGTCTACCTGCCAGATTTCCATGTCTAGCGTGGTGCCGACGGCTAAGTTGATTCGGAGCGATTCGTACCGCACAACGGAGGCATATGATTCGAAGAAGTCGACGCCGGGGATTTGGGTGAAGCCTTTAGCGACTAGGCGGGCCTTGCGTTTGATTGGTTGGCCTTCGGTGTTGTACTTGACCGCGAATGTCCAGCGGTTTTTCATAGTTCTCGCTCCCTCTTGCCTCTCGACCAGAGTCCACACTTTTCTCTCCGCCATCCTTGCCATCTCCTCGTCCATGGGTCCTTTCCACAGGTCTGGGCGCGTCATGGCCTCTGAGTACGAGCGGGGAACCCACGTTGGCTCGGTGTTGGCTGTCAGAGCCGAGAGGGCGGTGTTCGTCGAGCGTAGGTTCTCGCGTGCCCAGTCGAGCTTGCGTGCAATTGCATCCCGTTCCACTGCTTTGGACTCGGTGTTAGCTACAGCACCGGCGGATGGGACAACTACTCTTGTTGAGCGGCGTAGTGGCGCTGGCTGGGCGGGTGGCGCTATTGCGCCTCCGTCTTCGGGACCGTCACCATCACCGTCAGTTGACTCGCTGTCAGTCGATGGGGGGGTTTCAGCTGTGGGGGCATCTGTGTCATCTGCTTCGGCCGGGTGTGCTGGTAGGAGTTCGAGTGGGTCGTCATCGGCGGTCTGGAGCGGTTCGAGCGTCCGGTTAGCCCGGCCTTCTTCAAATATGACGTCCCTGGACCTGATTATGCTTCCGTTTGATCGGTCGAGAAGCTTATAGTCCCCCGGGCCGAAATATCCGATCAGAACGCACTTGATCGACCTCGGCTCGAGTTTGCTTCCGCCGTGTTCCTTCGGGACATGCGCATACGCGGTGCATCCAAATGGTCTCAGGTAAGACACGTCAGGTTTGTTGCCAGTCGCGATCTCATAGGGTGTAGTGCCAGGGTGGCGTGATGAGGGAGTGACATTCATGATATAGACCGCGGTCGCCATGGCCTCCCCCCAGTACGTTGCAGGTAGGTTGGAGTCAGCCATCATGCTCCGCCCGCGATCGAGGATGGTCCTGTTTGCGCGTTCGGCCACGCCGTTGGCCGCCGAGGAATACGGGGCTGTGGTCTCGTGGACGATCCCCTTCTCCCGGCAGAAGCCATCCCAAAGTTCGTTTACGAACTCCCCACCTCCATCCGTCCGCACCGCTTTCACGGCTTTCCCCACCTGTCGCTCCTTCATCGCAACGTACTCCTGTAGGGGTATAACCGTCGTGGCTGCCTTTTTGTCGGCTAGTAGGTATATCTCGGTGCCTGCTCCCCCATGGTCACTCCCGAGCATCATCCAGCTCTTCCCTCCCGGGGTCTGGACACGTGCTGGTCCCCACAAATCAAAGCACGCGCGTTCGTTAGGCTCACTCTCTGGGTCCACCGTGGCGTCGAACGGTCGGCGAGCATGCTTCCCCAGGATGCAATCCTCGCAGCGCCCGTCACTGCTCTTCCTCAGCATGGACATCCCTCGTACTAAGTCCTGGCGCAGCATGGCGAGTACTGTGGCCTCAGAGATGTGTCCGAGCCTGCGGTGCCATGTCTCAAGCGGCGCAGGGCTGTTATTGGAGCGTGCAGGGTGGGTGAGGAGTGCGGCGAAGCGGGGTGGGACTGTGATGTCCGTCGTAAAGTGTATCTTGTACATCGTGCCGACGGCCTCGCCGTGCATGAACGCTGTGCCGTTTTGGTCAAAGAACGTCGCCCCGTTGCCAGAGAACATGACGCTGCAGCCCCTTGCACCGAGGCAGCCGATGGAGACGAGGTTATGCGTGAGGTCTGGGGTGTGGATTGCGTGTTCGAAGGTGAGTTGCACCTTCCGTCCCTCATGTACCACATTCTTTCTAACTCTCCCGGTTCCAGCCATCCTGAAGTCGCCGCCGTTGGCTGTGGATCCCTTCGTCGTGCCGTCAGGGATGGGGCCGTACGTCTCAAAGTCCCCGCGGCATGCGAAGAAATGATTGCTGGCGGCGGAGTCGGCATATGTTACGAGTGTGGCGCTCCTCGTCGTCGGGTGCGTGGCTGCGAGTGCGAGGTACAGTGGGTTCATCGTGCTCGATACGGCTGAGTTCGCTGCCGGTACCGTCGCGGGCGTCGCAGGTGTAGTGGGTTTATCTCGTTTCCACCATTCAGGGTACTGACCGGCCTTGCCCCCTCCCTCCCGGTAGCAGTCAGGCCCCGTGTGGCCCAACCGTCCGCAGTTATCACACTTCAGGTGGGGGTTTCGGACGTTGCGTCGGCTTTGTGTCGACAGCGCCTGTGCCGACTGGGACGTCGCTGGTCCGGCCTTGGCACGCACGAGTGTGGCGTGTAGGGTAAGGTGTGTGATGATTGCCGTGGATGTGGGTATGTGGGCCAGGGTGGATATCAGGATCGCCCATGCGACGGGCATGGACTTGAGTACGATCATCCGGAACTTCGCGTCCTTGATGTCAGCACCTTGCGCGTTTGCGTTGTTCCACGCCGTGCGCAGGGCAGCGAAGTGTGCGTCAATGTCCCCGCCTTCCGAGTACTGCAAGTCGGCCAGCGCTGACTCGGCGTTGAGGAGCCCCAGGTCTGACTTCGCATCGTGGAGCGAAGTTAGAGACTCCCATGTGGTGGCGGCGGTTCCGTCCATCGCCACACCTTGCCCAATCGGGTTCAGCACGTTGAGGGTAACCAGGCTCTGGGCGTAGGCGTCGCGCTGATTCCACTCTTCGCTGGTGGGCAGCAGTGCGCCCCAGTATGCCGTAGCATCAGGTGAGTCGTCGGGGTCGGGGGGGCTGATGGTGCCCAGGAGGTAGCCCAGCAGGCCGCGGGCTTTGGCCGCAGCGAGGACGGTGGTCCTGAAATTTAGCCAGTTGGCGCCGTTGAACTTTTCGTCCGCAGGCATGAGGAATAACGCCGGATTAGACATAATACTCCTTTCAATATCGATTCGGGTTCGATGTTTCAGTTGTTCGGTGTTCGGTGAGTGGTCTCCCGCTGTTTGGCTGAGCGAAAAAAAATATGGCGAAGCGCGGGAAGGGCCTATAACCTGTTGTAAAGTACGCTCAGTCTGTTTATCTGGGAAACGACTGTATTAGTTATGTACCTGTTGTAAAGTACGCTAATACATGTTGTAAGTAAGTGGTTCATCAAATAAGTAAGTTCGGCCACATACCTCAGTCTGTTTATCTGGGAAACGACTGAGGTATATGTCCGATCGTCCGTTGACATATATGGGTGGTACTGTGCAGTACCACATATACTTCCGTTCCCTCCTTTCTCCTGCGCTCGGGTCACGTGTTCACCGTCGCGTCAATTTAGCGCGAGTCGTGTATTCAACATCAATGACCGGCACAACACTGCTGTGTGGACTCCTCAGTGACAAGCTTATGATGGTAATACTGTCTGTGGTCGCTGGCCTTATCAGCAGTGATTTCGGTCGCTGAAAACCCCGCCTGCCCGGATGTCGCCTCTGCCGAGAAGGCTGTCAACGAAGTTTGGGATAGCTGTTTTACTGACACGCGGCCCTTTGATGAGGTATGTATGGATCAATATTTCCCACTATCTGTCTTTCCTGATCATCGATTCCAGTGTCCACCCACCTAACGAACGTGAATTCCATTAACAGGCCCGGACTTGGAGCCAATTTACGGCCAGCACTTATTTTAATTTAGTCGTAATACACCGACCCTGGCCAGCTGGAATCTCACGTCATGATGTGCCTGCGTGCAGCTGCAGTCGTCTGGTTAAACCCTCTTGCTGCCGACCACCGCGTCACCCCGGTGTCTCTCTCTGGTCCCAACAGATTGACTACATACCCTCCAGTTCCACGAAACACACATCTTGAGGCCTTTGCGCTCACCTACCTCCAGCACGGCTCATTACCCACAAGGCTTGGTGGCAGAGGACAATGACTCTTCCGACAATTACGAACTGAGGCGCCGATGGTCTTTCCACTACCTTGTTTCTGCCTCATTGGCTGTTTTGAACACACTGGCCCTCGTCCTCGTCTTCCGTTTCAAGCATCTAGATGGTGCGGTATAGCTTATCTGCGCCAAATCGTGTATTCGTTGATCTCATTTCCTTCTTTTAATCAGAACTTCTCGCGGAAAGCGGCCAAGCTTCGCCAGATTCAACCAATGCTTCCCCGCCTCATGCTCGAGAAAACACATACCGCCAACTCTTCCGTCTCAAGGCCGTCCATATATTAACCATCCTTGCAGTCATCTATATCGGAATCGAAGTCACAGTTGGAGGTACGACTTTCCTTTGACTAATATTTTGGACTACCAGCACTGAAGGCCTGTAATTAGGCTGGATTGTGACATTTATAATACGTGAACGAGGAGGGGGACACTCTGCCGGATATATCGCGTCAGGCTTTTTCGATGGTAAGTACGATTTTGTGTCAACTGTATTGCACTACTGATCAATGCGTTGGGCAGGCCTTATGCTAGGGCGCATAGGTCTCATGTGGCTTAACAAGCTCGTAAGTCCCTGTCCATCGTCTTCGTGACATGATACTGATGATATCACAGGTCGGTAGCCATCTAGTCGTAATCATCTACAGTATCATCGCAATCATGTATGTAACCTCTTCGCAACTGTTCCACGTACACAACAGTAATAACTACTGTAACCCTCATCTGCAGACTAGAGATCATGATTTGGTTCGTCCCATCCATCATCGGAAACGCGGTCGCCGTAAGGCTCCGCGTCTTTATCATCTTCTCACTTCATGCTTCTTGCTCACTTTGCGACAGGTCTCCCTGATTGGACTCGTCCTGGGACCCATGTTCCCTGTCATGCTCTCACACTCCTCGAAGGTCCTCCCGCGGTGGCTCTTGACCGTCTGCATAGGGTGGATCACCGGCATCGGCATGGTCGGCTCCGCCGCCCTGCCCTTTCTTACTGGACTCTTGTCATCCCGGTACGGTATTGCCTCCCTCCAACCACTGTACATTACAAAATATCCAATGCACATGGCGTTCAATGCACTGACGCTGATGGTTATAATTGTTATTGTTTTTGCAAAATGGTGGCTATGTTGGTTACGATGCTGGTGGTGTGGGTGTTTGTCCCAAAGGCCGTGCGGCGCGTGGATTGAAGGGAGACACTCGGGTGGACGCATTTGTATTTTTCTTTGTTTTGCTTTGGGTTTGTACCTTGTAAGGGAACACAAGGTTGATATAGACATGTTGTGGCTTGAGACTTAACATGTATCGGGGCTGTAAAGCGTTGGTGCGAAGCCCTTCAGCGAACGCAAACACCCGGGCCCGCGCGACCTCCTGCAAACGAACAGCAGCAAACGCCGAGGCCGTCGTGCACCTCCTGTCGAAGAGATCATCATCCATGCGCACCCCCATTTTTTCTGTTAGCAGGGAACAAATCCGACAGGAGCATTGCGACGGAAACAACCTTGAAAGGCGATGCCACGACTGGGGATCTACGACACGTCGCGCAAGCTCGTTCAGTCAAAGCGTATAACATAGCAGCAGTTAACTAAAAGCAGGGATGACTACATACATTGGGATGATAGCTAAGGGAAAAAACAAAGTAGGGTATTGAATTCGGTTATGCTCTGAACAAACTAGCCCTGGAAAAGCATGAGCTCGGGACAGAGGACTGCAGAGCCTCGCGTCGGAATGTCAAGGAAGCGATCATCGTGGCCCTCTTGTTTAATCCGGATCCGGATACCTTCTGGAACCTTATAGGTCTCCCAGTTGGGATCGGGGGCTGCTTTGCCTTTGTGCAGTCGCTCCATCGACCTGTTGAACCCAGCTGAGCCTTTCCTCTGCCTCCGGAGGCTTTCCTCGATGGAGAAGATTTGGGCGCCGCCAAAGTGGTCCGAGTAAAGAGTGATGTCCTTGGGAGTACGAATGTATTGGCCGCTCTTGTCGACAAAGTCGAGGGAGTAAGAGTGATATTGTGCCAAGTCCCCTTCAAAAACGCGGATCGAGACGTTCGGGCCGAGTTCCGTCACCTGAATGGCCTCGCCCTCACGGGGTTTACGCTGTCAATGTAGAATTAGTTGACCGCCGCAAAAGTTGACAAGGAGCACGAGCAACCTACTCCGATCTGCGCGATGACTGGGATATTCCTGGCTCTCTCGCTCTCTGCCCGTGTGTTTTTGACCGCTATGATACCCTTCTCGACCGAACCATACTGGCTCGCGAGCACGCTCCTGACTCGGTCTATCGAAAATTTGACCTCAATCGCGAGCTCTTCAAGAAACTCCCTCATCTCAGGAGTCTCTCCAGGCCGCGGAGGGGTTTGAGATTGAAACGTAGAGGCGTGATTGGAATGGCTCATGGTGGGAGGCGGTGATGATGCAGCTGCGTGGCAGAGAGCTTAAATACGCCGGGCGTGACATGGACGTGACGTTTAAATCCCACGAAGGAGAACTATTGTTCCAAGTTCTATTTATAGAACTTGGTCTTATTACTACTCCTTCAGCTACGTTACGTAAGTGGGTGTATCTGATCACGTTTTCGTCCGAGCAATCGGACGAGCATGTGACTTAGCCGTCTACCTGAACTGATTTTCCCCCTTGGATAGGCTGCGTGGGTGTTGCTGTTATCTCCGGAGAGGAGGGTCTGTAAGTCATCAACGCATCCGACTATGTCATTGCGCAGTTTCGCTTCTTAAACGATTGCTTTTGGTTCATGGACATTGGTCGTATGCTCGAAACGGAAATATGTATGCGCTTGTCTTTTTCGATTGCTGAGTTACTGACGTGTTAATTTTTCTGCTCAGGATCCTGAATTTCTTTTACAAAAATATCGTCTGTATCGGTGTTTTACGGTGGTTCCAGATCTATTGCGCTTGGAGTTCGAATTAGTGAGTATTCTAAAAACTCAATGGGCCCTTGTTTTTTTTCGACAATGCCCTGCACAGCGTCTTCGAATAAACGTATCTCCTTTTCTGGAACCCTGGAAGTTCAGACATCGACATCATGCAGTACATCTGCGAGATGGAACCAGATTGCGACCTTTCCAAAGATGTGTTCACTCCAGGATCGTGCTCTCTCCTTCGTCATCGCGGTGGACGTCCCACACAAGTCTCGCATCAGCCCTTCCAGGGCGGCAATCTATCGATCCGCGGTCTGGGAGCAGAACGGACATGTCGATTGGCACACGATCGATACCACTGCGGGTTCAACGGAGGAGGGCGGTGTGGCGATGCAGTGCATGCAGGCGAACCTTTCAGAGCGGCGGCAGAGCAGAGGGAATCTCGCGACAACGACGGAGCAGAACACCCATAGAAACAGGAGGGGCAGAGTGTTTGGACACGTCTTTTCTGTGCGGCATGGTTTCCTATGAAAGAATGCTTCGTCATCAGCGGAGGGACGGTGATTGACATTTTCTCTCATTCTCTTCTTTCTGCATCCCTGCATTTATTTTTTCTCCACCCACACTTGCATATTCCCCAATCACATGTACTGCCATGCGAACTGTATCCACCAGCATACCTCTCCACCTCCTCTCATGACCTCATCATACATTAATCTATACAATACGCTTTGATGTGATGAGGCGACTGCTTTGCTACGAATCATTTTTTTAACCTTCTTTTTGTTACATCATGGGCACCATAACCATAATACAGCACAATTTCAAAATACAGCGCTAATTATACAAGTTTACACGATGCTTCAAAACCAGTTCGAAACTTTGTCAGGAGAGCTCGGGAGGCACATACATATATGACATTCTCTCACAAACATCCTTATTTAATGCTCTTACAGGTCTGTCTCCAATTTTAAGATATTTCAGCTCAGCAGCGACTATGTAGTAAATAGCCGATCACGTACCTATGACAGCCCTACTGAGAGTCTAAGCTGACATGAGTGAGCGCTATGTGCACCCACACTCCATTGCACTCACTTCTGCCTTCAGTGCGCTCCTGCAGTCATTCACGCTATCAAGCCCCCGTAAGTGGCGCACCCAGTACCAGCTATCCATCCCTGCAGAATTTCCATGCATGATGCACACAGCACCCCGCGCCTGCACTTGACTCCCTACAGCCCCGGCCCCGACTCGGATGTGATGATGTGCCCGTGTGCCTGCCATGCATCGCAGTTGTACCCCTCTGTCCTGTTTGTCGTGGTCAGTGATACATATGCCTATCGCGTTTGACATTGATGTTCGATTGTCCGAGTCACGGTGACTGAATGTACTGTATGTCAATTTAATGAGCTCTGCTAATGAATACCCGCCGTGCAACAGAGTCGTGCCGTTTGCTCCATTTACAGTGGAGCGTTGTCAGTAATGCGTTCACGCAGCCATAGATATGTACATACCTGTGTGTCTATCACACCTTGAAAACATCCTCCCCTCCTCTCTCCACTGCGTGTGTGCGCTACACGATGCTTTGAGCGTTTCGCTTTCACGTAGACATTCATCTGTTGACCCTGTACTATGTGTCAATGTCCTAATCGTGTACATGCAGTCGATTGAACTCACCTTGAGTGTCCCACGTCGCCTAGACGTGCCTGTGTACTTAGAACGCGTCCCCATCGCACCTTTTGCTTCGGTTACGATTTCTGTGGAATGAAGCGTAGTGGGAAATGCATCTGCGCGATCGGAGATGCCCACATACCTTCCTGTGTCCAAACATTTCCTTACACCGCTCCCTTCGAGCCCCTGCCATTTGCGTGCATCTGTATATCACTTGTAGCACTTGTCAGTGTCTGGAATCGTATTAATATGGTCGTACTACGCAACTTCAGTCCTGGAGGACAATACCTATCGTTAAGTGCCCCATAGCGCGTGCTCACGACCCTACAGCCCCACCCCACGGATTCCTGCGACAACGCGTTGCTTGGACGTGTCTATGTGCTCGTTACGCGTCCCAGTCGCGCCCTTTGCATCGATTTCGAGTTCTGAGGAGTAGAAGGGCAGTAAGTGATGTCAGATGTGTCTGTGTGTTCGGTACACGTCCCAGTCGTGCCCTTTGCATTGGTTTCAGAATTCTGAAAAGGAGAGTGCAGTCAGTGATGCCAGATGTGTCTGTGTGTTCGTACCACGTCCCCAGTCACGCCCTTTGCATCAATTTCGAGTTCTGAAAAGGAGAGTGAAGTCGGTGATGGCAGGTGTGTCTGTGCGTTCGTTAGACGTCCCAGTGGCGGCGCCCTTTGCATCAGTTTCAGAGTGCTGTGGAGTAGAGTGCAGTCAGTGATGCGTTTGCGCCACCAGAGATGCCTACATGCCTGAGATTGTTCGCTCTCCTGCTCCCATCATCTCCCTACTGCATGAGGGACATTTAACATCGACGAGCAGGTATTCGGCGAGGCTACACAGTGTTGATCGCGAGTTGGACGCTATTGTAGAGCTATCGAAGTATTGGGCAATTGGGACATATGATCGAAGATTTGGAAGGCCCACAGGGTATGGTGGAGCCGAATGAGAGAATACACACCAAAGATGATCCAAAGCTGTCGATTCCTTGCAACAGCATCTTCGATGTAGCGTACAGTTGGAAATGATTGGAATATCGAAGAGTAGAACACTGCAGTTGTGATATTCATCAAGTTCTAGCGGTAAACGATGGTTAGTGAATTGTAAAAGATCAGATGGAAGCTCACCTTAGTGTAGAAATGGCACGATTGAGAACGCAATCTGTTGGTTTGACGTGCACAGCGGCTGGAACTGGTTAGCAGTAATCCTACGGTTCAACGGCCCGGCCCGGGTGGTTGAAGGCTTCCTATTGTGGACAACAGTCGAAACTCAAATCTGTTGAACACGCCAACCAACGGTAAATTCGACCATCGATACCGCGCCCGATCTCAACTCTCAGTCACAAACCTTTTCCCCTTCTCCTCCCTCGCGCCAACTCGCACCGCTAGATGAGGATTACATTTTGATCATACTTACTGATCGTGCGAATTTCTATGGAGGGTCGTTCCTCAAGTCGATATTCTATCTCTTCTCAATGCCGCCACTCGATCCAATCAACCTTCCCATCGTCACCATCAACCCAACATTTCCCGCCGCGATTGGCGATGTCCACGCTGGCGTCGTGCCTTCAAAAAAGTTCTGGGTGTCTTGCTAGAAGACTGCGCAGCCGTCTGTGCACATGAAGATCCAACCCGAGCTCGACGACAAGGACCGCAATCTCGTGCATCTGAAGGCCATAGAAGGCGCAGTTGGATTTAGAAAAGCGAGAGATGGGGTGAGTGGACTTGTGGAATTGGAGTACTCACTTGCTGATGCGTGCAGGTGTTCCGCTGCGCATGCCCGCCACTGGGGATCCACCCTACCCCGGTGCGCAACACGTGAGTCCTGTCATGGCTCTTGAATATGTTCTCATTCTTGTTTTAGCCCCAGCGTATAACAGCATTCGACATCTCCCCAGACTCTACTGTACCCTGTCACGCCTTCCGCCCCCCGGGAAAGGTTCAGGTTCCGCCTGACGATTTAGGCTTTGGGCACCGTCGGCGTGGTTCGAGTGCGGAGGATGAGGATATGATGGTGCTGTCGCCGGTCATCATGGCGGGAAACGCTGAGGAGATGGATCGGCATGCTGCGGCTCGCTCTCTGAATGTTCATTCCGGGTTCCCCGCCCTGGCTCCGGCGACATCACCTATTTCTGCTTTGGGTGCAGGACGAAACGGTAGCGGTAGGTTGGGTCAAACAACGTCGGACCCCGTTCTAGAATTGGTTCCGAAGCCGTCGTCAAGCCTCCCCGTCCCCTCAACCTCGAGTTTGGCACCATCGTTGCCACCTCCAGAAACTCCTGCTCTCGACACGTCCGCAACCCATCGTCATCCCGCCCCATCATCCTCCGCCTCCGCCTCCGCATTTGAAAGCAGCAAAGACGAAGTCGAACCGACGCTGGACCTACGCATCCCATGCAAACTCCCACCCGAGATCGCTGCAGTATGCGACGCGTACATCGCCGGCACGCCCATCACGATCATCACCACGCGCGCGTATCTCGCACACCACTGGGGCGGGCGCATCAGGGTCCCGGAAGAATGTCGTTATGTGTTCCTTGGGTTCTTCAAAGTCACAAGCGTCCAGGTGGGTGTCGGGTACACACCTTGTTCCACTCGCTCGCTGATCCCCTTTCGTTCTGACCACAGGAACGGCGCCTCGTCCTGCCGCATATAACAGCAGGGCTCGAATCCGACCACGTTGCGGGCCAGGTCGAATGGCGGTTCATGTGTTCGTGGATCCCGAGTGGGGAGGAGGCCGGCGCGCATCCTGCTGCGTCCTCCGCGTGTGCGCTTCGGCCCTGGTGGGCTCCCACCGCACCATCGCCATTAACCACTTCTGCCCCTTCTTCTTCTACTGCTCCCACCCTCCACCCCGCCGACGCTTCCCGGGCTCACGGCCACGACGGGGAAGAAGAGGACACGATCACGACCCAGCGATACCTCGTCCGGCGTAAACAGCACCCGAACTGTGCGCTTCGCGCGTTCCCCCTACATCTGCGCTTTTATAGCCCACTGCCGCTGGCGCTGCTTGCGCCGCCTGGGAATGGAGAGGTGGATGGGGATTTGCCGAGCGGGTGGCTCTGCTCTGACACTGACACTGCGGGCCGTGGCAAGCTGAACTTCCAGAGCTTGATGCGACATCGGCGGTGCGAGAGCTCGTTTTGTAAGGTGTGTTTTTGCTAGTCGGGGTTTCGCTTCGCTTTTCTTCTTGAAGTTTTGATTTTTTGGCTTGTGGGTGTTTTTTTTCTTTTTCTTTTTTGGGATTTAGGAGCGGAAATGGGCGAGGGCGAAGGCTAATGGGAAGCGGAAGCAGAAGCAGAGGGCACCGTCAGACGATAACCATGGGGAGGGGACAGTGGAGGGAGAGGGGTACGCGGTGAGCCTGGCGAGGCTGCGTGATCCTCAGCAGGCGGCGCCGATGTCGCACCCTGACAACGCGTACCCTGCGGAGGTGGTGGATGGGACGGGGGCGGTGTGGGGGGATGGGATGCAGACGTTCACGTACACGTGGGAGGTGCAGCAAGAGGGGCAGGGGCAGGGCAAGGGCAAGGAGAAGGAGAAGAAAGACGAGAACGGGAAAGGGAGAATGATACATGTGTTTACGGGGAATGCGGGGACGCTGCAGGTGGAGGCGGGGGTGCTGCTAAGGGAGGTGCAGATGCAGGTACCGCTGCGCAGGTTGATGTGCAGTACCAGTGAGTGCTTACCTTTCAGTTCTTCTTTTTTTTCTCCCTTTCCCTCCCCCCCTCCCCCCCCTTCTTTTGCGACCTTGGTCTTGGTGCTCTGGCTGATGTGGGTTCCCGTGTTCGTGTGTGTGTAGATCCGTATTTCTCGTACGTAGTCGGGATGGAGCCGGCAGCAGCGAAAAGGGGAGCAGCAGGACGGGTTGGGGAACCGGTGCCAGTTGCGTGGGCGGATGTTCCGAAGTGTATGATGCGGGCGAGGGATGTGATGCTCGCGCGGGCGCAGGTGTACGCTGAGAGGGAGTTTACGATCAATCAACTGACGATCCTTGGGTGGGTGACGCCGGGGACGCGCAAGGTCAGTTATCGGTATCGTCTTTATTGTGCTTTTCCTTTGTTGTTTACAGTGTTTTGTCGTTCTATAGGGTGCATCGGCTTCGGAATGCAAGACGAATGCTGTCTTGATGATGGTCCTGGGCTGCGAGGCGGTGATCACGTTCGTGCCGAAGGCTGGGTTCCGGGATTCTGAGAGCGGGGTGGGCATGGGGGTGGTGAGTGCGCTGGAGAAGGCGGGGCAGCTTCTGAGCTTTGTCGGGGATGGTGATGTCGTTATGGGTGATGATACATCCGGGGACGGTCCGCTCATACAGGGCATTGACGAGCCAGTCGAGGGGATTGGGGACCTTGATCCGTTGGCCATGGACGTTGAACCCCTCGCCATGGACGCTGAACCCCTCGCCATGGACGCTGGACCTCCAACGATCGCCCCAGTGCAGGATAAACGTGCCAGAAAAGTGCCTGCGAAGGACAAACGCTCGATTACGGTGACACTCGTACATGGTGATGTTTTGGTGCTCTCCGGCGACATTTTTGCATTTCTGTCTCGCCTCCCGCCCTCGGTCTGCCCACCCAAATCACAGCTCCACCCATCGCATGACCGCACGTTGCTTTCTCCTCGCAGATATGACCAGAGTACCGCCTGTTACCTGGAAAACTCGTAAAGGTGAGCTCTCAACTGTCTAGATAACATAGAACTGAATTATTTGCCCCAAATTCCGGCCTGGAGATTGCCATGGTAGCTCCATCGTCGCTGGCCGCGCGTATCATCCCCGCTCAACCCGTCTGCCTCGCCAGCATCGTCCGCATCCAGCACGCCCACCTTCACGCCCCGGCACCTCCCAAGCGATGACCTCTCTCCCCCTGGACCATCTGCCTTGCCTGCCTGCCCCTGCGGTCATTCCACCTCAACAATGCGGCCCCCGCCCAGCTCACCTTTTGCTACCCCGCTAAGCAGAGTCATATCCGAGCCCAGCATGCGAGTGGCGCACGACAACAGCGCCAACGAAACGAGTCCCAGTTCGAATGCCTTTTCCGTGTTTGGCATCACGCTCAGGAAGCGCCTCGATTCGATGGACGGGCAACATGGGACAGTGTCAGCTACGGGAGGCGCCACGCCGCCAAATGGGTCTCCGAGCAGTTGGTGGGGCAGCAGCGCAGAGGAGGTCGTGCATCGGCCATGGTGGGACCCGCCTCGCAGGAAGAATACTGTCCCGGAGGAACAGACCAACGGATGGATGCACACGCGCGAGGCGAATACATCCCACATTTATCTGTATGCTTCTCGAGGCTCATACGGCTGGTTCCGCGAAATCTCATCTCAATGGCCCGGACAGGCAATGACACTTAAGGTCAACAAGATCTTGCATATCGAAAAGTCGCTCTACCAGGATGTCCTCGGGTTTGAGTCCGAGACCTTTGGAAATGTTCTCGCTCTCGATGGCGTTATTCAATGCACTGAACACGACAAATTCTCGTGAGTAGGACTTCTGGCAGACCGGGATGCTCAAAGACAAAAATATCTGTTTACCAGTTACCAGGAGATGATCGCCCACCTTCCGCTCGCGAGCCACCCCAACCCTAAGAAGGTTCTCGTCATCGGTGGTGGCGATGGTGGTGTTGTCCGCGAAGTCCTCAAACATGCCACTGTTGAGGAGGTCGTTCTCTGTGACATCGATGAGGTATATTTATTATTCATCTTCTCGACAATTGCCTATTACTCTATCATTTAGGCTGTTCCTCGCGTAGCCAAACAATACCTCCCCCACATGTCCGCGCTCTTTTCGGACCCTCGCGTCACTGTCTTCATCGGCGATGGCTTCAAGTTCCTTGCAGCCAACGTTGCGACCTACGATGCAATCATCACTGACTCTTCTGACCCTGTCGGGCCCGCCGCTGCCCTCTTCGAGAAGCCTTACTTCCAGCTTAAGCATGATGCCCTTGCCCCTGGAGGCCACATTTCTACCCAGGGCGAGTGTCTCTGGCTCCATCTGCCTCTCATCTCTGAACTGCGTAACATGTCCCGCGAACTGTTCCCCGTCGCGGAATACGCGTACACCACTATCCCAACTTATCCCTCCGGCCAGATTAGCTTCGTTCTCTGCTCAAAGCAAGCCGGTCGCGACCTCCGAACTCCGCTTCGTGAGGTTCCCGACACCAAATACTACAACAAGCAACTGCACCACTGGCAAGCCAAACAAGAAGGCCTTGTTGTTGGGCAGCGGCTTCGTTGCGCGCCCATGCGCGGAGTACATTGTTCGTGAGCCTTCAAACGAATTGACCATTGGTATGTGATCAGCTTGGATTTGTGATGTTGCTCATTCTGATGATGTCCCACAGCCTGCCGCACGCTCGAGAGCGCAAAAGGCCTGGCGGAGGGACTTCCGTCCACGATAGCTGTTTCACTCAATGTCCTCGACACTCCCGCGCTCGAGGCTGCAGTGGCCGCGCACGACCTCGTGATCTCGCTCATCCCGTACACCTTCCACGCCGCCGTCATCGCCGCGGCTATCAAGGGCAAGACCCACGTCGTGACCACCAGCTACGTCTCACCCGCGATGCGCGCACTTGACGCCGCGACGAAAGAGGCCGGTATCGTTGTTCTCAACGAAATCGGACTGGACCCTGGTATTGATCACTTGTACGCCGTCAAAACCATTGACGAGGTCCACGCTAAGGGCGGCAAGGTTAATGATCTTTTTTCGCCTTTGGTCGAGAATAGTGACTCAGTTGGATCTCGTTTGTAGATCAAGAAATTCCTCTCATACTGTAGTGGTCTTCCTGCGCCGGAATGTGCTAACAACCCCCTCAGGTACAAGTTTTCCTGGTCCTCTCACGGTGTGCTTCTCGCTCTCCTCAACGCCGCCTCCTTCCGTGACTCCTCAAAGACTGTCTCCGTCTCCGGCTCCGAGCTCATGGCGCACGCCGCGCCATACTACATCTCCCCCGCCTTCGCGTTCGTCGCGTACCCGAACCGTGACTCTACGCCGTTCAGTGAATGGTACAACATCCCGAGGCCGAAACTGTTGTGCGCGGCACGCTGGGGCTTCCCCGAGTTCATCAGCGCACTGGTCAAGTTGGGATGGTTAGACCAGAACGAGAAGGAGTGGCTCGTCAACAACTTGAGCTGGGCACAGGTTATGCAGAAAGCGGTGGGTGCCGCTGATGCCGAAGAGAGGTGAGTTTTCATCATCTTGACATACGACTTGAGGAGGATGCTGATGGTTATCCGTGCAGCACTCTTGTTGTCCGTGTCAAGGAGCTGTGCGCGTTCCCCAACGAGTCTGAGGCTACGCGCATCATCTCTGGTTTGCGCTGGATCGGCCTGTTTGCCCAGACAGAAAAGGTCGTTCCACGCGCGCGAAACCTCCTGGACACGCTCTGCGCGCGCCTCGAGACACTCATGAAGTACGAGGAGGGCGAGCGTGACCTCGTTATGCTCCGGCACAAGTTCGCCGTGCAGTGGTCCGATGGAACAGAGGTACGCGGGTTCTCTGACATTTGATGCAATTGATGCCCAACTGATGCCTGTTGAAGCAAACCCTCACCTCCACGCTCGAGGCATACGGCAGCCCCCAAGGCCATTCTGCGATGGCACTCACCATCGGTCTGCCCTGTGGTATCGCGTCGCAGCTCGTGCTGGATGGTGTGCTGAACACCCCTGGCGTGCAGGCACCTTATACTAAGGAGATCTGTGATCCTATTCGCGATATACTGGAGCGGGAAGGTCTGGGCCTTGTAGAGAAGGTGCTTTAAGGGACGTAAGCTTGAAAAAGACATAGAATGAAATGAATATATGTTGAATAAACAAAATGTATTACACAGATACTGACTGTAGATGGCGAGAAACCCTGTTCATGATGTCCAGTTGGCTTTCCTCCTTACTGCCTGTTTCTGATGTGATTAGATGATCGACATCTTATCTTAGTTAAAAGCCACGTATTAGCCGAAATTCGGTGATATATTGGGAGGCAGGAGAGCGGATTGAACATACATATGGCATAGAAAAATGATCAATGCATGATAATGTGAGTAGGGAATGACCATGTACAGGGAGCAGTTTATGACTTGCGCAACCACGTGAGCAAGAAATCACGTTGTCGTCCGAGCAATCGTCCGAGCACGTGAGTAAAGCATCACATTGCCAGCAATCAGACATTCACGTGAGCAAAATGTCACGTTGTCGTCCAAGCAATCGGATGAACACGTGAGTAAAACATCAGCTGCACACTGCTTCTGCACCTTTCTCATGTAGCCTCCTTAGCTCAAACATCTAAATTTTCTGTTCAACTTATTTTATGTTATCTTCTGCCTTTCTCTACTTACTAATGGACGAGGTATTTTATCATAACGTAGTTCATTGAATTTTATTCCAATTCCAATTCCCACAGCGAAAAGTCAAGAGATACAGCTGAGGGGAATTGAAAAGGATTGTCAGAATTCCCACCAATTTCACAATGAATACCCGTGACACGATTTCCCAAACAGATATTTTTGTGAATTGTGAGAAGCGAAGAATTCGCTGAAAATTCTCTTGCAAGATCTTGCATATCTTCAATCACAATTCAAATTCTTTCCCAGTTTGGTGGCCTTGTCGGTTGCCTCATGCCATCGTGTTTATCGGAAAGGACAACGACCACAACGGCGACCACGACGGGAACACTGACAGAAGCTAAGCTCGACATCAACATTCTTTCATTTATTGCATAAGGGCCCACCTGTATTCAACTAACACACACACTATCAACTATTTCCAGTAACCCCAAGTGCTGCGTGCGATGGAGTGTCCTGCAAGGCTGCCGTGCACATGCCAGAACCATTTTCCATAAGAAACACAAAACAACCTATGATCATCAAGGTGCAATGTGCGTTGTTACTTTCATTACAAGGATATATGGTAACTGCATGTACTCGTACAGGCTGGGCAGAAAGACTTGTGCGACGATGCCGATTGCTTCAATGCGGGGTTTTTGGTGAGCCCACAAATGACTGAGCCAATTTTCTGCCTCGTTTATAATCTCGGTGCCAGGATCAACAACAGGAATCCCTTTTGTTACCCCGGAGCTTTACGCTCTCAAGATCTGACAGCTGACGCGGAACATTATATCAGGTATTCTTTGGCTTTTTTCACTACTCGAAATCGACTATTTATTACCTTGTGCAGTATTCAGGTGCTCTAATATATTCTGTAGGAACGGTGGTCCCAGAAGAGGGCAATGTAGACAGTGAGGCCTGGGTTTCTCTGCGGCGTCGATGGGATTGGCTAAACATCGAAGTCTTGAGGGACGGACAACAATCATGTATCCATACACATATATTTACCCAGTGACCGCCCTCTGAATAACAGGTGCAGTACATTAAATCCTAACAAATTTGCCTGCGTGAGATTTAAAGAAAACTGGGAAGAAAACGTCGGTATATTGTGAAGCCAATTGAAGGGACATTGAGAGCAATTCCTGTAAATCCACAACATTATACCACAGTCATAATCCTTGTGATATTCATCGGAATTTGTTGGGTATTCTTTCCAATTTCCTACAATTTACTGCTCATAAATTTTTGGACTTTACGCTGTGTCCAATTTCTTGGACAGCAATGTGGTTCTCATTGGATGGTGATGCCCAGTCAAAAGTATGCTTTTTTTTTTGTTTACAATACTCTTGCATTGCATTTAGTTTATTACCATGCATTATATTAAATTCACATTGCCTTTTGACCACCATGCTGCAGAGTCTTTTGGGTAATACTGTAGTGTTGCTTTGATTTTTCTGACATTTATGGAGGATTTGTCGTGTTAATGACAGGGTGTTGTCAATGTACGACTGCTGTTGCTATTAGCTGATATGAGGACCATCAATATAATTACCCTTTAGCCCGAGACAATTAGTCTGCACTTGCACCTCCCACAGATCATAATACTTTCAGCTCCTCAACAAGACACATTCACTTGTTTCCAAAAACCCCATGCATGCTCTCTTAAGAGGCTCAAATACATCACTGATTTCTCTGCCACATCTAGATGCCCCACTTGGTAGATCCATTGTGTGTATCCATTTCATATTTGCTATGATAACCATCTCAGCACGCTCCCCCGACACCTCGACAACCATGCTGACTGATTCTTCCATCATTACTGCTGCTGCTCGACCAGGTCTCAGTGTCTGGCCAATCAACAAACCTCTCTGACACCAGTACCTTCTTTGCAGCCACTGTCTCAACTACAATAAATGGCACACTGATCCCCATTGCTGCAACAGATATATCACAGGATTCAGACGTGCAGCTCAAAGGACAAGGGCAGTGTTCAATGTAGCCCTGACACCATGTACATAAAGCACATTTATCAGGGACAAGTAAAATCAAAAGCAAAGAAAAGGAACAGGAGACAGATAGACAGAAGAGATGCACACACACCAAAAGATATGTAGGTAAGAAGCGGAAGGTGGATTATATGGTCCATACACACCTTGAGCTTTTGAAGCTGCACAAAGGATACAAATGTTGGAAATTGTTTCATATGGAGTCAGACACACACACAGACATACTGCACTCTTATTCACCCATATTGGGCTGCAGAAGGTCGTGCATCTTTGAGTAGTGCATACACCTTAATAAGGCTGCAACGACAACACAAAGGTCAAATGTGTGTTAAGAAAATTGTTGAAACGTGCCACATCAGATTTTATATATGTTTTAAAAGCATGCTTACATAACTATTTGTACATGTATATGCAAAGAGATCTTGATCTTCACCACTATCATGGATAGTCCATCTGCTAAATGGTCGAAATTCGCTCTACCGCATCTGGCAGTTGATGAGATTCACTCCGGAATTTACCCCGACGGACACAACAACAATGATTGCAACTCAGATAGTTCTCTCTCGGATATTTCCTATCTTGGCAATGACACACAATCTCAAGTGTCTGAAGACATCGCCGATACAAATTGGAGCATGATTTCACATGGGGAGGAGCAAACTTACAGTGAGGAGGAGTGTTACAATTCAGTGATCCTTGAGACACCGTAAGTACGCTTTCCCTTTCACCCTTTCATCCTTTCATTATTTCCTTTCACTACATGACACAAAGAACTCTACCTACATATACATACCTACCCTAGCATATTCAATTTAGTTCTTGTACCACAGACTAAGGGTAAGTCTTACTGTTACTATACTCGCCACTGCCGATGGAGATGGTGGAGCAGTCGGTGATGGCGGTGTCGCCATCCCGTCTCCATGAATCACAGATATTGCCCGTGCTCAAGACATTGCACACGAGCCAGGACACGGTGGATGCAGAAAAGGACAGTGCAGATTTGCGGGCGCTGATGCAGAGGGCGCTGCAGATGAGCAGTGATTTGGAGATGCTCAGGGTGCTGCAGATTGGGAGGGAGGAGATGCGGGCCGAAGCAATCAAGACGCTGCAGAGGGCGTTGGAGAGGGTTGGGGTTGGTGAGGCAGTGGCGGAAATGATGACGACGACGGAGGTAGAGGAGAAGACGAAGAAGCAGCTGCAGATAAGGTCAGGGAGCACGCAGACACAGATGAAACGACAGTGAAGTTGTTGAAGGGCGGGGCACACTTACAGAACTTGGTCCTGCCGTTCAACGGCTGCACCTTACCTAGTTAAGCAACCCTTGTTGGCAGTCCATTTCAGCCAGATCATTGGCAAAGTGGTTCAGAAGTTCAGCAGGGAATGGAGTTTGCATGTTAGATGGTGGACATAAGAAGCGACCAAAAATTTGCCACAGTCACAGAGGGCACAGAGACAGTGAATTTATATTGGAGTGGCTACGAGGATTACAAGTAAAGTAATCTAGATATGGAATGAGAGAGAGCAAGGGGTGCTGGAGGGCAGTGGGGAGGTTGTGGGGGTGGTGGAGGTAGGAAAAGGGGGCTCAGGGCTTGACATCGTCGAGCACGATGACCAGGCCCAACATTGGTGAGGACGCACTTAGCGTGTGTCCTCAGGGTGCTGGAGGAGCCAGGGAGGTGTTGATGGCATGCTGGGGGTGGTGGGGGGCAGTGGGGAGGTGCTGGTGGAATTTGGAGGTGGGAAAGGGGGGCCTGGGGCTCGACATCGTGGAGCACGATGACTAGGGCCAACAGTGGTGAGGACACACTCAGCGTGGAATTTGGAGGTGGGAAAAGGGGGCCTGGGGCTTGACATCGTGGAGCACGATGACCAGGGCCAACAGTGGTGAGGACACACTCACGACAAAGCCAACACAGCGATCAAGACGGTAGACCCCAAGACCAAGTTCGAAGTATGCGCAGCAAAACGACTCAACAACGGCGGGATTCTATTCGAGGCCAACAACGATGCCGCCGCGCGATGGATTAACACGAACGCTGAAGCCTTCGCGAACGCCCTCAGCCAAGGGGCAACCCTACAACGTCGTACATTCAACATGATAGCCAGGTTCGTCTCGGTGGACTTCGACCCGACCTCCGGCATCCAGCTCTTCGCGCTTCAAGAGAAGAACAACATCCCGCAAGACTCCATCGCCACGATCAAATGGATCAAACCGATCGAACGTCGATCCCCAACGCAGCGAACAGCCCACCTGGCCATCAAGCTATACGATCAAACGGTCGCGAACGATCTGGCTGTACGGGGTCTTTTCATACTGGGCGAACGGATCGGGGTCGAGAAAGACAAGAAGGAACCGGTCCGTTGCTACAAATGTCAAGGCTGGGACCACCTGGCCGCGACCTGCGTCAAGAGTCGAAACTTCTGCGGCCGATGCGGAGACACAACACACATGACCAGAGACTGCACGAGCCAGGACTTATACTGCACGCCCTGCGGTCGTCAGGGACACGTCAGTGGAGACAGGCGCCAATGCCCGGCCTATCGAGCGAAAAGAGATGAGTTAAATGCGCGCATGCCTGAAAACTCAATGCCCTATTTCCCCACAGACGAGCCGTGGACGCATTCCACCGCACAGCGAACATCCCAGGCCCGGAATATGACTTACAATCCACAGATCACCGTACAAGCACCCCAGAGCCAACGACAACGCAAGAACACGGGACGTCAACCGCCGGTGAGCAGGGAGACAAGCCTTGCACCACCTTCGACATACCAGGGAAGATCGCTATCACCAAACCCCCCGGAGACCAACAAGAACCAACCAGCCACTGGCCCGAACGCCGTGCAGAGGACCTCTAGGGAACCGTCGGTAGCACCATACTACAGAGGAAGCCTGCCGCCGGATTCAAGATGATGGAACAAGACCCGACCACGAAACGACTGAGAATCCTTCAGCAAAACATGGCGAAATCCCGAACGGCGCAATACAATCTACTTAATTCAAACACTCTACAGAAAGAATGGGACATCATAATCCTACAAGAACCTCACCTCGACACGAATGGAAAGACGCGGGCGTCCCAAGCGTGGCGAGTAATATATCCGACGTCTCACCTTACTGACGAGGATGTCACAACTAGATCCGTAATGCTGGTCAACGCGATGCTAGATACTAATACCTGGGAACAAATCTCTATGCCGGGGAACAACGATATCACGGCGATTCAGATCCGTGGCGAATTTGGACGCTTTTCCCTCTTCAACATCTACAACGACTGCACCCACTCCCGAAACCTCAACGCGCTCAAAGACTTTGTCGACGCCAACCGCCGTAAGATCTGCGACCGAGAGGACGACTTTATGATGTGGGCTGGCGACTTCAACAGGCACGACCCCCTATGGGACGAAGCGAGGAATCACCACCTCTTTACGGCTCAAGCGACGAGGGAAGCTCAGATCCTCATCGATATGCTGGCAGAGTTCAACATGGTTATGATCCTACCCCGCGGCATGCCAACTCTTCAAGCCAGACGAACGAAAAACTGGACCAGGCCGGATAACGTCTTCTGCAGCTCCAACCTGGAAGATCTTCACACCCGTTGCGAAACAATACCCTCCCTGCAAGGCCCATGCACGGACCACCTGCCGATAGTTACAATAATCGACATCCCACTGACGAAGAAACAAGCCGAACCCACGCGAAACTACAGGATGGCCGACTGGGTCAAGTTCAACAAGGCACTCGAGAACAAAATCACCGCGCGAGGCTTCCCGGACCCGGTACCCATTACTAACAACGACGAATTTCAGCACCAGGTCTCTATGTTGACAGAAGCGATCCAAGAAACGATCCAAGAGGTCATACCAATGACGAAGATCACCCCACATACGCGGAGATGGTGGAGTAGGGAACTCGAGTCGATGCGAAAGCGCGTTAATAAGCTGAGTGCAATTGCCCACAACTTCAGAGGAATAGATGACCACCCTAGCTCGGTTGACCTCGACGAAGCGAAGAAGCTCTACGCTGCAGAAATCCTGAAGGCCAAATCCGCCCATTGGAAGGAATTCCTGGAGTCGGCAATGGAACGAGAACTGTGGATCGCGAACCGTTACATGACTGATCCTACAGGCGACGGCGGCAAAACACGCATACCGACCCTAAAGTATAAGGGAACTGATGACAGGCCGGCCGAGGCAGTGACCAACGAAGAAAAGAGCCAACTATTCGCCAAGACGCTCTTCCCACCGCCACCCGAGAACACCTCTGTACCGGTCGACTATGAATACCCGGACCCACTCCCCACCAGCGGACAGATAACGAAGGAGCAGCTCCGGCGAAACCTAGCGAAGCTTAGCCCTTACAAGGCATGCGGGACCGACGAGATACCGAACATCGTCCTGAAACAGGCCTACCCGTTGATCGAGGACTACTTACTACACATATACAGAGCGGCAGTCAACCTCGGGATATACCACCCTGGCTGGAAAGAGGTAATAACGGTTATACTCCGCAAGCCGGGAAAACCGGCATACGACGTGGCGAAGGCCTACCGACCGATAGCCCTGTTGAACACCATGGCGAAACTGCTCACCGCTATAGTCGCCGAGGATCTGACCCACATCATGGAGAAGAATGGACTTCTGCCCAGCACACAATTCGGAGGGCGACCGGGACGAATGACGACCGACTCTCTGCACATTATGACCAACTGGGTGAAACACGAATGGCGACAAGGACGCGTGGTGTCGGCCCTACTACTCGACATTGAAGGCGCCTTCCCCAATGCAGTATTGGACCAGCTCATTCACAACATGCGGAAACGACGGGTGCCGAAGGAGTACGTGGATCTAACGAAACAGCTTCTAACAGGCAGGCGAACCAAGCTTAAATTCGACGACTACACGTCCCCCTGGGTGGACGTCGTAAACGGCATCGGTCAAGGGGATCCGATCTCTATGATTGTATACCTCTTCTACAATGCTGACCTGCTAGATATCCCTAAGGGCCGGCGACAGCTTGCTCTAGGCTTTGTTGATGACGGCGCTTTCCTGGCCTCGGGCGACAACTTCGAGGAAACCAATAGAATCCTCCGCAAAATAATGAACAAGCGTAAGGGAGCCTACGACTGGTCCGAACGACACAACTCCAAATTCGAAACCAGCAAATTCGAGTTACTCCACCTCACGCAACGACGGGACCCGGACCCCAACAGAGCTGGCAAAACGAAGAGAATGGCCCGGCCACCGATAATCCTGAGAGGGACGACGATCGAACCATCTCCCGTGGCAAGATTCCTGGGCGTGATGGTAGACGACGAGCTGAGATGGAAAGCGCATGCGAAGTATGCGGCCGGCAAGGGCACGAAGTATACCCTTATGTTCCGCAGGCTCACGAGGCCGTCGACGGGGCTTAAACAAGACTTCATGGAACGCCTCTTCATGGCGGTAGCGGTCCCGAAATTCGCCTACGCCGCCGATGTGTGGTACACGCCCATCCACCGGAAATCGAACCACGGACGCGACACGGGTTCGGTGGGCGCGGCCCGTCAGCTCGCGAAATCACAGAGAATGGCACTACTCGCCATCACAGGAGCGATGCGATCGGCACCCACGGATGCTCTGGAACTACATGCTAACCTACCCCCCATAGACCTTCTCATGGACAAGATCTGCCACCGCTCGGCGATGCGGATAGCGACACTACCGAGCGCACACCCCCTTCACAAGAGGATTCGGCATTGCGTAAGGTACGATGTTAAGCGCCACCGCTCACCTTTACACAATCTAGCGAAGCTTTACCACATCAAACCCGACGACATGGAAACCATCGACCCAGTACGACAGCTACCAACATACCAACGACCCTTCCAGACGCACATCGCTGACAACAGGGAAGCCTCCCTGGAGGACGACCGCAACAACGAAGCACAGATACGAATCTACACGGACGGCTCGGGCTACAAGGGACACGCGGGAGCGGCGGCAATCCTGATCAAGGAGGACGAACCCCCATTATCACTTCAATACTACCTGGGCCCTTTATCCCGTAACACGACCTTCGAAGCCGAAGCGGTCGGGGTATCACTCGGTTTGCAGCTACTAACAGAGGCCACCTTACCTAGGGTAACGACTCTGACGCTGGACAACCAGGGTGTCATACAATCTACTGCGATATACCGACAGCGACAGAGTCACTATCACTTCGACGCAATACACGAACAAGCGAGAAGGATCCAGCGGCGGGAAAGAGCAAGGCCTACTTACAACCTACAGATTACATGGATATCGGGACATTCGGGAGCGGATGGTAATGAGCTAGTCGACAAGGCGGCCAAAGAGGCAGCACAGGGGACAACCAGCGAATGGAGACGACTCCCCAAGTACATCCGCGAACTCGGAGGGAGACTACCAGCCAGCGTATCGGCCCTCAAACAACAACACAACGCGGCCCTCAAGCGACGATGGGGAGAACGATGGCAGAAGTCCCCTCGCTACACTAAATACGAGGCCTTCAAGGAAGGCCTCCCTTTTAACAACTTTCGCAGGGCGACAGAGGGCCTCACGAGGCGGCAGTACAGTCTAATAGTACAGCTTCGCACTGGGCACGCCCCCCTCAACAAACACCTGTACAGGCTCACGGTCGTCGACAGCCCCAAATGCCAGCACTGCCCGGACGACGAGGAAACGTTACGCCATTTCCTGTACCAATGCAGCAACTACCGCCATGCCCGGACCGACATGACTGCGAAGCTCGGAAGAGACGCCTACGCCGCCGACACTCTCTACGGCACGAAGAAAGGCATCAAGGCCCTACTACAATACATAGCGGATACAGAACGCCTGAAGGACACATTCGGTGATGTTACCCCCTACAATCTCAGTGACGACGATGAGGATGACCCCGCACAGACAGACCTCGACCCATTCGGTGACGCAGCGAATGAAGACAGCGAGGACGAATAAATCTCAAACACACCTCAAAGCTCGACCGACGAGAAGGCACAAAAGGACAGGTATAAGGGGAGGAAGGGGTCCCGGAATGGGGGTCATTTGACCCGCCAGGGAATTACTTACTAACTTCTCTCCTGTTAGCTACCGTTTCGGCGGTCCGCCTTCTCGTGAACGTCCCCCTAGGGGGCCGAGCACATTGCCAGCCGACCCACGCTACACAAACTCACGAATGGGACTAGAAACGGTACACCTCACAAGTCAGAGGGAGGTGTCTAAAACAGAGCCACCGGGCTCTGGGCAGTCGGGGGGCGTCGAGGATGGCCCGTCGACTTGCGCATTCACTACCTCAGCAGGTGCAGGATTAGGGGGCAAAGGGGCTCCTTATTATGTACATAGCATTGTAAGGACCGACATGAGCTTCCGCTCAGCGGTCAATAAACAGGGATTCAAAAAAAAAAAAAAGGACACACTCAGCGTGCGTCCTGGGGGTGCTGGAGGGGCCAGGGGAGGCGTCGATGGTGTGCTGGGGGCGGTGGGGAGGTGCTGGTGGAGTTTGGAGGTGGGAAAAGGGGGCCTGGGGCTCGACATCGTGGAGCACGATGACCAGGGCCAACAGTGGCGAGAACGCACTCAGCGTGCGTCCTGGGGGTGCAGGAGGGGCCAGGGGAGGTGTCGATGGCGTGCTGGGTGATGGTCCGGTAGTCTAGATCACAGGAACACGGAATCCTCAGCGTATGAAAGAGTAAACAGCTTTGATTCAGTATACCTAGATCACAGGAACACGGACTAGAGTACAATGAGTAGGTAAAGGAATATGAGAATAAGAAATACGTACATCCTCAGCGTATGAAAGAGTAAACAGCTGAGGATGAGAACGCGACGACGTGGAAGTATACCAAATGATCATGTGACCGTGTGTATGAAAGCGATGAGAGAAATGGGACTAAGTCCCAACACTGGGGGTGGTGGGGAGGTGCTGGTGGAGTTTGGAGGTGGAAAAAGGGGGCCTGGGGCTCGACATCATGGAGCACGATGACCAGGGCCGGTGTTGGCGAGGACGCACTTAGCGTGCGTCCTGGGGGTGCAGGAGGGGCCAGGGGAGGTGTCGATGGCGCGCTGGGGGTGATGGGGAGGTGCTGGTGGAGTTTGGAGGTGGGAAAAGGGGGCCTGGGGCTCGACATCATGGAGCACGATGACCAGGGCCAACAGTGGCGAGAACGCACTCAGCGTGCGTCCTGGGGGTGCAGGAGGGGCCAGGGGAGGTGTCGATGGCGTGCTGGGTGATGGTCCGGTAGTCTAGATCACAGGAACACGGAATCCTCAGCGTATGAAAGAGTAAACAGCTTTGATTCAGTATACCTAGATCACAGGAACACGGACTAGAGTACAATGAGTAGGTAAAGGAATATGAGAATAAGAAATACGTACATCCTCAGCGTATGAAAGAGTAAACAGCTGAGGATGAGAACGCGACGACGTGGAAGTATACCGAATGATCATGTGACCGTGTGTATGAAAGCGATGAGAGAAATGGGACTAAGTCCCAACACTGGGGGTGGTGGGGAGGTGCTGGTGGAGTTTGGAGGTGGAAAAAGGGGGCCTGGGGCTCGACATCGTGGAGCACGATGACCAGGGCCGGTGTTGGCGAGGACGCACTTAGCGTGCGTCCTGGGGGTGCAGGAGGGGCCAGGGGAGGTGTCGATGGCGCGCTGGGGGTGATGGGGAGGTGCTGGTGGAGTTTGGAGGTGGGAAAAGGGGGCCTGGGGCTTGACATCGTGGAGCACGATGACCAGGGCCAACAGTGGCGAGGACACACTCAGCGTGCGTCCTGGGGGTGCTGGAGGAGCCAGGGGAGGCATCGATGGCATGCTGGGGGTGGTGCAGAGATGCTGGAGGAGTTTTGAGGTTGGATGAGGGGGCTTGGTGCTCAACGATGGGGAGCACAATGAACGAGGCCCAGATTAGCAAGGGCACACCCAGTGTGTGTTCTGGGAGTGCTGGAGTAGCCAAGGGAGATGTCACAATGGGGTGGGGGCAGGGAGGAGTGGTTCATACACACCTTGGATTCAGAGGCCATCTGACGTACAACCTTTTGGACAACTTGTGATATTGAGAGAGCTGTGAACACACAGACATACTGCAGACTCATTCACCCATATTGGGCTGCAGCAGTTCATGCATCTTTAAGTAGCGCATACACCTTTATAAGGCTGCAACGACATTTCAAAGGTCAAGTGTGTGTTGAGAGAACTTCCAAATGTGCAACGTCAAAATTATTGAAACTGCTTAGAAGCTCATACTCATAGAGCAGATCACTTTGGGACAGTTGGGTCACAAAAGCATGAGCATTGACCCAAAATGAAATGAAGTCAAAGGTTTGTCTTGAGCGAATCATCTATCATATACATTAGACAAAAATATATCAATAATGAAGGAAGGAATCTTACAAGTGGTGTGTATACCCGGATTTGAATCCTGATAAGATCTGGCTCCACCATGCAATCACTGAGCTTTGGCTCAGATGAAATGCTAACAAGACAAGGAGCTGTCACAGCACGAGTTCTGCCACGTCGTTGAAGCTGTTGTGAACGAGGAAGTGTAGTAGCTGCAGATGCAAGCCGTGCTCGATTAGCTTGCTGTGTTGATGACGATCCAGCCATTGGAGTTGCTAAAGATGAAAAGCCAACAAATGGCTGTGCTGAAATAGTTGGCATCGTGGATGATCCTCGGGGCCTTGCACTGGTATACAGTGATTGAACTGGTGGCACAGAAGCATGTGGTAGAGAATCCGAGATAGAAGCAGGAGGAGCAGTTGACTGAGCCATAGACAAGTGAAAAGGAATCTGAGATGGTGGGACCTGTGAAACTGGCCACATACAGGCACTACAATGTAGCGTGTCCCACGGTCCAGCGGGCCCATACATTGTAGCGTACTTGACGGCACCAGCGGGCCCGCTGGAGCGCCAGCGGGGCCCCTACATGTAGCCGTCTGGCACGGTGCCAGTGGGACCTCTACATGTAGCGTCTGGCACAGTACCAGCGGGCCCGCTGGTGCTGCAGCGGGCCTATATGGTGCTGCGGGGGGCAGCAGGTTGGGGCTAGTGGGGCACTACCCACATCCGCGGACCTCCGCGGGTCGTTGTCTGTGGAGCACACCCAGTATTGCAGGGGGCCGATATGGTGCTGTGGGGGGGCAGCAGGGTGGGGGGGCTTGCGGAGCACTGCCCATGTCCGCGGACGTCCGCGGGTCGTTGTCTGGGGCACACCCAGGATTGCAGGGGGCCGATACAGTGCTGTGGGGGGCAGCAGGGTGGGGGGCTTGCGGGGCACTGCCCATGTCCGCGGACGTCCACGGGTCATTGCCTGTGGAGCACACCCAGCACTGCAGCAGGCCTATATGGTGCAGTGGGCCACAAAGCAGCACACCTCCGCGGACTTGCAGCGGAGCACACTACATATAGTATGTCTGCATGACATTGAGCTTGCAGGGCATTACCCATGTCCGCGGACGTCCGCGGGTTGTTGCCTGTGGAGCACACGCAGCACTGCAGCAGGCCTATATGGTGCTGTGGGGGCCACAGAGCAGCACACCTCCGCGGACTTGCAGCAAAGCACACTACGTATAGTATGTCTGCATTACATTGAGCTTGCAGGGCATTACCCATGTCCGCGGACGTCCGCGGGTCATTGCCTGTGGAGCACACCCAGCACTGTAGCAGGCCTATATGATGCAGTAGGGGGACACAGAGCAGCACACCTCCGCGGACTTGCAGCGGAGCACACTACATATCAGGGCAGGGCACTACAATGTAATGTGACCGACGCTCTAGCGGGCCTATACAGTGTACCGTAGTTGACGCATCGAGCGGGTCTTCTGTGTCGTAGCGGACGCCTGTACAGTGTGTTGTTGTTAACGGAGCAGCGGACTTCATACACTGTAAGGTACGTTACCGCAGCGGCGGGCTCGCTATGCCGCCAGAGGGCCCTCATGGTCAAACAATTACCGCCGCGGCCGGCTTTTGTTCCGGTCCGTGTATTCCGGGTCGAGATTGGTTATCCGGATTAGCATTCAGGCAGCGTAATACCGGGCCTGTATAGCAATCCGTGATTTCTGCTTTGTCCCGGGTCCATTACCGCCGCGGCCGGATTTCGTTCCGGATCCGTGTATTCCGGGTCGAGATTGGTTATCCGGATTAGCATTCAGGCAGCGTAATACCGGGCCTGTATAGCAATCCGTGATTTCTGCTTTGTCCCGGGTCCATTACCGCCGCGGCCGGATTTCGTTCCGGATCCGTGTATTCCGGGTCGCGATTGGTTATCCGGATTAGCATTCGGGCAGGGTGCCGGGTCAAAATTGATTAGCCGGATTAGTGTTCTTGCAGCGCCTAGTTCAGTAGCATTCAGGCAGGGTTCCGGGTCGAGATTGATTACCTGGATTAGCGTTCTGGCAGCGCCTAGCTGGCCTCTATATCAACTCGTGAGTTCTGAATGGGGGGTCAGAATTGAAAATTTGTTTCTGAGATTTGAATATCTGGCTCCGGACTCAGGCAGTCAAGGTGTCCTGTACTCTGCATATACTTGAACATTACACAGTTACACTGTCGTTTTGCTGCACACTTTCAAGCCGCATTATGAATCCAAAGTCACTCACACTCCAGTGGAGATTGATTGTAATAGAGTACAAAGCTTTACTCAAATTTTAATCAAATATCACAGTGCATGGATAGATACAGCAATCAATGTTTTCACAATAATAAAGGCATTTTTCTGTCTCTAGATCCTAGTTATCTCCTTCATTCAGCTCATCCACATCTTCACCCAAAATAAGTGCATCGGAGAAATTGGCAAAATGGGCAGCGGAGTAGGGGCCGTGGACCGGATCCGGAGCGGGACACTCTTCCGAGTCCGAATCCGAGTCTGGGTCTGCATCTGAGACCTCTTCCAAGTCCATATTGGCATAGCCATCCATTTCTGTGTTTGTGTCTGTGTCCGTATCACTTTGATGGTTGAATGAGCTTTCATGCTCATCAGTGTCCCCTGCGCCTACGCTTACCTCATTGTCGATGTCCATTCGGTCAGAGGCGTCAAAGTCAAAATCGGATCCGGCTTGGCTTGGGATAGCTACCGGGTCCGGCTGGGAGGTGAAGTTGAAGTCTGATCCCGCTGCGCTTGGGGCCTGGACAATGGCATTGGATATTGTGGGGGCGGTGGATGGCATTGCAAAGTCAAAGTCGGATGGCGCTTCACTTGCAGCGCGGATCACAGGGCGAGTGGGTGACATAGAGAAGTCGAAATCGGAATGTGCCTCACTTGCAGCGCGGATGAATCTGCCGGGTGACCGGATTGAAAAATCAAATTTGGAACCCGCCTGACTGATGAGGTGTGGGCCAGTATGTCCGGTGGAAGTGGGGGCAGCTGCGGGACCAACATTGGGCACGGTGTTGACATTGAAGTCGAAGTCAGAACCCGCCTCACTTTGAGGACCGGGATTGCGATTTGTAAGCTCGACATCCGAACCGGTTTGCTTGCTGTATGAGCCGGGGGCACTTGACCAGCTGACGGAACAGAAAAGTCGAAATCAGAGGCGGCTTGGCTTGCAGCCCGACCCCGCGGGATTGGAATAGCTCCGAAGTCAAAGTCCGAACCCGCCTCGCTTGCAGGGCAAGGGGGGGCGATGGGAATGGCAAGGGGGACTTGACTGCCTAACGGTATGGAGAAGTCAAAATCCGAACCCGCCTCACTTGCAGGGCGAGGGGCGGCGCCTGGAAATGCTACTGAGAAGTCGAAGTCCGAACCCGCCTCGCTTGCGGGGCGAGGGGCAGCGTCCGGAAATGCTACGGAGAAGTCGAAGTCCAAACCCGCCTCGCTTGCGGGGCGAGGGGCAGCGTCTGGAAACGGTACGGAGAAGTCAAAGTCCGGACCCGCCTGGTTTGTAGGTGCAGCGACGGGAATGGCACTCAAAGCCGGGGAGATGTCACCGGCCGGTCCCGCGGAAGAGGTGAGATCCAAGGGAGGCCTGACTTGCTTGAATTGATTTATTTTGGCCATCCTTCCCTGCCGGGTGGGAGGGGTTTGCATGGGAGGGGGCCAGCTTAGGCCTTGGCGGTCAGACGGGACATAGGGTGGGTCCGGAATCTGAAATGGGAGGGGAGGGGGCCCGGGGGGAGATGGCCGGTACGATGGGACTCCGTGCCAATCCGGGAAACTCTTCGGATTCAAGGCCGGAGGGGGGGCATTGTCTTCCGCGAGCTCCTCAAATCGCGGCCGCCGGGTCCCCTGCATGGACTCAGCTTCTGACCATTCACCTGTCAGGGTTCCTACAGATAGATCCCGCTCGTAATCCGAAAACATTCCGTCGATTGCTGCAGGCTGGAAGGCTGCAATGGCTTCCGCCCGGGTTAATCGAACGGGAGGGATCCGGCCGCTTGAATCCGGATCCGGTATTCTTACCGCTCAAACCCGCCGTTCCTGACATTCCATGTCCTTTTGCCACATGCTTCTCCTTGAGCGCACCAATGAAGTGAAGTCGATGAAATCCGGCAATGAGTCGAAGACCTTGCAAGCGGCGGGTGCGGAAGGTAGAGTGAGCCCCGTGTGCTTGAAGACGCATGTCCAAGAATGAATTTGCGGTTGCGGGTGGGGCAGTTGGCACAGACAACCTGCCAGAGACTGGGGCCTGACTCCGATGCAGAGCAAGTGCATTTGCGATGTTCTCACTGTCCAGTAACGGAGAATCCGAGAATCCGGCCCACCAAACACACTCGTAGTTTTCAACCCGGCGGGAAGGATGACCGGATGGCAACCCGACATCGAGGACAGCCCGGATTTCGGGTGACAAGAGCCGAGTTAGTGTCCATCGCGGACAGTAGAAGAGGTTGTTGGTGAGAATTTGGTTAAGGGGGGGTACATCGCAAGCATGTCCAAGGACTGCGGCTGCACCGATGTGTGCCAGGACAAAATCCTAAGCAGCGGTCAGCAGGACGTACACGCGGATCACGGAATTGGTTACCAGTTCGGCTGAAATGTTTTGCACCGCGAGTGATTTTTGTGCGTCGGTTAGATCTGGTGTACTTATTACACTCGCAAATGCACAGTGGAGACGAGATTCGACATAGTATATAACTTCCTGGGCAAATCTTGCATTTTCAGCATGGTTCCCCAACTGTAAGTCAAGTGGCGTTGTCGGGTATAGTCCGGCCATGAGTGCTGCTCGAGGAAGATCGGATTGTGGACGATCAGATTGTGCATGTAACGGTGTGTGTGACACATGTGACATAACATTGATCGGTGGCTTGAGAGTAGCCCTGATCCGGGGCCTGATAGATATTCCGGAATGCAAGTCCGGTCCCGGACATGTATATTCTGTATAGCTCATGGTACGCACAGGCTTATCCATCACAGCGGGCCCGGCTTCCGGTCTCCTTCCGCGCTCCTTCCAGATGTTTGACTGATGGTGAAGGTATCTGACCATCCAATCCATCTCGTATCCAAGCAGTTGGAACTCTTCCCGCCACCGCTGCCGTTGTGCACGAGCCCGCAAGAAGTGAACCCGGTTGACTGAGTAGAATTTCAGAAATATGTAGACGGGTGTGGTTAACAAAATACATACACTCCACGACTGCCCTCGGGTTATCTGCGGGAAGGTCATTGACCCGCCAGATCCATGAGAGACGTTGGGTCGATGCACCTGCAAGATTTGGATCCCGGATTGCCGTACTGCTGTGCAGATCCTGCGGCTCCAAGACCTTGTAGGTTTGCAGAACTTCCCGGTCGGCACCAAGCGACACTAAGGCAGCCCGGCACCTCCGGTATGATCGGCCAAGTGCAGCGATTTTGTTGTTTGTGATTGCCAAAGTTCCGTGGACCCGGGTCCGGACCACTTTCCGTGGCGCAACCCGGAGCACCTGAGAATACAAGAACGACTTCTCGGCAATGAGCTCCCGAAGGTTGTTGAGAAGTTCCTCAGCCTGTGTTATGCGGAGCACAAGCTCAAGTTTGGCTGCGGGTGATTCCGTGTCCTGGGTAAAGGACGGCAATGGAATGATAATTCGTTCGGGCAGAACATTGGGATAAGCCGGTGTTTCTGGCACATACAGACACTACACTGTAATGTGACCAACGCTCTAGCGGGCCTATACAGTGTACCGTAGTTGACGCATGCAGCGGGTCCTCTGTGCTGTAGCGGACGTCTTTACAGTGTGGGGTTATTAACGAAGTAGCGGACTCAATACACTGTATCGTGATTTACTGCAGCAGCGGGCTCTCTACACCCACAGACAGCCATGGGACCTGTAGCCAAACCGTCCGGGTATATTGTACGGAATTCACGGCCGGATTCCGGGTTGGGTAGTGCACGGAAACTCTGGCAGGATGTGCACGGGAACTACGGCTGAACGTGTACGGAAACCACGTTCAGAACCCGGATTGAGTACTGGACAGAAGCCACACCAGCGGGTGCACGGAAATTGCGGCTGATATCCGGATCGGATAGTGCACGCATTGTACAGCAACAATCCGGATCCGGATAGTGCAGGGGAACTGCACGGGAATGGCACGAGCAGTTCCAAAATCATGCCCGAAACCCAGAATGAGTACTGCACAGAAAGTAAAGCAGCAGGTGCACGGAAATTCTGGCCGATATCCGGATCGGATTGTGGACGGGTAGTACAGCAACAATCCGGATCCGGATAGTGCAGGGGAACTGCACGGGAAGAGCACGAGCAGTTCCGAAATCACGCCCGAAACCCGGATTGAGTACTACACGGAAACTAGAGCAGCAGGTGCATGGAAAATCTGGCTGAAGTCCGGATCGGATAGTGCACGGATAGTACGGAAACAATCCGGATCCGGATAGTGCAGGGGAACTGCACGGGAATGGCACGAGCAGTTCCAAAATCATGCCCGAAACCCGGAATGAGTACTGCACGGAAAGTAAAGCAGCAGGTGCACGGAAATTCTGGCCGATATCCGGATCGGATTGTGGACGGGTAGTACAGCAACAATCCGGATCCGGATAGTGCAGGGGAACTGCACGGGAACAGCACGAGCAGTTCCGAAATCATGCCCGAAACCCGGATTGAGTACTGGACAGAAAGTAAAGCAGCGGGTTCACAGAAATTCCAGCTGATATCTGGACCGGACTGTGCACGGGTAGTTCAGCAACAATCCGGATCCGGATAGTGCACGGAATCTCTGGCAGGATGTGCACAGAAACTACGGCTGAACGTGCATGGAAACTACGTTCAAAACCCGGATTGAGTACTGGACGGAAACCACAGCAGCGGGTGCATGGAAATTCCGGCCTATATCCGGATTGGATTGTGGACGGGCAGCTCAGCAACAGTCCGGATCCGGATAGTGCAGGGAAACTGCACGGAAACTGTTGCACAAGCAGTTCCGAAATCACGCCCGAAACCTGGATTGAGTACTGCACAGAAGGTAAAGCAGCAGGTGCACAGAAATTATGGCTGAAGTCTGGATCGGATAGTGCACGGATAGTACGGAAACAATCTGGATTGGATAGTGCAGGGGAACTGCACGGAAACTGTTGCACGAGCAGTTCCGAAATCACGCCCGAAACCCGGATTGAGTACTGGACGGAAAGTAAAGCAGCGGGTGCACAGAAATTCCCCCTGCACTATCCAGATCCGGACTGTTGCTGAGCTACCCGTCCACAATCCGATCCGGATATCAGCCGGAATTTCCGTGCACCCGCTGCTGTGGCTTCCGTCCAGTACTCAATCCGGGTTTTGGGCATGATTTCGGAACTGCTCGTGCAACAGTTTCCATGCATTTCCCTGCACTATCCGGATCCGGACTGTTGCTGAGCTACCCGTGCACAATCCGATCCGGATATCGGCCGGAATTTTTGTGCACCCGCTGCTGTGGTTTCTGTCCAGTACTCACCCTCCTACAATGCCCTAATCGCCCTCCCCGCCCCCAGGACGCGCCCACCACCCCTTTCCCACCCCATTCCCGTCTTCGTGATGCCCATCACCCCAGAATCGGTCCCACGATGTCCCCACTACACCCAGGACGCGTACATGATGCCCTTCCTGCCCCCACGACGTCCCCATCACCCCACCCCCTTCCCAACCCATCCCCGCCCTCAGGATGCGTCCACGACGCCCTTCCCGCCGATTCCTGCCCCCACGACGTCCCCACCACGCCCAGGTCGCCTCCACGACGCCCCCATCACCCCCACCACCCCCTTCCCACCCCGTCCCTGCCCTCAGGACGCCCCCAGGACGCCCCCAGGACGCCCCCAGGACACCCTTCCTGCCCCCACGCCGCTCCACCACCCCCACGACCCCCTCCTGGCCCCCACGGCATCCCAAGACCCCCACCACGCCTCCACGATGCCCCCACCACGCCCAGGACGCCCCACCACCCCCATCACCCCAACCTGGCCCCCATGGCATCCCCACGACATGCCCACCACCCCCTTGACGCCCTCCCTGCCTCCACGATGCCCCACCACCCCCACCATCTCAACTCGGCCCCCAAGACGTCCCCATCACCCCCATCACCCCCTTCCCACCCCATCCCGGCCCCCACAGCATCCCCACAACGTGCCCACCACCCCCAGGACGCGTCCCTGACGCCCTTCCCGTCCCCACGACACCCTCCCTGCCCTCACCACCATGCCCGGGCCCCCACGACGTGCCCACCGCCCCACCCCCCCCCACGACGCCCCACCACCCTTTCCCACCCCATTCTCGCCTCCACCATACCTCGGGAGCCCCCACTACATCCAGGACGTCCCCACTACCCCATTCCCACCCCATCCCGGCCCCCACGCCGCCCCACCACCCTCATCACCCCATCCCGGCCCCCACGGCGTCCCCACGACCCCCACGACACCCCTCACGACGTCCCCACCACCCTTCCCACGTCCCCGCCTTCACGACGTCCCCACCACATCCAGGACGTCCCCACTACCCCATTCCCACCCCATCCCGGCCCCCATGCCGCCCCACCACCCCCAACAGATGGGAACCGGTTTCCGAATTTGTGGCTGTACACGTTATGTGTTATGTCCTGTTATGGGGGACATAACCATCGACTGACATAACACATGAGCCTTGCAATACTCCACCGTGGCTACGAAGTCACTGTCGAGAATTTGATTCGGGTCCTAACTGGTCCATCCACAATCTCCTTGTCTCTCACTCCAAGTATTCACTACGCTTGCAGGCCGCATGGAACCCTCCGTGCCGCGGTCCAAACGACTGCTTTCCGATGACAGATCCAATGTCTTCGTGTACATGACCGGGCACGGCGGCAACGAATTCCTCAAATTCCAGGACAACGAGGAGATCTAGATCAGCGCTTTTGATATTGCCGATGCCTTTAAGCAGATGAACCAAAAGAAGCGGTACGCCCCAACTCATCTCGAGCGCTCTTGTGCGCGATCTCATGGATCTGTTACTAGGTCCAACGAGATCTTCTTCATGATCGACACCTGCCAAGCAAACACCATGTACTCCAAACTCTACTCCCCCAACATCTTCGCTACCGGCTCATCCAAGCTCGGCGAAAACTCCTATTCATCAGGAAAACTCTAAGGTCTTTTCCGGCGTCTTTTGTGGCTTTTGAAAGCCGAAAAAGACCGAAAGCGGACAAGACGTCGTGGCTTTTGCAAGCCCAGTCACTTTGCTTGAGAAAGCCGGTTTTGACTTGAGAAAGGTGCAAAAGACATATGAAAAGCTGCACCTAACTTTCGGAAGCACAGTAGGCTTTCAAAAGGCTCACTTCAAGGACGATGTGCAAGCAGTAAAAGATAGGCATGCAAATTACATATATTTAGAAAAATAAATAAATATGTATCTATTCGCCCTCTTCCTTGGGCCCGGGTGCCCCTGGCAGGACCTCAGAGGGTTTCGAAGCGTAACGAGGATCTATTAAGACCTCCATGTCCTCATCTGATGCATCGTGAATCTCGATCACTTCCCGGTGCACTCCGTTCTTCAATGGTCGGTGTTCCCTCGTAGCTAAAGCCACGGTGATGATGTCGTCCCACTGCTTGGAGGTGAGCGCATCGACCTCGGGCTTGAAAACAGTGGCGCGCCTCCTAAGCTTACCTTCCCCTTTAGGGCCGATGGGCTCCACAAAATCGTCCCAATTGGCCTTCGAGAACGCGCTTTCGGAGTTATCGATGGGGGTGCCCATACTCCGGTGAGGAAATAGAGCAATGCACGATGTACCTGTAGAACAATATAATTATCTGAATTGCCACAGTAGAGGAAACACTCACAGCTTGTAGCGACATGATGAGAGCCCCGACGGGGCGTTCGAGCACTCTATGTCCATCGGGGACGGAAGCGGACATCATGACATGTGTCACGAAAGTGCTTGCCACGAGACGTCCTTGAAACAAGCCCTGCCAGAAAGATACATTGCGTTATCCGGTAGTCAAATAAAGAGATAGCCTAGCACTTACCTCCCGTTCCTTCTCAAATGAATGGTTTGTTGACTGCCAAAGGTATGGGCGGTCCTTCTTCGTGAGGTCGGTTGGATAAGGCCCGAGCATTGTCACCACAAATTTGGCGCGGTCCTCGATGGCATCGATAGAGCGAAGCTTGAATTCGGCCGTCACTGCTTCCTTGGCTTTGGCGGCAAGTCTGTTCTGCCAGACCGCAATCCCGTTCTGTTTAATCTGAGAGTAGATGGGTTAGTACTTTGTATGAGTACAGTAAAAAACATACCAAGCGTTTGACCACGGAATACAGACCGTCGTCGTTGAAGGTGGTTGTCGAGATCTCATACTTATCTTTCACAGCGATACATTCGTTCCAGAGTTCGATGATTTCCACGTCGCTAGGGTGTTCCCATGCTCGGAGCGCACCCGTCATGTCGCAGGCCATCGGTTGCACATATTTGTTGTAAGAGAATTGAGTTTCGTGGGGGAGGTCGCGAACGTTGGGGCGTCGTCCCTGGGAGTTTCGATTACGCTGTTGGAATTGAAATGATGGAGCTGTGTGAACCTCCTCGACTTTGGCGATAGACTGGATCCGAGTCAACGGTCAACAAGAATATTGCACTCGGAATGAATCGGAAATTAAAGACTTACGCGAAATTGAAAGCCAGTGGCTGGTGTGCTAAATGGAAGTTGTTTCATTCCCTCGTCGTCTGATGAAATCCCTCCAGGTTCGAATGCCGGTGTATCTTCAGGTTCGCTTCCGTGATGCAAAGTTGATGCAGGTGCCATTACATTGTAGCCATGAGTAACAGCTGGAATGCGAGCAGGGGTAAGTGTAAGCCTTGTAGTAGATGTATTAACTTGAAGAGACGGGTGAATGGGCACGACGTCTTCCCAGTTTCGAATGAGCCCTGATGGATGAGGGGGCCTCGCCTTCTTCGGTCCGGTTTGTCTAGACAGTGCTAGATCAGGATCCATTCTAAAAATAATGAAGTCACGTTCTCACTCTGCGGTGCTCGGTCCACCCTTCCGTTTGTTCTCAGCCGAACTGGATGTAGATCAGGAACTATTCCAAAAATAACCAAACCACGTTCTTACTCAGCGGTGCCCGGTCCAGCCTTCCGTTTGTTCTCAGCCGAATTGAGGCCGCGATTTGATTCCGGGGCTATCTGAGATGCGATCATGTTGATTTGATTCCGCGCCTCCAATCCCTTCTTGGTTTTCTTCCCACCGCCCTTTGCCTTTGTGGTTATGGTCGTGTCAGGCTCGTCGTGCTCCATGTCCATGTCCACGTCCTGGTCTTCGCTCTCACTTCTGTAGTCTTCATCATCAACCAGCTCTTCACTGTTCTCCGGGCTCCGCGGTGCTTCCGAGTCCGAGTCGATGCCTGCAGCTTCAACACCCTCATCATCCGGTGATGCCGCTTCACCAAGTTCCTCATCTATAGGTATGTATAAATTTGTGTTCATTTTCGAGGCTGCGGCAACGACACACCTTCTTTTTCCAGATTCTGCTTCTTCGTAGAAGCTGCCTTGACTTGACAGCCACGGCCAGCGTCAGTAGTCTTCGCTGTAGTCGGAAACCATAGGTAAGTCATGGCAATGTTCGATAGAGTCGAGAAACTTGAATGACCTTCAGCCTCAGGGATATCTTTTTTACCTCGAGTAAACCGACGAGGAATAGCAGTCTTCTCCTGAGGGTGATTTGCATGCAAGTCACCTTCCTTGACTGAGGTTCGTGTCTGTGTTTCTAACTGCGCAATTCTTTTGATGACAGCTTGTTTTTTGACCGCAGCTTCAGCTTTTTTGGCCTCTGCCGCGAGTTTTGCTGCCTGCACCTCTGCAGATGATCGACGAGTCTGCGAATATCGATTATGGGCCTCTCCAGGATGACTGTTTGCTGTGGAGGGTCGAGTGACACGAGCCATAGTGCGTTGACAGAGTAGGTATGTTTTGAGTGTCCGTCGCTTTTTTTTTTGTGTGGCTTACACAAACTTTACAGTCGTAGCTCACGTGGAGAAATTTGGACTTTACGATACTCGAATGCATAATTTCTTCACTGCAAATTGTTCGACTTGTGTCCTGATCTCGCTCGATGATTCCTAGAGCTCGATACAATGCTCCAATCTACCGCTGTACATTTTCAGGCTGCTTCAAAACTTGCAAGCTCCCTGGCGGACTTACTCGTCATCAAGATACGTGTAAATTTAACCCACATTTTATTTATGCTCCACCTCCATCATCTCCACACACACCGAGCCCTTCGCCAGCACGAACACCATTTGCTTCGCCTCCCCCAGATCTCAATGGTGCATCTTCACCCCCTCAAACCCCAGACAACCAAGGTGTATTTCCGGACGACATCCCGGGCCGACCGAACGAGTCACCACGCCGTCAGCCGTGGAGCACAAACACACGAGGGATGAAAACTCAGTTACATCCCCATCTCGACGGTAAGTTGACCTGCTGTTTATGTGGACAAGAAATGTATTGACGTCAAATCATTGTAATCAGGTGCCCCGTGCGATGAGAACGGCTACGAGATCCCCCATGATGCACCACCACCGACCGGTACTTCTGACCGTGCCAACGATGACTTCACGCCATTCCATTCACGTGCCGAGTTTGAATTAGCTGACTTTTTGTACCAACGTGAACAAATGTCCGGCAAGAAGATCGACGAGCTTATGGAAATCTGGGCCGCTTTCAAGAACTGCGACGATTCGGACAACTCGTCGCCCCCGTTTGCTAATTCAAAGGATTTGTACAATTCCATAGATGCAATTGATGCAGGAGACGTTGCCTGGCAATCATTTTCTGTCAAGTACAACGGAGAACTCCCCGAGGGCTCAACACCACCAACATGGAAGACGTCGGCATTCGAAGTCTGGTTCCGTGACCCCCTCGCAGTATTGGAGGGACAATTAGGTAACAGGGATTTCGACACCGAGCTCGACTATTCACCAAAACGGGTGTTCGCGAAGAACGGAAAGCGGGTTTTTTCAGACTTCATGTCGGGCAATTGGGCATGGGATCAAGCGGTCTGTCTTGTTATTTTTCTCATTGGATTTAGCTGATCTTAATTGCAGGATATTATCGCAGAAGATCCTGAGACGCACGGTTCAATGTTCGTTCCTGTGATCCTCGGAAGTGACAAAACGACAGTTTCAGTCGCAACGGGCCAAAACGAATACTACCCACTCTACGCGTCAGTCGGAAATGCTCAAAATCAAGTTCGACGAGCCCATCGAAATGCGCTTTCCCTCCGGGGACCTCAGTTCGTACGCTCAGCCAATGCCTAGAAGTTGACATTTACTAGACTCAGCCGACACCTTAAGTTCAAGGGCATTTGTAAACCTGAAGCTGGCCCACATAGTCAGCAAGTCTAGACAGCCTAAGCCAGTCTAGCGAAGCCTACTCACCAATAAGTCGGGGAAGAGACTAGTGTACGGAGCATCTTGTGCACGATAGACTTCTCAAGTAGCAGCGTATAAGCAATACAGGGAGCCTATGAAGTGTAAAGTAAATGTAGAGATTCAAACTGCAAGTCCGTAAGTCAACGTAGCCTATGAAACAACAAGTAAGCAGTCTAGCCAAGACAATCATTCCACAAGTTAAAGCTATCTAGTCGGCGTATCCAGCCTGATAAATAAGTCAACCTATCATCTGAAAAATCCTTCTGTCAAGTCATTTCAAGCGTAATCAGCCGAAGCAGCCTGTGAAGTTAGTTAACGATCCAAAACTTTCAACAGAATATAACATACATCTTTTCAAGCCGCCACGTAGTGCCATCTCTCTGATAAGTTGCGACGCTTAGCCGGAGCCTGTTTCGCGATGGGCGTGTCCGAGACATCCCGAGTAGAGGGGGCCTTGCGCTTCCGGCTGCTGCGGCGAGGCTCTTCTTCGAGCTGAGTGGTAGTTGATGCAGGAGTGGGCAATGTTGGAGTACCCGTCAAGGGTGCGGCGGCAACGGCTGTGGGTAGAGATTCGACTGCAGCTGGCGTGTAGACTGCCGAGGGCTGGAAAACTGGCGCAGAGTTAGTGTTCACTATGGCCACCGGGCCCCTCAAAGCAGCGGCGACACCCTTCCCACCACGCCTACCACCGCCGCGTTTTCCACCGCGCCCACGTCTTCCTCCACGCTCCGACCCCAAGGCGCTTCCAGTGTTATCGGAAGACTCCAAGGTTTCGGCGTTGGAATCGGCCTCGGGTGTAGAAATGGTGTCTTGTAGTCTGTTCACAGCGGTATCGGTGTCTCCGCCGCTATTTGTGATCGTCGGGACGTGGGCGTGGGCGGACGTAGTAGTGGTCGTGGTGGTGTTCTCGCCTCCGCCGTCACCTGTATCCGGGGGGGTGGCGAGAACAGGAGTCGACACTGAGTCAGGGGCGCTGTCACGAAGTATTGGCAGTGAGAAATTGGCGAGAGGAGGGGAATGTGTGATGGCAGCAGGAGCGGGTTGTTGGGAGGGCAATGTCTCAATATTCTCATTGTCATCATCGTTGTCATTGTTATCATCGTCAAAGTCGTCGTCTGACAGCGACATCGGCTTTGAGAACTGTAAAATGTTGTGGGATCGGTTTTGGGCATCGAAAAATGCCGTGTACAATCGAAGAGCGTCCGTTGCCTTCATTACTTTGGGATTGAGGCTCGGAAAATCGGCAAGCGTGTTGCAATGGGTGAGTCCGACAGAGTCCCGCTTCGATGTACCAAGGACATCCCAAGGGACTGTAGTTGAGTTCGAGACTTCTGCAATAAACGAAGCTCATTAGTAAAATAGATTGGCTCGTGGTCATCATCGACTTACTCCAGGCCATTTCGATGTATTCCGCCAGAAGGTGGCGACAGCTGGCGACAGGGATACTCTCGGGGTCTAAGGATGGCAGGATGGGGTATCCATCCTCGTTCAAGATGATGGTGAGCTTGACTGGCTTCACTGCGGACTCTATGGGAGTGATCGCTTCGGGACGCTTGACTGTCATAAAGGGTCCATCAGTCCCGGCGCACAACAATGACGGCAGGAAAAGAAATACCTGGCAATGCGCCCTCTGCGAACCGTCGAAACTCGTTGCGGAAGTCTTTGAAATTGGCACATTGATCAGCGAAAGTCGCCGATTGAGCATTGTTGGATACGGTCCCACTATCAAGACATTAGAATGTGAGAGAAGATGGCTAGTAGTTGACGTACTTGAATGTCTTGAGGTCACCCGCCTTGTTGCGATAGGCGCCTTGTAGGAAGAACATGACCTCACCATGCCCTCCCCAGTTCCAGCCGCACATGCCACGCAGTGCCTCCGTGGCCGTTGGCAGTAGAGACTTCTGTTGACTGTAGAGGAAATTAGCCGTGCATCAATCAAAACATATGTCGAGAAACTCACGCATATATATGATCAGCGCCCGGGGGTTGCTTCAGATTCTCCTTCAAGATTGCTGCTTCCTCTTCAAATTCAGCACGGGTCTTGTCGTCAAGTTCATTATACAATTCGTGCTTGTACTTCCGGTGGAGAGTAAGGTTGCTTTCTTTGGTAGATTGACCAGTTTCGGTGCGCTCCTTGTTGATCATGTCTCGAATATCAGCTTGCTTAGTTTTCGCGAATAGGTCGACGGCGCTTGTCGCACGTGGGACTTTACTGGACGTCGAGGGTGCCGGCACCTCAACATTAGTCTTCGTGTTGTTGACGAACCATTTCTTCAGTTTCTGAATAACAAAATTAAACACGGAATGCCTGACGGAGAAATAATGCTTACATGTTTAAGTGATTCGAGATTTGGACCGTCAGGGCCAGTGGAGTTGAATTGCTGGATGAAGAGAGGATATACGAGACGGAGGACCCAGTCCCCCTTGTCGCCCTTCACCTGCCCAGTCCCTCGAGGGCCAGTGGCTTTCTGAGCGAGCTTGTCAACAAACTCTTGATACTGTGGAAGGTGAGAGAGCAGGAGGGCTTTCTCCTCCTTGCTGAAAGCTCCTTGATTGGGACGTGGAGCTGCTGCCGTAGACGTAGGCGGGTCGAGCGGAAGGCCAGAGTTGGCAGGGTCAGGGGGATTTTCCATGACAGGTATAGCGAGGGGAGTGCGAAAGCCTGCGAAATTGCGAGAGCTGTCTTTTTAGCCCCGAGTCCGCTTTGACTGTGGCATTTCGAACAACAACCGTGGAGAGGTCCACGCTTGGAGGGCCATCCTAAGGTAGGGCCATCCTCAGGTCAAAGCTGTGGCGGCGGGCAAAGCAGCATTTCCAGCTTTAGCCTAATGTCGATGATTATTGATTAGTTTAGTGCAAAGGTAGATAAAAGCCGTACATTGAGTAGCTCGTTCCGTCCCGGGGGGGGGAGACAAGGCCAAGGTATCGTCGAGGGTCAAATTGTGCCGTCGCTCGAATTAAGGTTGGAGAAAGACAATAGAAGGATAAGCCTTCCTTGTGAAGAACATATTGTAAGTAAGGAGAATTTGTAATTAGTGGGCCCGTGCTTTGCCCTTGCGAATGGTATTGTAAAGATGGAATATTGTATCGAAGCAGGGAGGGGAAACTACGGTAGCGTATTTCAGAAAAAAAGCTTGCCCCGCGAAATCAACTGCGAGGGGCTCCGCCCAACGATGCTCGAGCCATTCGGGCCATCCTCCTGAGTAGAGTTCCAGTGTATTCCCGAGCTCGACCCCGTACACTCCGAGCTCGACCTTGAAGTCCAGCAGATGGACGCTGCGATCGCCACGTCGAGGAAAGACAGCTATTTCAACGTGGCTGTGGGCATCCTGTAGACAGCTCAGTAACAAATCGACCAGATGATTATTCGAACTGACCGATTTCCAGATAAAGAGTCGCACACCACATGTAAAGTCCCTATCATTTAGAGCATAACCAGTGACAGTGTTGTTCGAACGTTGTGCGGGCCGAATGGGGGAAGATGCAACAAGAGTGGCAGACGACGAGGGAAAGTCGTCATACGTAGGACTCGTCGGTGGAGACAAACTCCAGCTAGCCGCCTGCGGAGAAGGTGGAGCCCGACTGGGTACTGATGAGGTCCAAAGTGGCTGGACGGGCCCTGTTCGGTTTGTGCGCCGGGGCTGAGGTTGGAGCTCCTCACGAATATTGAACCATGCTGCCAACTCGGTGGCATCATGGAGGATCTCCGCGTCTAACGAGGTATGCGTTAGCCAAGTGAACGTCCAGGGCGCATTCTTCTTCTTCTACATGTCGATCAAATCAGGCGAAATGTTAGACGCACTAGAAAATGCCACTTACCACCATCTGGAACCACCGCCCGATGTTTGAGTGCTCCAAGACGTCTCCCTTCCCCGAGGCTGATTTTCCCGTGCACACTTGTGGCGTTCGGTAGACCCAACCGTGGACTCGGCGCTGCTCGTTGTACGGCGCCGCGAGGAATTCGATAGCTTTCGTGATCCGCTCTTCGTTGACTTTGTTGGCAGCAGATTTATTCAGGCCATGGAGTGCTGGGTCGGCGTCGGTGAAGGGTCCAAAGCGATGGGTGACAGGTAATCGTTGAGAGTAGGGGGCAGCTTGACGACGTCCTGTCGTAGAAGAAGCAGTGCGAGGCATTAATAATAATAAGATGTCGACGTTATAGTCCTCACCGATCGTGCGCCCTTTAAAGTTCCTTGAGAGGCTTTGGAAGGCCAAAGCGAGGCAGTCTGGGCCAGTCAAAGCAGAACAATATATCGTAATTGTAGGTACAAGCGCTCTAGATATAGACGATGGGCTAAATAACATAGAAATAAAAATAAAGGATTATAGCGATGATAGAAGTAAAAATTAGTACAATAGCGAATTCAGCACGTCGGCGGCACATCGGAATCCAGTGCCCAAGGTGAGCGCCAGGCTGAAAAAAAATCCAGGGGCGGCCCGAGAAATAAAGCTGCTTGTGGTTGACGAAGTGAGTGAGGAAAAGTAATCACTGCCGACACCAAGTCGAACAGGCGGGAGACGAACGTCTGGCCCGATGTTGATGGGAAAAGGCGGGGGTGCTTGATCCATGGAGGCGGACGATCTACATGAGAGGAGGAGGGAGGATTCACTGCCGACGCCAAGTCGAGCAGGCGGGAGACGAACGTCTGTCCCGATGTTGACGGGAAAAGGCGGGGGTGCTTGATCCATGGAGGCGGACGATCTACACGAGAGGAGGAGGGAGGATTCACTGCCGACGCCAAGTCGAGCAGGCGGGAGACGAACGTCTGGCCCGATGTTGATGGGAAAAGGCGGGGGTGCTTGATCCATGGAGGCGGACGATCTACACGAGAGGAGGAGAGAATTCACTAGCACTGCCGACGCCAGGTCGAGCAGGTGGGAGACGAACGTCTGCCCCGATGGTGATGAAGTTCAAGAGAATGGGAAGTCAAAAAGTGGTTGGCGTCCGCCCGGGCATTGCCGAAAGGTCACACGCTTGCTCAGCCACTGGGCCCAAGCGCGGAAAAATATTTTTCAAACTCAGCGCGCAAGTGCAGAGTCGACGACACGTCTCCCTTCAGCATCATTCGCTGCATCCTCAACGCTGCAGCTGCTTGGCCCGATCTCCTCTGCCACCGAGATATACCTTTGGTATTCTCGTTCAGCTCGACGTGACGTCGGCTGATTGCAAGCACTCCTTTACATTACGTCTTTACACTTTCGTATACACTCCTTTCATTTAACTTGAGCTTTAAAGTTCGAAACCACGATCAACGGTAAGTTTTTCTCATCTATGTAACTACTTACTGTCAACTAATCTTCACAGCCTGCGGACGTTCCTTTTACCCAGATTGCAGTTTGAGATATACCTTTGGTATTCTCTTTCGGCTCGACGTGACGTCGGCTGATTTCTCTCTGTGGTGCTCTTTAACCAACGCGGCGTTTCGTGATAGCCTGGGGACTCTTTATCCACCCACGTTGCACCTTGAGCTCCAAAGTTCGAAATCACGATCAACAGTAAGTTTTCTTCATTTATGTAACTACTTACTGTCGAACCTTCATAGCCCGCGGTTCTTTCAGCCCACTTCCCACTTTTGAGATATACCTTTGGTATTCTCTTTCGGCTCGACGTGACGTCGGCTGATATCTATCTGTGGTACTCTTAACCAACGCGGCGATTCGTGATGTCGAGCGAGGAACTCTACCCCCCAGGGTCGAAAGACCTGTTGGCGAACCCTGAACAACTCCTGCGTCTCAAACTTCAGTTCAACCCAGCTAGTAAGTTCTTTTCCCTCTATGTTTAATAATTGTGTTCACAGTTCGTCAGATATTCGGCCGACCGATGGCTTAGTCGCTGCCATCGTTGGGGAGGGGGAATATGTAGTGACTTCGCCGAATTCGAAGAGACTACGGGATCCGCCTCTGGGGGGAGATCGCCCGGTGTTCCTGCGCGAGGATCTACGCTATGGAGATGACGACCCACTTATGTGGCCGCAGCCTTACATCGCGGATCTCCCATACCTTTCAGTCATTCGTTATCCACCCCGCGATCGCAGTGACCCCGTGGTAATAATGTGGTGGCTCCCTGCAGAATCCGAGTTTGTGTGCGAGGACCGTCTATTTTATCCGATCGGGCGCTTCTCTCATGATATGCTCAGCCGCCTTCGAAAACCCTGCATTCTGCTGATGGAAAAAGCGCGGAGTGCCGTCTACGACAATTACCCCCCAGCTCGGGAGATCCCTCCCATCCTCAATTCCTTCCTTGATCGACTCACCTCCTTACCGACGACATTCAGTCGTGCACGACTCGCCGTACGCGAGGTTCAGCGTCTGTACTCCGAGCTACAAGCTGCGCTCGACTGGCGGGACATCTACCAACCGCGTATTAGTGGGGGTTTAGAGGTGGATGCAGCGACGCCAGTCGCACCGGTAATGGGGGCATTCACTACCAACATCGGCGTCTGCGAGGAATTATTTAGGGCAAAAATACCTGTATTCCTTGTTCACCACCGTGTGGATGTCCTTACGCTGTGCATCAACGAAGTGGTCACTGCAAAGCGCGCCGAAGGTTTCATTCCGCTCGCTGCATCAAAGCCCTCCTACAAGGTCGTCTATCGCGGGTCTGCGACGCAACTGGCCAAATATACGGCAATCCGGCACTTCACTAAATATTTCCACACAACCTGCAACCCGTTCAACGCCCACCGGATGGAGCGACCCGTGGTTCCACCTCCCGATGTGCCGATGACAGATCGTAAGGCTCGCACGCAACGGTACAGCCCCTGTAAGTTTTTATCTCAATGATTTACTTATCTACAACTGACAAGGACATCATAGACGCCCAGCGCAAGAAAAACAAGGCCATCTACGAGCCGCAGGGTCGTAGCAAGTTCGAAGATCTGCCGGACGCCATCCTTCCTCCCGCGATCCCGGCATGGCGTGATGCGCTCCACAGCGTCGATCAATCGCCCAGCAACTTCGTCGACAAAGATGTTCTGGGCTCCGATTTCGGATACGCATTCCCGGAACCCGCCTCGTTCATTGCCTACGAGAAACGAGACCGGCGTGCATCGACCCTCCGTGCCTGGCTTCGTTATCGCGCGGTTCTCATCCATCGCCTCAGTGTCAATGATTCGAATGCGCGGCCGATGTCTGGGAAGGCTTGGAGAGATTTGCTTGGGCTCGACTGGCTGCAACATAGCTCGTCCGGCGCTGATAGGAAGAGAGGGGATCGTCAGACGAAGAGCGCGACGCGCCTGGAACTATTGTCTGACTTTCTCCAGAACTGCTTGAGCGCCGAGGACACCTCAATCGGCGAAGTTGCCCATGGTAACGAAACTTGGCAGGGCAAACCATTCGGGGATCTTCAGGACAAGGACTTCGAGGAGATCTTGTGGGAGCTGGCGGAGCTTAATTTTCGCCAGGAGCTCCTCGCGTTGCAAATTCTCATCCGTCGTGGGGCCGCCGACTTCGATCTTGGGCAAGAACAACAACGTGTCGCCGATTGCTTTCCCGGAGGACAACTCCTCGCCGCGCCGCTGTCTGAAGCAAATCACGGCATCGCGAGCTACAACGAGGACGAACGCTGTCGCTACTTGTTGGAACTTCAGCGGCTCATGAGGACTTGGCCCGGGAAACAGCCAGGCATCCTCCACGTCGACAGCTGGCGATGGAAGGCCGATGAAATTCAGAGTTTGGAGGAAGCCGTCGCAAAGTACTATACGCAGACCTTTTTCAATCACTTCCGCCGCGCGCCTATCGTCCCTCGTCGTCTTTCTCATGACGTGCCCGGCTTTGAGCCCCCGCCGCCCCTTCTCGAGCACTTGAATCCGGCGCCCAACATCTCTTACGACATGACGCGGATAATACCATTTGACCAATTGTGGTCACTGTAGAACATGCACAATTTACACTATCCAAGCGCACACTGCTAAAGCGCACGTATATATTTTTGACAGTCGCAACGTTATCTCACATAGGTAAAGAGATAACGAATCATACAACCTTTTGCTTCGGACAGTGGCCTTCATGAGTTCGGGTCAGATCTTCGATCGCCCACACGATCTGCTCTGGCAGCGATCGTGAGGTCCCGTAGACTGCTGTGCTATTGTTCTCGTTGATGAGTTGGGGTCAGATCTTCGATCGCCCACACGATTTGCTCTGGCAGCGATCGTGAGGTCCCGTAGAATGCTGCCTCTACTCTTGTTCTCGTTGTGGCCAGAACGTGCCTTGTTCTCTTGTCCCGCGTGTCACCGCGCATACGCCACTTCATTCTGCTGCTATTGTATTGTCCTTTCCTCCCCGATCGAGGTCGAGGAGCCATTGCCGTACAATGCTGCCTCCATTATTGTTCTCGTGCTGGCCAGAGAGATTTTATTTCACACTAACGCGCACGCACCACTCGTTCTGTAGCTAGCCCCTTCCTGTCCAATGTCCCGTACTCACAAGCGTCGAGGAGTCGTTGGCCGTTACGACAGCGAGTCCGACAAGGAGGATGACATTGAATTGAACAGGGCAGTCTTTGCAGCCGGGAGCACGACAACGCGCACATTCTACGAAACCACGGCAAAGTGTCGACGCGTATCAGCACCACCTCCCACATGTTCTATGCCTACTCCGTCCTACAACCCCACTTCAACCACCGCCGAACCCGACGTAAAACCAGTTAGGAAACAAGTACGTGTATCTTCATCACTGGGGCAGAAGGTTTGCTGATGGAACGCAGGGCGCGTCAGTAATGATGGAAACTTTTTCGAAAAGCTTCGATATTCTACAAGACGCGATTTTATCGACCGAGTCCCATCCTCGTATCGGACAGGACTGTCCCTGCGGCGCGGCTGCTGGTGCTTTTCGATGCACAGAATGCTCTCAGTGCAATCTCCTATGTCAGGAGTGCATCATCGTAGCACATGAAAGTCAACCGTTCCACTTCCTCCAGCGATGGACAGGCAGTTTCTTCCAGCGCGTATCACTTTCTGAATTGGGCTTCGTTATGACGTTAGGACACTTTGGCAGGCCGTGCCCCAACGCACTGCCCACCCTAAGCGGCCGCCCTACAGTCGTCGTCCATATCAACGGTGTTCATCGCATGCAAATCAAATATTGCCATTGTGAGGCTTTGTCCGATGCAGAGCAACTGGTACGTGCCCGGTACTTCCCTGCAACTATCAAGCGACCGGAAACCGCCTTCACGTTCTCGGTACTCAAGCACTTTCACATAAGCAACTTGACGTCGAAGAAGTCTGCCTACGACTATTTTGGCACCCTTCAAAGCCTAACGAACAATGCTTTCCCTCAGGACGTGCCGGTATGTATTTTACTGTATTCGTACTACAATGGCTGACTTCTACGATGCACAGGATCGGTATCGCGAGTTTAATCAGGTCTCACGTGTATGGAGCCACCTCGCTATTGTCAGACGGAGTGGCCAGGCCCACAGCATCGACAACATCCTTACCCACCGACGCGCAAACTCACTCACGGTCCGATGTCCAGCTTGCCCTGAGGTCGGCTTCAACGTAGACAACGCTGTGATCCGGGCTGCCCGTGACGATGAGACGTGAGTGATTTTTTGCAACGCACATTCCTTATCGCTGACTAGATATAGCCACAAGTACACCCTATTCCTATCCACCGATGGAAACTTTCGACTCCAGCGCAAGCATAAAAATGATGATCCGGATGACACGGCTCTGAACAACGGCAACGGCTATTTCGTACCGACCGAGCCATTCAAGGGCTATCTTAAAAGGGTTGGCATTCATCCGGAAGAGGTACGTTTCTCCTCAGCTATCGTGGCCGTCGTCTCATGGTGTATCGCAGGAACCGACCTGCCCTCACCTCAAAGCAGGAAAGATGCAGAACATTGCGAAATTCAAGAATGCCGTGGTGAGCGGCGTCGTTGCCTTCCAATGTGCCCGCCATGGCTGTTACATGCCACAGGGAACGGTGGACCTCACCAAAGGCGAAGCGTAAGCTGCTCGTGTTACACATTTGAACTTTCACTGATCCTGCCTTGCAGGTTCGCGAACACCGACTATGCGTTGGCACACGCGATTGCCGAGGCCAGCCACCTGCGCTGGATCATGATTAGCTATGATATATGGTTCGTTTATCTTACTTAGGGAAGAATCACTTGAAACTCATTAGCTTTAGGTGTCAATATTGTATTAATCTCGAGAAACGTTTTATGAAATGGTTTCCAGACGTCGTCCCTCTGCTCGGGAAGATTCGGGGTGCAATTCCCAAGATGCACGTCGTGAACCATGTTCTGATTTGCATGCTCTTATGGGCCTTCAACTACTTGAAGTATTCCGGCGAGACTTGGGGCGAGAACATCGAAGGTGGATGGGCGGAACAAAACCAATCTGCAGGGAGCACCAAGGAGCAGAACGATGGTCATCGCCACGACAGCCTCGACGATTTCTTCGGGTATTGGAACTGGACGAAAGTTCATCAGATCGGTCAGTATTTAATCCATCGGTGAAGAATATATCTGATCTAGATATACAGCCGCAACACTTCATCGTATGTATACCGCGTGCGTCAAGACCCTTCAAACGCGGGAGGATGATTTTGCTGCATTGACTAATATGCATGCGCCGGATCTAATCGCACGGTGGGAGACAATGGATACAAGGCCGAAGATCATCTCGAAAGGAGTTGTGCAGAGTGTATATGAGGTACAGCTGGAAGGAGGTAAGTCGACACGAAAATCCATGTCTTCAAGATCTTGACCATCTCGAAGGGCCGCCGTCATTCAACCGGGTGTATCAAACGTTAGCAAGCGCTGAATTGGCTGCCTCCAGTAGTAACGATAATGGAGCCGGCCTTGCATCATTCTTAAACAGAGCGCTACAGCTGGAGGAGAAACAGTGCGTATACTCATTCTGCGCACGTCTGCATATCTAACGTAGTATGTTACAGGGTCCAGTTATCCTCCAAGTCCAAACCCGATGCTCAGACGTCAAGCTCACGTGCCAGGCTTTCTCAAGAGCTTGCGAGTTGGCGTCAAGAGCAGCTGACGATGTTTCCTGCTCTCTTAAGCGAGGTGAATTCGACAGAAGCCATTGCAGCTGAGGACATCCCTCTGTTGCTACCTTCCGACTTTCCCGTGACTCGACGCAGCGCCATAGGGTTGGAGTCCTTGGCTCAGGTCGAATACCAACTGCGCGAAGGTCAGGCCCATGACGCCCTCGCTGAGGTCCGCTTAGCTATCAAGACCGTCAACGCTAACCTCCAATTCAAGCAAAGCTTCGTTCACGGCCAACGTCCCAGCACGCGCGCTCAGCAATATCTTCTCACCCTTCAAGCACAAAAGACCTCAGCAATGGAGCGGTACCAACGCGTGTACAAAAAACTCCTCGCGCTCGGCCTCGACCCCAATGACAAGGCATTGCAGCCTTTGCTCAAGGAACAGCTGTGGCAGAAGAACGTGACGGAACGCCACAAGTTGGGTGATGCAAAGAAACAAGACCCGTGGTTCTGGCATGTTGGGCGACGTATTGGCATGACCCAAGAAGAGGAGTCGGAATGGAGCCTCGAAAGTAAGTGTTCTCAGATGGTTCACCTTGCTCAATGCTGATGGATGGCAGTGGATCGGGTTAAGTGGTTTCGCGATCGAGCAGCGCGTGACAGATCACGAGAGGAGAAGGAGATTCTGCAAGAGGAGTTTCGACGCAGCGTGGCGTCGTTTTCGAGGATGGCAGACGTCTGGGGTGAGCTTGGGATGGCGACGAAAGGCGGGCGAGCGGCGTACTGCCACCGACAGGCTGCCATGTATAGGCGACTGGCGACAGACTGTCAAGCCGTGTTTGAGAAAGCACTCAAGGTACGCTCGTCATATGTCGAAATCTTATTTTATTGACATAGCCCGTATAGGCTGGGTAGACTTTTCATAGGCTGACGCGACGGCTCGGGCACGGTAGACTCGCGAGCACGGTAGACTCGCTGTACCTTAGGGTTGAAACTTAGGCTTTTTGAAGTACGCTACACGGTTTGACAGTAGACTCGTTAGGATTGAGGTACGCTGTAAAGATAACTTTTTCAAGCTGACTTGAATCTATTTGAAGTACGCTACACGGTTTGGTATGGTAGACTCGTTAGGATTGAGGTACGCTTGAAATATATTGAACTTTTTCAAGCTGACTTGAATCTATTTGAAGTACACTACACGGTTCAGTATGGTAGACTTGTTAGGATTGAGGTGTGCTGGACAAAAAAATTAAACTGAAGACCGTCTCGAAGCTCTACGAAAAGTAGGCTAGACTTCAGCCATACGTTCTTACAAAATGAAGGTAGGCTTAAGTGTATGTGTGTATATATGTGTTCCCTCGTTGGTTTCCTTGCAATCCCCAAAAGTAAGTTATCTATTTTTCTGTTGGTATGCTATCATTGATACATGTGCCGTATGCGTAGCCGACAAGCAATTCCATGATGACATCGAGTTCCGAAAATTTCGACGGCAACTTTTTCACATATCACTGACTAGGATACTGTCATCACTCAAACCCTGGATGACGAAGCCCCGTATCACGCGTTGCGCTGATGGTCATTTTCGACGCGCGATCTATGGACTGGGGCCATACATTGCAGACTATCCCGAGCAGGTATTACTTGCTTGCGTGGTCTCCGGTTGGTGTGCAAAGTAAGTTAACAATTTGTTTATTAGAATTCGTTCATTTAAATCGCAAATCAGATGCACGGCGCTGCCTACTGACCTCGATGGTGACCCGGTTGCCATCCCACGATCGCATGTACATACTGGACTCCTCCGCGAAGCTTACGAGGACGACTTAACAATACTCTGGGAGGGTTATGGCATTGTCGGGGACCTCATAGTATGTGCCATGGCTCGTAATTGGCTTTCGATGTAGACTCATATCTAAACTAGCCTTTTACGTCTCAATTTCCTCGTGCCGATATCCACGAGCTGCTGGCACCGGATCTTCTGCATCAAATAATCAAGGGCACATTCAAAGATCACCTCGTGTCTTGGGTCACCGAATTTATCGAGTCTGTTCACCCAGCTGCCGAAGCCAAAAAAATTCTCACAGACATTGATCGACGGTAGGTTCTTAGCCATTGTTTCAGATCCAATTACTCATAGTCAGACCTCAGCATCGCTGCAGCACCCTCCTTTCCCGGACTTCGACGCTTTCCCGAGGGTCGCGGTTTTAAGCAATGGACGGGGGACGACTCCAAGGCTTTGATGAAGGTAAATTTACTACTCAGGATATCTTCGAAGATTATTGATTTACAAGTAAATGAGAAGGTGTATCTGCCAGCAATTGCTGGCCATGTCCCCTCGCAGGTGGTCCGAGCCATCAGCGCCTTCCTCGAATTCTGTTACCTGGTCCGGCGGTCTCAAATCGACGAAAATACACTCCTCGCGATCGATACGCAGTCGAACGGTTCCACCACGAACGCGAAATTTTTCGAAACCACGGCATTCGCGAGAACTTCTCGCTACCACGTCAACATTCCCTCATTCACTACCGCCGCCTGATACAGCAGTTCGGCGCTCCAAATGGCCTGTGCTCGTTGATCACTGAGTCGAAGCACATCAAAGCCGTCAAGGAACCTTGGAGGCGCTCGAGCCGCAACCAGCCCCTCGGCCAGATGCTACTGACCAATCAGCGACTCGACAAACTAGCTGCTGCGCGCGTCGATTTCATCGCCCGAGGGATGTTAATTGGACCATGCTTAGCTGCCAGTGTCATTCTGCCACCTCTACCTCCAGGTGATGATGGTGCAGATGAAGAGGCTGATCCGGGAATGACATCACTCGGGGATGTCAAGCTCGCAAAGTACCCAGGCAAGTGCCCAATTATTATATTGTTCCGAAGCTTACGACACCTACAGCCAAAAACTACCCAAAAACACTCGATGCACTTTCAATCTATCTCCGACAACCCAAGCTTTCAGAATACATCCGCCGCTACCTCTACGACCAGCTCCACCCCGACTCCGAAGATTTCGGAATGGACGTCGACCTCGATGCCTGTCCGGAGATCAGCCCCAACCTCAGGATCACGGTCGTCCACTCCGCCGTATCGACATACCATGCCCCAAGCGATCTTTCCGGGATTGGAGGCATGCATCGCGAACGCATTCGCGCATCCCCATCATGGCAACGCGGGCCCGGCCGATTCGATTGTATCTTCATCGAGAAGGACCCTGATCTCGATGGATTCCGCGGGCTTCATGTTGCACGTGTCAACCTTTTTTTCTGGTTCAAAACCGGGGGCATCACCTACCCCTGCGCCCTGGTGCAATGGTTCTCGACGTACGGCGACGCTCCTTGTGCTGACACTGGACTTTGGATGGTTGAGCCTGACCATGATGCCAGGGGCCGTCGGCTTGTGTCCGTCATTCACACCGACTCAATTCTTCGTGGTGCGCACTTGATTGGAGTTCCGGGTTCCTCTTTTCTCCCGTGGACATTCACACATACAGACTCTTTAAATTCCTATAAATTATTTTACGTCAATAAGTACTCAGACCACCATTCGCATGAAATTGCATTTTAGACTTGACATAGACTTGACACTGTTTCCGGATTTCTCTCCGATGATGCCACTCAAATATATTTCGGTTGGAACACACTTTTATATTCTTCATAAGCCCTTACAACGATTATCAAAAGGTCAAGGAGATTAAATTCAAGCATAAGACATTCAAGGTGAAAAGGCACAAGCAAAAGGCGGAAAAGTCGGAAAAGCCCAAGCAAAAGTGACCGGCGAAAGCTAGTGTAGCGGTAGCGTGAAGGTCACGGTAACGCTGCACTGGATTTGGGGGTAGTCTCGCGAAAGAACAGGTGTAAGTTCTAGTATTCGGGAAACTGGTCTCTAATCACATAGTTCTGGTTTATATATAATACTGAGGATAGGAGAGCTTAGTAAGACGGTAAAGCGGAGAGGGTATCCGTGCCAAGTAGTCACGGTCGCTACATACGCCCTCCAGGCATACCGAGAGGAATGCCTACTGGGATTCGTGAAGGGTAGTAGGTGGAGCGTGAGTAGGATATCATTCTTTGGCGACGGCTCCAGACGAGGCAGCCTCCTGGTCGCTCGTGTACTCCGTCAACTCCATAGGATCACCCGGGGGCAGGTGTTTATCTTTGCGAGCGGCCTCGCGAGCCTTTTGAAGGGGCAGAGGCACACCAGCGCGCGCTCCGGGGCCTAATCCGGAGCCTGAGGCGTCGGGAGCGCGATCACGAGGCTTCTTGGCCGGCGGCGGGGAGGTAGAGTCGAAGTGAGAGGTGGATGGTAGCGCCTCAGCCTGGCGGCGCTGCTGCTTCTTCTTTTGAGTCCTTTGCTCTTCTCGGCGGCGCTTGTTCTGAGTCGCCTGCACATGGGGGCGAAGGACGGCCTGCGTGAGGGACTTCCAGAGGGAGCCGTCGAGCTCGCCGGATTCGTCGATTAAATCGAACTGGAACAACGCCTCGTAGCGTGGGTCGTAGTAGGGGCGAGAGAAGGTGCTGGGGGGAAGGGGAATCGAGGGCTTCGTCGCGAAGTCCCACTGTTTGAGCTCGGCGTCCCAACGGGTGAAGCGGCAAGGATTGCGTGAGCGGTATCCGTTCCAGAGGACCGCCACTTCGTCGTAGCCAGCTGGGGGGGTCCAGGTGGTGGAGTTGGCGGGGACATCCCGAATGTTATTGTTGAATTCGGTGAGAGCGTTTAAAGTTTCGAAGTGGACGGTTAGCGGCTTTTCGAGATCATGGCTTTCAGGTGTGGCGAAATGGAACCAGGGGGCCACGTAGGTGATCTCCTTGGGAATCAGGTAATGCTGGTCGGGGCGCTCCTGGGTGCCCGTCATCTTGAACGATGGCGAAGGAAGGGATGGTGACGAAGGGTGGTGTGGCGCAATGGACGCTAGACGAAGCTGGGGTAGCGTTTGGGGAATGGGGGATGACGAAGGGGGGCTATAAGTACTCGGAAAGGGGTAAGTGCCGCCAAGAAAGACCTGAGGATCGTCTTCGGGCGGCTCACCATTACCCGGGGGGAGTTCCGCTACGGTCTCAACCCCTGAAGCCTCCAGGTACGGCTGTATCAAATTCAATTCTTCAGCTTGTGGATACGAGAGCCAAGAACGATCTCCCGCCTTCCAGAGGACCTCGAAAATCACGTTGTCCTTCGATCCGGAGTGTGCCAATATCTTGTCAGCAGCCCAATGGGAATCTTGCTCACCAGCATCGAGGAGGGGCTCGTACAACCTCCCAGGGAAGAGTCGGTCATCGTTCGGTCGATGAATTCTCAAGAGTGAAGCGTGGAACACATCATGGATACCTCTTTGTAGCATAGTCGCTGGCAGTTGAACTCGGAAGGAGTTGTTGCCAAAGTCCTTGACAAGTAAATAGGGACCAACAAATTTGGGAATCAGCTTACGTGCGAGACCCTTTGGAAACGTCAAGTTCTTCGAGGACACGTAGGCCATATCCCCTTCCTTGAAGGGGGCCAGCTGACGCTTTCGGTTGGCTCCTCGAGTCTGTTTAACTCGGGCAGCTAGGATGCTATCATGAGCGCCCATGATCGCGGACTTCAAACGCTGGGCGAACACGCGGACACCCGGATACTCAGTCGAAGGGGCAGAGTCCCACACCAGAGGGCGGGGCAAGCGCCCTGAGTTCAAGAAGAAGGGTGAGTAGCCCGTCGATTCCGACCGTGCTGAATTAATGGCGAATTCGATAGCAGGAAGCTTTGATACCCAGTCTTTTTGCGTCGGGCTTACACATTGCCGGATCATTTGTACGATGGTCCGATTTGCACGCTCAGTTGAGCCGTCCGTCTCTGGGTGATACGCACTAGACATCTTCAGTTGTGTCCCTACGAGGGCGTGAAGGTGCGTCCAAAATATACTAGTGAACAGTGAGTCTCGGTCGCTCACTATGGCCTTTGGTAGCCCGTGCAGTTTGTACACTTCAGAGAATATCAACTCCGCGACGTTCCGCGCGGTATAGTTAGTCCGGCTTGGCACTAGGTGCACCATTCCGGTCAACAGGTCTATGACAACGGTAATTGCATCGTAAGAAGCGTCTCGGTCCTTCGACTCGGGCAGCGGCCCTACAAAATCGATTCCAATCGCGTCCCAAGGTTCTGTGGGAACCGGCAGGGGATTCAGCAGGCCGTAGGGCTTGTGGTTGGTAGGCTTCGATCGGCTACAGGTCGTGCACGTCTCGCAGAAGGCGTAGACGTCTCGACTAAGGTCCTTCCACCATACTTGGTCTCGAAGGTACGTGAGTGTTTTGCGTGGCCCAAGGTGTGCTAAGAGTGAATGGGCCTCAGATATGACCATCTCTCGGATGGCTCGGCCGTTAACCTTAACAGCGGGTATGCAGAGGGCCTTACGATCATTGATTTTGAGGTAGACGAGGCCGTCAGTCGTAACCTCGAAATTCTTATACTCGCGTGGCGCTTCCAACACCTTAGCGAATACCGCGTCCTTATGGTAATTTCCCCGCACACTCTTTAGCAAATCGACGGGCTCTCGCCCTCCGTTCATCAATTCGTCGAGTGTAACGGGGCTTACTTTTGTCACTAACTCACGGAGAGTTTTGGATCGTTCAGAAATCTGTTCGTCAAACGTTACTTCTGCGTTGTTGACGGGCGTTCGCCGTGCAGGCAGCCTAATCGTCAGCTTGGGTGGAGCGGGTTCAGCACCCTCGCCCTCCTTTCGTTGCTTAGGGCCTCTCAGCACGAAACTGCGGGACATACGAGCAGCAAACTCTCGCGAAGTTTCCGGCCGCCCCGTCTCAGCAGACGGAACCGCGGGGCGCTTGCGCGCCCCTCTAGTTGGCTCCGAGGGAGCCCCGTGCACCGTGCTGGGCTCAGGCGTCGGGACAACGGTTGCTTCGGGGGCAGCAGGCGTGGGGAGGGCCAAACTCTCGCCCTCCAGCCCCACCAGCACCGGCATCGACACCAGGTGCTGGGTTAGGGAGTCGTTATCAACGACATCGTGGTAGGTGTACTCACTACGCGCTCGTACGGTGCCAGGCCCGTCGTTAGAGTACAGGCGCGACAACGCATCAGAGAGAATGTTCTCCGATCCGGGCACATACACCACCTCAAAATCAAATTCGGAGATCTTCTCCAACCACCGGGCCTGCCTCCCGGACAGGTTCTTCTGCTGCAGTAAGTGAATCAGTCCCTTATGGTCGGTAAACCACTTGAACCGAACACCCTGTAGGATATCCCGGTGGCGCAGCATAGTCTCAACGCCCGCAAGCATCTCGATCTCGTGCACGGGGTAATTCTGCTGAGCAGAATTCAACTTGGCGGAGTAGAACGCGGCGACTTCAGCTGTTCGCCAGTCAGCACCTTGGCTTACGACACCTGCCACTCCCGTAACGCAACCGTCGGTCACGATGTTCACAGGTGGCGCCTCAGGACCGTACTGGAGCGCCTTCCGGTGGTGATCGCGGCACAAAGTAGCCAGGCGCTTGATATCTTCGAATGCCCGCTGGTGCGTATATTCCCAACGAAAGGGTACAGTGTCCCCCGTAAGTCCATGGAGTATACCCATAGGTACTCTGACGCGATCAATATCGTCGGCCAGGTACCCAGCAGCCCCAAGGAAGCCGCGTAGCAAGTCACGGTTACGCTGCACTGGATTTGGGGGTAGTCTCGCGAAAGAACAGGTGTAAGTTCTAGTATTCGGGAAACTGGTCTCTAATCACATAGTTCTGGTTTATATATAATACTGAGGATAGGAGAGCTTAGTAAGACGGTAAAGCGGAGAGGGTATCCGTGCCAAGTAGTCACGGTCGCTACAGCTAGATACCCGAAAGCCGAAAGCAAAAGCACTTGGACTTTTGCTGATGTTCCGTGTGTCCCTCCCCTTCCCCTCCTCCTTTTCTTCTCACCACCTAAATGGGATTACAGTACGAAAACGACAACGACATCGGCATAGCCGTAATCGACGCCTACACGCACTACGTCCTCGAGTACATGGAGGGCATCAACAAGACCAGCCACAACACCATGGCGGACCTCTTCAACACCTACGACGTGAAGAAGATCAACTCGCACCCTGGTGTGCGCAGTGATCTGTTTGAGAGGCGACTTGATGGGGCGCTTATTACGGATTTCCTTGGGGGGGGGGGGGGGGGGGTTGCAAGGGTGGAGGTTAGCCTGCCGCCACCATTGCCGAAGGAGGAGGTTCGTTTGAACTTCCAAGCAGAGGGAGATATACCTGTTGAGGGAGAGGGAGGGGGAGAGAGGGACAGACACCAACGCGTACACGCGTCGGCTCTGGCGTCACAGCAGCAAACGAGCCCCGACGCGACTGGGATGGGGACGGTGCGACAGCTGCGCGCATGGGGTTCAGTAGCGATCGCTCGTAGGCTGGGTTGGGCTCCGCAAGTGATGTTTCGGAATAGATTAATTATATATATATTTTGTTTGCCTCCGGTACACTGACTGAGACTGTGACGAGTCATTTGTGCGCCCTGCGATTCAGATCTTCAGACCTCAGACGTCATAGCAGCGCGCCACCCTTGCGTCACGATCATCGGGCCCACATATAAAGCTGAAACGGTAACTTGAAAGGCCAACCCCAAAATGACCCCCTTTCCGAACGAGCTTCTACTGCAATTGTTATCCCTGCTTCCTCTCAAATCGCTCATTGCAGCCCGGGGTGTCGATTGCAAATGGCGGCAGCTCATCGATGCTGCAGATATTCTCCCCCTTCGCCGCAAGCTGCTTGATTTGTACCTAAGCATCATTAACTCACCTTGGTTTCCGCAAACACGACCATGGGTCCTCGAGAACCTCCAGCCCTTTGACCGGGAAGCATATATATCCACTCTTCTTATGCAGTACAACCGCCTTCCGGAGGCATTCATGCTTTGGCTGCTTGAGTGGCCTGCGCTTGCTGTTATTGGAGGGATCTGGCCAGGCCTACCACTGGATCACGAGGAATACAAGCTCACAGATGAGGTCGAGGTGTTTCGCGGTGTCAATTGGCTGGCGACAAGACCTGTTGAGGTCTCCGCAATGACATTTAACATACCTGGCTTCCAGCGCCAATATGATTTTATTCCTGCCATTCTCGTTCGATCCCATATCAGCAATATCTGGCTCGTGTTGGATGATGCTGAGATTGAGCGGGAAAGTGGCACACTCAAACTTCGGGATAGAGTATTCCAACTCGCTGATCGAGCCAGACATCTGTACGATGAAACAGGAAACCATGGCTATGGTTATGACCTGGTGGATAATGACTGGGTGGAGTTTCAGCGACGTATCTGGAACAAGGTAGAATCGAAAGCCAGGCAGAGTTCATTCCCTCCCGGGGCGGGTGATTACTACCACAACACCAAGAGAGACCGCATTGACGCTCCTTGCTGGAGCGCGAGGTTTTCATGCTGGATACCGGAATGTAGGGCAACATTTTTTTAACCTCTCGCAGTGGGCAACCGCTCATTATGAAGTCACTCTAGTGGTTTTTCAGACACGGCGTATTCCTGAAATGTTGTCATTACACGAACTTGATCGGCCGCGGTGATGTGGTGCTGAGGACTTTCGCGGTGAAGATTTCGTGCCAGGGGTGAAGGAAGCTGAGTGACAAAGAACGTTCCGGCATCCCACACCATACATTTCCTCCTTGCTCATCAGTAAATTCGAAAAGTTTGGATATATCGTTTTACCTGTTACACTTGTTTGGTAACCTTCCCGACAATTTACTGATACTTGTACCAGCGTCATGAAAGAAGAATTTTGAATGATTGTATTGCGAAGAAGGAATGTCGAAATCGTACGCAGTGTTGTCCGGATGTTATAACAGTCTTCTCATCCTTCAATCCATTACTATTCAGCCTTACGATTACGCGTGAATGGCCAGTGTTTGTACGACTTCGAGCAGAGTTTTACGGATTGTGGGGCCGACACCGTCCACCCAGCGGCGTCGTGAGCTTGTGCTCAGTCCGAAACTCCCTTCAAGTCAGATAGGAACGATCCCATAATCACAGCTGATGCCAGTATGCAGAATACATTGGTGGATTGAATCTAGCTACAGCCGGCGTACCCCACACTGGCACATCCTCGTCACTATTATCCTCGTCATTGTCTTCATCAGCATCAGCATTGTCATCATCCTCCGTGAACCATGTATGCAATAGATCAGATGGTGCTTAAGCGCCCCAGTAATAAGAATCGGTCCGGAATCCTCGCCATGTAAGAGGCGTTGACGATACTTCGACGCCTGATAGAGAGAGACCATCCATCCCGTGAGGTTGGCATCGCGTGACATAACACGCCCACAGTCTCCTCATTGAGTTCCACAATGAGCAAGCTCAGGAAGGCGCCTCCCAGCTCGCTTGAGCAACTAATGGTCTCCATTTCCCCCAATATACCCATATCTCGAACGTTAAAGTTCGCCCAGGACGTGTCTGTCTCCCTCTGGCCGATGCCACAGGCAAAACCCCATCCTACTACGACTACTACTGCTATCAAACGGCAGCCTTCTTCCCGAGGCCAAACCACGCGTTTTGACGCCCCAGCCCCCTCTACGTCTTCCCCAGCAGAGCAATACTGGGCAGCCCGCGCCTTTACTGCCGAGACGCTTCTGTCCGCCCGAGAGGTCCACCAGCGCGAGTTGCAGGACCTCGTGAGGGCGGAGGAGGTCAAACGCGCCGTTAGTCTGCGGTCATTGCAATTGCTAGCTCAAATAAAACTTTCTCTACAGTATGAGATTTCGATTCTGGGTGAGCAGCACAAAGAGAGGCACGCAAGTTTGGAGAAACTGGTGGTGGGTTCAGCATGCGTATACAACCATAATATCGACTCATGTTACTACCATAGGTCCTTCTCATTAGCCTCGTCGCGGTCCTCGTAGCACTTGTCATTTACCTCGCGACACATTACGCGCGGCATAGCACCACACGAGCAACGCCATCCCACTTCACAATCCCGATCCTGTCTCCGTTCACGTCTGTGGTGAGTCTGCAAGTCCAGCCTCTGATCCAGCTACAGTCCAACACAAGTCCAACATACCTGCTATCTAGGTCGAACACGAAACCTCAGTCATCGGCTCAAAGACGATCGCTATGGTTCTGCTCGTCCTGTCCGTTCTAGCATATCTCTTCATCCGCATCCGATTCGCGCGATGACCTGAGCTCAGGACGATTTCCACTCGACAACGACTCCCTTGTGTGTGCTCAAAAGCCCCGATGCGGTTACTGAAAGTATGTCCGCGCAAGGTGCGAGACACCACATCCGCGTGTGAAAGCGCCCGAGCGCCATACACTGACAGGTCACTTGGAGTTCCAGATCCTGTCATCCGCAATAGACGGCCTCACGTCATCACACATATCCCGGCACAATCGCTATGTTACATATACCATTCACAGGAACCAACACACGCACGCACGTCGTATCACTTCTGTGTTCCCCGCGCCATCGCAGTGTGCGGCAACGTCGCCTGCCACCACGTCACCATGCCCAGTCCCACGAAGCCATGGAACACGCCCCACACGATCTCCGGGGTGACCTTGTATCTATTGCACGGTACGATGTTAGTAGATATACTACAACGATAAGTCCAAACGCGAATGCTGCCACGTACTGCTCCATGAGGGGACCGAAGGAATGGGGGATGAAGCGTGGGGCCTGGAATAGGATGGTTGACGCGATACTGTGGTAAATACAGAGTCCCATAGCGAATGCGCGTTTTCCTGGGAGGAATTCTAGGTGGTGTTGGATTCAATAAATATTGGTACTTAAACTCGATGAAGATGACCTACCAGGGAGTGAATAGCACAGGAGGGACGTCAGGCATGATGCAAGAACCAAGGCCGAGTATAACTGTATTTGCCGTTTGAAGATCAGTGCCGGACTTGGAATGATGAAAATAGGGTACGTACTTTGACCACGACTAACGTAGTGTTGTTGAGCTGGAGGAATGGCAGCGTCGCGGGTGACCAGACACCCTGCACTGCGATGGGTGCTTCAAAGGCGATGTGCAGGAGAAATATCACGGCTCTGAAAACAAATTTCTCGATTTCTTCAATTGGTGCGGGGAGGTAGGTGGGCGACTTACAAGGGACTGCGAGCACCTTGCAGAGACATGGCTTCCAATTTCTAAGTGTGGAACTCGAAGGTGATGGTGGTTCAATATCAATTCCGAGGGCGATCAGAGAAGTTGACATGCCACATGGCAATCTCATCGGTTATCTTCTGCTGATAAGATGCGAATCGACCTGCGATTTCTCGAAACATGGTTTATAGAGAAACCCGTGGAGTATCGAGGGGGATTCCAAGGACATCTTCGAGTGACTCGTATTATCCGATTCATGGCCACTTACGTTGCAGCATCTGCGAAATAGCAAGAAACTTCAGCGACTCAACATCTGGTGACCGTGAAAGCTGAAAAACAAAAGTCGACAGGCATCCAGATAGTTGGAGTTTCGTTGTCTCCCGAAGACACGATGTGCTTGACATGGAGCCAAGGTGCTCAAGTCCAGGCTTATAGCAATCTTTTGGTCTTGTTTATTTGAGAACTAGTCGCGAATGCTATCATTTGGGTGCCTTCGTCTGGAGTCAATCGAGAGTTGACAGCGAATGCACTCATTTTTCATACATTGTCAATGATTCAACATATCTATGAATCCTGCATAAGTACGATAAAACCCCGCAGGTTGATCAAGGCTACAACTTTTATTGCCATTTGATAGGAAAGTTGTTTGGTTGCTCTGTCAGCTCGGCACGGCATGTGTCAATCACGATTACACTCGCTAATTTTTAGCTTACACCGTTTCGACAAATAGTCATGACGGTTGCCGGATTTTCCAATACTTATAACGCCAAGATGCGCAAGTATATTTTTTTTTTTAAAAGGCCCGTTTTACCATCACCGAGCGCATATTTTACAGCTCCAAATTTTCCAGCCACCTAATTTCTCAAAGAAATCGACATGTCCAAATCCTCTGATAACCGCCAAAACGTCGTCGTCGTAGGCGGCGGCGGCGCAGGCGCCCCAACCGCGCGCCAGCTCTCGACCACTCTCGATCCCACAAAGTACAACCTCATCATAGTCACCGCGCGTCCCTACTTCCTTCACCTGCCCGGCTCCATCCGCGCCACCGTCACCCCAGAGGGAGACTTCCACGAGCAAGTCACCATGCCCTACGACAAGCTCTTTGTCAACGGGAACGGGACAATCGTCACCGGCGAGGTCACTTCTATCGCCGACGAGGGAGAGGGGGGCGGATATGTCGAATGGCGAGCAGATCCGGTATGCCGCGCTCGTACTCGCGCCGGGGAGCCACTGGGAAGGGCCCCTGGTGATCCCTACCACCAAGCCTGAGACGTCACAGTGGTTCAAGGACTGGAACGCGAAATTCGAGAAGGCGGATGATATCCTGCTTGTGGGCGGTGGCGCAGTCGCGATCGGTGAGGATATTTTTGCTTCGAGATGCGGCGATGCTGATTTCCCCATGCAGAGTTTGCCGGGGAGATTAAAGACCTCAACCCGGTGCGTGTTATTCCATTCATGGCCTAGTTCATTGTTTACTCACTCCATTCACAGGCAAAGAAAGTGACCATCGTCCATGGAAACGATCGCATCCTCAATGATGCCTACCCCGAAAAGTTCAGGAAAGATGTCGAGCGCCGCTTGCGGCTCCGTGGCGTTGAGCTCGTCCTGGGGGACATCGTCCCCGAAGCCGCCGCGGCTAACAGCGTCGAAAAGCCCATCACCACTCGCAACGGCAAAGTCCTGACCCCAGATCTCGTCGTACGTTACCTTCCTTCCTCCAACAATTCAAAAAAAAACTCATTTCATGCTTTTTCAGATCCCCTGCCGCGGCTCACGACCCAACACCGCCTTTATCGCCGCCTCCCTGGGCGCAGACGTCCTCGCCCCATCCGGGTTCGTCCCAGTGGAGCCGACGTTCCAGATTCCAGGGCACCCGCGTATCTTCGCAGCTGGCGACATCGCCGACCTCAAGGAGCAGAAGCAAGTCGCCAAGTACGGTGGCCACGCCTCCGTCATCGCTGCCAACATCCTATCTGTGCTGGACGGCCAGAAGGCGGTCCAGTCGTACAAGGGCGCTAGTGAGATGATCGTCCTCACCATTGGCAAGGTATGTGGTGTCCCCCGGCCTGCAGTCGTGGCGCGGCTGAGCTCATTTATCTTTTCAGAACGGAGGCGCGGCGTTCTTTGGTGTTCTCTGGGGCCTCATGTTCGGCGACTGGGTCTCATCGCTCATCAAGTCCAAGACCTTGCTCACTCCACTCGTGCGCAAAGGTCTTGGGCTCCACAATTAAATTATCTCCTTAGGATTTCAAAATCACTTTGGCCACCACAGTCACCCTTTGTGCCGGTGAGCCACGACCGTTAAATGTCACTTTCATATTTTACTATCCATTCTATCAAGTACTTTATCAACCAGATTTATCCAACCAGATTTATCATATACTATACCATACATATATTCGGCCAGTTATACATGACTGAGGAGTACATCCCTTACTATCTCGAATACTTTACTGATCGTAACTTTTTTATACTCTCTGTCTCCCGTTAAGTACGATACATCACAGTACTAGTATTGTCAAGTATATATGCCTGAGGTTTGTATTGTCTGTCTCTTTTGCCTAACCACGGTCAGACTTCTAACACAGGATCCCCCTCGCTTGGCCTCAGACTGTATAATATCGCTGTAAATGATAGTCGATCGTGGCGCAGAAGAAAGCTTACATAGGAGCAAATATGTTGCCTCCTTCGAGCCTGCCTTTCATTGTGTTGATTTTCAACGAAAAAAACTGGAATAAATACGGCGGGAAAACTATATCCAAGGGCGACACAATTGTGTCGTCGAAGTAGTGCGGAAAGACTATTCCTTGTCAGAGCTAAGCGAGACGTTCACGAGTACCGATAGGTATCCCCCTTCTAGGTGTATTATATCCTTGTCGTCTGTTCTACATCAACGTGCCGTGGTTTGCTGACCTGCCGTCTTCTCCGACACCTTATCGACAAGAGGTGCATCCGCCGCATTTGACGTGGGGACCTCCAGTTTGGAGTTCGCATCGCGATGCGGAGATCTCATATCGCCCTTGAAGCCGATGTAATAGATCCTTGAGACTTCCTCGCCGACGGACTCGCTCTGTTCAAGCAACGTAATACTTTAAAAAGAAAGGCCAGCTTGTTTGAAGGACTAGACCCACAAAGAACAGGGACAGGGAGGTGATGCTCGTGAAGGCTGCCACTCGCAATGGGTATTCAATCACACCTGTCTCCCCCTCGAGCAAGCTGATGTTAAGCTGCGGCTTCGTCGTCTCCGCGTCGGCAAAGTCGATGATGGTGGGATGGTTGGCGTATATCCTCAGGTGGCGCGGCGTTACTTCTCCCCGTCCTAGAATGACGGCAATAGCAGCCCCATCGCAGTAAGCCTTGTCACTTTAGGTAAAGATGTATGACAGCGCTTACCGAGTTTAAGAAGGACAGACTTTATCCTGACATTCTGAGTGAACGGAATATGGATGACTATCTTCAGGTAAAGATTAAAGAACGTCATGGATCGCGAGCGAACGAAATGCCCGACCTGATCGTCGACGCCCGAATCCGCAAACTTGGTGGTATCGTCTCGTTCATCCCAAGGTTTGATGACTGCCTGTGCATCCTCTGGAACCGCCAAATTGAGACCATGCACTCTTGCTCAAAGCACGCCAAGATGAGAGATCTGGCTATGGTGCAGCCTGGGTAATTCAGAATCGGATGCTCACTTGTCTTTGTCAATTACACCATAGAGATTCGCAATCTCTGTCCCTGCGATGCTCGATGCGACCGAGGTATCCTGCGAAGACATGAGGGGAGCTGAGGAGGACGCGGTCAGTGCTGATCAATTATATTTATTTATTTATTCTATTCAACGCACCGGATGTCATGTGACAGCCAACACTTTTTTTGGGCGGCCGCGTTCGTTGCCATTTCTCGCCATGCATCGGCTGTCCCGACAAGTCCTCTGTCCACGGAACGTTTCACGCTTGGTACGCGTACAACGGACCCCCGGTGCAACTAGCAGCCTTCCTGTGGTCCTGGGACGCCATTATGCCAGCTCAGAACGACCAACTTCGCCTCCGGATAGGTTCGACAAGCTTTTGGCCTCGCTGCCGAAGGTGAAGGATGACGAGCTGGCAACGACTATTGCAGCTCTGATCTCGTCGGAAATGACAGACGATAAACGGGACAAGCTGCAGAGGGCTCTTCCGAGGTTCATGGGCCGTGGGCCGAAGAAACATTTGCTCATAAAAAAAGTGAACAAACTCCTGGGGAATCCCCCCGCAGGCAACTTTGATGCTTTCGTGGCTAGATTGCCTACTAGTGCGTACTTCCAAAATATTCACTACCAGTTTCTGATACCGAGCAGAAGAATCATCGAAAATTACCAAGGAGAGCGTAGCCAGCGAGATATCCTCTTCAGGTAATCATTACTCGTATCTAATTTCATATAGTGTTGAACCTAATGATTCTTATAGTACCGTCAGAAAAACCGTCGCTGTTTGAAGCAAATGGGAATCCCACTTCCGATTGGCATCGGACTGAATCCGTCCTGCACAACGAGACGGAGCCAGATATCGAGAAACTTTTCGCTCAGATGCGTGAACAAAATGAGTTTGAAGAGGATGACGAGGACGGTTTCGGTAAGCAGAACAGTATCTGGCGTCCTTCCCAAATGTAACCCGTCGCAGAACTTCCGGACGAATTCAAATTCGAGGAGGAGCGGAAAATAACCGCCGCTCTCGAGGCTGCCGAAGAAACCGACGTCGTTATTGAACCCCCGGAACGTCCTCCGCCCAATCCCTTCCCCAATCTCATGGCCTCTGACCCCCTGCTCGACTCACGCGACGTCCTAGAACTTCCTCCAGACAAGAATACACCCTTTCACAACCGCGTGATCATTCGCAACCACTCCTCCATTTTCAACGAAGCTCTCGCTGAAGACGGCTTCGACTTCGGCGCGGACGACTACGTCCCCACCAAAACGGACGAAACGGAGGAATCCGCGAGCTCCATGGAGAACCTGCCCTTCTCCCCGTCCGAGCTGTCCAACTTCTACCGCTTCCCCCTCATCCACAAGCGCATCACGCAACAGACGGGCAAGGGCAAGATCCACCGGCAATTCGTGCTCATGGTCGTCGGGAACGGCGACGGCATGGTCGGGCTTGGCCAGGGCAAGGACGACGACGCGTCGCGCGCGGAGGCCAAGGCCTACGCACAGGCCGTGCGCAACATGGACTGGGTCGAGCGCTTCGAGAAACGCACGATTTGGACTGACATGGAGGCCAAGCTCGGCGCCACGCAGCTCATCCTGCGCCCGCGGCCCGTTGGTTTCGGGTTGAGGTGCAATCCAAACTTGCATCAGGTGCTGAAGGCGGCAGGCATCAAGGACATCAGCGCTAAGGTGTGGGGCAGCCGCAACCCCATCAATGTCATCAAGGCTGCGTTCCGCATGCTTCAGGCTGGACATGCGCCGTTGGCGATGGGTGATGGTATCGGTGGCCCTGGGAGAAAGCTCAACAAGGGCAGCGGCCTGAGAAGCAAAAGCGACATGGAGCGGGAGCGTGGAAGACAGCTCATCAGCTTGAGGAAGTAATGCAGGTACCGCTTTGTTGCTTATTTAAACCGTTTTATACCTATAATACATCCTATCCGGAGCAATCCTTGCATATTTACTTCCGCTGCACATGTGCCAGATCTATTAGCCGAATATTTCCACTGTCCAGGCTCTCGCTCTCGCTGCAGCCCCTTACTTGGGAAATACGCTTGCTTTTCGTTGAACACTTCCTCGGCCTTGAATCCAGCAGTTTTCTCGAGTCCAGCGCTTGCGCAGCTATCATCAGACGGCCTACTTGTAGAGCATAGACGTGACGGGTTCATCTTCTTCCGAGCGTGTGCTTCCAAGTTCCTCATATGCCAATTCACCCCATGTGTCAATAAAGTGATGAACGCATCCTATACTGATACGTCCTGCAGTACAATCAGAAAGATGATCGATAGGATATCAATGTGAAAGTACGTCGAGGCCTTGAACTATCGAGAAAGTAAAACCAGGCGTGAGCACTGCTACACGACACCAATCTACCGGGTCACCTCACACGCAATTTACGCATGGGCGTGATAACTTGAAGCGCTTCCCCGCTTTACCTACCTGCATCCCGCTGCAACACAGCCCTCTCCGTTCCCCAGCAACGCCGTCGCCACAATATAGCAGTCAGCCTAGATTTCAATATCGAACGCCACAGTATCGTGCATCACATGAACACACGCCAGTATGGCAGTATGCTGGGAACAACGTTGTGCATGGTGCCGTCCATCGCGTTCGTTGTAGGTTCAATGAAACACGGGTCCGCGAACTATGTACATCCTTGTTAAAGCTTGGGCGCTTGGTAGGGTACGTGGCTTGCAGGGTGAGGTAGAGAAACAGAGAAGATCCTAGAATTCAAAGAGACTTCTGAAGAACGGCAGCCTCTCCCTAGCCAGAGAAATCCTTTCGCGTTAAGACATAGTGAACGACCGGAAGCGGCCCCGGCACGCACGCTTTCATGGTCAACATCATCGACTGGGAACGCCACAACGATCGCACACGCCAAGCGTGTACTTTTCAGGCAGCTCAAGGTCAGGTTGATGGCGCGACTCACGCCACCCGGTTAGGCTTGCCCTCAAGTCAACCTTGAGGCACCTCCGAGTCACCTCGCGGCAACTGACACCGTCGCTTCTTTATTGCCTCCCACCATGAGCCATTCCAACCACACCTCTATGTTTCAATCTCAAACCCCTCGGCCGCCTCCGTCAGAGACTGACGAGGCCAGGGAGTTTCTTGAAGAGCTCGCGATTGAGGTCAGATTTTCGATGGAACGACTCAGGAGCGCGCTCATCAGTCAGTATGGTTCGATCGAGAACGGTATCATAGCGGTCAAAAACACACGGGCAGATGACGAGAGAGCCATGAATATCCCCGTCGCCGCGCAGATTGGAGTGAGTCGCTCGCGCTCCTAGTCAACTTTTGCAGCGGTCAACTGATTCTACATTGACAGCGTAAACCCAGCGAGGGCGAGGCCATTCAGGTGACGGAACTCGGCCCGAACGTCTCGATCCGCGTTTATGAAGGGGACTTGGCGCAATATCACTCTTACTCCCTCGACTTCGTCGACAAGAGCGGCCAATACATTCGCACTCCCAAGGACATCACTCTTTACTCGGACCGCTTTGGCGGCGCCCAAATCTTTTCCATCGAGGGAAGCCTCCGGAGGCAGAGGAAAGGCTCAGCTGGGTTCAACAGGTCTATGGAGCGACTGCAGAAAGGCAAAGCAGCCCCCGATCCCAACTGGGAGACCTATATGGTTCCAGAAGGTATCCGGATCCGCATTAAACAAGAGGGCCACGATGATCGCTTCTTGGACATTCCGACGCGAGGCCCTGCAGTCCTTCATCCCAAGCTCATGCTTTTTCGGGGCTAGTTAGGCGAATCCAATACTTACCCTAGTATTGATATTTCCCCCTACTGATTATCCCAGTGTATGTTGTCATCCCTGCTCCTAGTTGACTGCTGCTATGTTATATGCTTTGATTGAACGAGGGCGTGCTGGCATGCTATGTAAGTCGGAGAAAAATTCTGGGCACTGACATGGGGAGAACAAGCTCCAAGAGCATTATCAGGGTCCTTACATCAATCGCTTTGGAAATTGGTCATTTTACATGTGGTTCATTAACCTTCCAATTCCTGCAAATGAGATCATTTACCTCGGACGTTTCTATTCAACAGCCGGGCAATGTAACCGTACACATAAGGGGGGTCACTGGAAGTTGACGACTCTGGGCCAGCGGCATGGAATGTATACAATTTATGGATGGGCAATAGAATCCCCACTGCCTCCATTTGCAGGGAACACGTGTACGTCGAGGCCGGGACTTGCGCGACGTGTCGTAGCTCCCCAGTTGCAGCATCGCCCATGAGTCGACCTTCCTATCGGATGTGTTCCCTGCTAACGCAAACGTGCACAGGAGGTCACGCGCGCCGGGGTTCCGGGCTGGGTGTTTGCGTTCGCTGCAGGGCTTCGCACCAACGCTTTGGAGCCCTGATCTATGTTAGGTCTCAAGCCACAGCATGTCTATGCCACCTTGTGTTCCCTTACAACATACTTACCCAAAGCAAAAGAAAGAAAAATACAAATGCGTCCATCGCAATGTTTCTTCTCAGTCCACGCGCCGCACGGCCTCTGATTTGGGACAAACACCGACACCACCAGGATCGTAACAAGCAGAGTCATGTAGTACGGGCCCCGCTCGTTCTTTTTTGGGACCACTGCGGGAAATCCATCCATCCATCCATCCATCCACCATTCTGCGAATACAAGAACCATTAGTGTCAGCGCATTGAACGAACTATCAACGAAGACCTTGAAACGCACACGCACAGTGGTTGAAGGGAAGCAATACCAAGCTGGAAGGACAGGAGCCCGGTGAGGAAGGGCAGGGCGGCGGAGCCGACCATGCACGAGGTTCATCCTCTCCCGAGCTCGGGCATGCACCTCGTTATCGCTAGCCGCGTGCTACTTCGTTAAGGAGTTCATACTACCTGTATAAAAGACATGATGAAAGCCACGGATACGACTCCGTGCTTGCATCCTGTAAAATGGTCAATTAGAAAGATGATCCCTTTACTTGATCGAACGCTACAGTGCGTGCACCACTTGAACGCGAGAACGCACCCGCGAGTATGGATATATGTTTGAGAAGAATCTTGTGTATGTGCCGTTAATCGCGTTCGTTGAAGGTTTAGTGAAACACACGGGTCCTCGACCTATGTAACTTACTTCCTTTCTAAAGCTTGGGTGCTTGGCAGGGTGATGACTCGCAGGGTGAGGTGGAAAACCAGGTTCTATAATTTAGAAATGGCGGAGCAAGTTCTGAAGAACGGCAGCCTCTCCCTAGCGTTAACAAACCAGATGAATTCTTCAAGTTAAGGACAGAGAACGACCGGAAGAGGCCTCCAGCCCTTTCATGGTCAACATCATCGACTGGGAACGCCACGAGAGTCGCACACGCCGAGCGTGTACTTTTGAAATTGCAATGTGTTATAGTACGATGGTGTCAGTCGGGCAAAGAACACGTATCTGAGGACATACTGCTGCTGCGTTGACCTTGACCTCACTGGTCTCCTTCTAACTTGTAATAAGAGTACAGCAGTCGTTCATCTCGTGGTAGAGAAATTCCTGCGCGCGAATGCGAGCTTGATGGGAGCGCGACTCACGCCACCTCAAGGCTTAAGCCACCCAAATCAGTTGCTTGCCCTGAAGTCAGCTCAACCTTAAGGCGCGGCAATTACGTGACGCAGCGGCAGTTCAAGCAACTTACCACCACGGTGGCCTCTAAACTTAAAAACAACCGAGCGTCCGGTGCCTAATAAATGGTAAGTTAGGCTTGACTTAATAGGTCTCGGGTTCATCTTCGTACCTCCATCCGAGACCGGCGCTTTTTTGGCACCATCAAGGATTTCTGCGACGCAGGTGTCAGGTTGACCGTGCAGATAGCTCCATGATTTTACTTTAGCTACTTTACATTGGAAATTGTATTCACATCATGATCATGATTATTATCCATATCTCTACTAAATAAAAACAGCTACGACAAACCGCTCCTAGCAGCGGCAAGAAGCTAGTAGGGGACGGGATCAAGGTGGGGAAAAAAAAATTGTTTGGAGTTGTGGGGCCAGATTATAAAGGGCGGGTCAGTTTAGGGCAGGCTTGAACCCGGTTACTCAAACCGCACATGCCGATCGGGTTACTCGAGTAACCGGGTTCAAGCCTGCCCTAAACTGTGTCGCCCTTTATAGTCTGGCCCCACAAGTCTAAACAAATTTTTCCCAACTTGATCCCGGCCCACCGCCACCGCTTGCAGCGGGTCTGTAGAACTGAGAGTAAATAATCGTAGTCGTTGAATCAAAGCAATTTTTTGAAGAGCACTTGGATAAAGTGGATAAAGCGACCGAAGGTGGCCCTCTAATATGGGTCCAGTGCGGCACCGCAATACTTAGCACCTCGCCTGCAATGCGTCGCGGCCACAGCGTCAGAGACAGGCAAGGTGTGTGATAACATTATTCTGAACTAACCGGCGTCGCTAACATTATTGGCCAGCAGACAACCCGGACCTACACAGACCCATACTTCGACACGAGGTTCGTTTGCCATCAAGGGTGTGTTAGCTCATTATACAGGGTGTATTCGGATGACGATTCTAGCCGACAGCACGGACGATTCGAACCTACAGTTGTCTGAAATGACTATGCATCAAAATTGTATGTTCGACATAGTATTTTCTACTTATCCATTACTTATTTGAATATTGTAACAGCCAACAGGAGCACGGCCGATTTGAATCTTACGCTCGTTCAAGAAAGAGCTAGCAGGTATGTTTGATTGTTCTTTGCTTATTTAGGTGTTGTAAAGTAACTTTCTCTGAGATGATATCATGATTATCCCTCGCGGTCGCTTGCCAACGCGTACGTGGGACCGCCTATTGTTACTGGGCCGCGACAGGCACCACAGCTGCAATCAATATTCACCATTCATCCCGGGCGAAGCTCTAGTCAGGAAGTCTAGCTTCCTAACGCCATGTAGGCACTTAGGACATCCGGACGTCAACCTTCCGGTCCACAGATCGAAGCAATGTCAAGAAATGGACATGTGGGCGAAACAAAGAAAGTAATTATGCAAACGATCCGTATGCTTTTCGATTTTTGATCATGCTCCCTGATCAGTCAGATTTCAACATCATTGCTCGCGACAGGACCAAGGCTGCAATCGCGAATGCTGATCAAAGTCTCGCCACTTAGCTATGTATATTCCCGTCAAATGAAGGGCTGCAATCGTTTCGCGCGGACTCCATCTTAGAGTTCGATATAAATTGTCTCAACAGCAGCCCTGGCCGCGCCTCTTCAACTTCCTAATCACATAACGAGATCATGCGCAATTACAAGTGATAAGACTGATTTATTGAGAACCTCGGTTAGCTGCAGCAAAGCCGCATTTGGTGGGCCGTGTCACGTGCACAGCACAAAGCTCCATCTCCACATACGATACGGTTCCTTCCCAGGATCGCTATTGTACAACAAACCGATCACAAAAAAGCCGATGATCAGGCTTCCCGAGTACTACTACGCTTGGTCCGTTCGAAAGCTGTCCTTTAATCCAAATCATGTTGTAACATCTAATTTTCTTAGATCTAACGCCAATTGACAATGTTTCCGCTTCGAAGGAGGCATGAACAAAGGGACACGCCATCCCGCCCTAAAACAGTTGTATGCAAATGCCGGTCACATTGCACGACCTTAAACCAGGCCACTGGCCAATACGAAGGGCCAGGTGTAATCCATACCCGCGGCACCAGGGATAATCATGCTAAAGACGACAAGCGCAGAGCCGTGCAGGAAAGGGCGACCTCGCCCGCTGGGCGCTCCCGAACCCCGCTTTTCCATCGTCGCGGTAGTCCGTCAGCGGAGACATCAGATGGACCACGACCGCTGTTTTCTTTTTTCAGACAGCGTTCTTCGAGCCGTTCGGCAGATACACCCCCCCCCCACTGTACAGTCTCTTCCCCCTGTCCAGAATACAGGCCAAAATTGGATTGCTCTCTACGAGGAGGAGGTTATTTGGCTTTCAGAACTCCCAGTTACCTCCCCGAATACACCGCTTGTATTCAAGAACAATCCCTCTACCGATGGCGAGTACGCTCGACCTTCTGAGGCCCTTGAAGCGAATGAGGGTATGTATGCATTAATACCTGGAGTTCGTTCCAACTACGCGTTCCTCGCAACTGAACAACAATTATGCGAACTCGTAAATCACGTCAGTGCTATGCAGGCTTCAGAGAGAAGAGACGCTCTCTTAGGGCAGATCTATGAACAGCTGGGTCGCTTGGCTCAGGAAAAGGAGTATAGCTGGGCTCAACAACGAGCACATGTGATGCCTGGAAGAGTTGTTATCAACACGGGTGAGTTCTCTCTGTTGTCGTCTCTCTTAGGTCGCTGACGATGATTGTTAGAAATCCATTATCATAAATGCGGCCCTCGGAACATTGTTATGAAAGCTGCGGCGCTTGTTTCCCTGGTAATGGAACATCTGTTTTTCACCCCCCGTCGTGCTCTTCGTGCGCAGCTCGCTGGCCAAAAGGATGTTCTTCACAACGCCGGAGCCTCTCCCGATGCTCACGACTCAATTCCAAAGGACCCCCGGTCAATCAGCTCCCAGTTTCGCCTTGACCCCGTTACCCACCCATTCTTGTCTTGTCCCAAATGTTTCTGCCTGTATCCGTATCATCCCAGTGACACTCCACACGACCCAAATTCCCCTGCAGTTTCTCGATGCACTCACAAGCTGACGCCTGAAAGCTCGCCATGTGATGCGCCGCTGTGGAAAGGAATAAACAGAGGCAGCGAACACAGTAGGACCGTACCCTGTCGGCGGCATCTGCACCACGACCTAAAATCTTGGTTGGGACGCCTTCTGTCGCGACCGGGGATAGAAGATCACCTCGAGCACTGTCAATATGCGCCCCCAGCCGAGCACGACGGGCCTGTTGAGGATATATGGTTCTCCCAAGTTTTCCAAAATTTGGCGGGTCCAGACGGAGACCTCTTCTTTCCCGGACCGCCGGAAGAAGGCCGGCTCGTCTTTAGCTTATCCGTGGATAGCTTCAATCCGTTTCATATGAAAACGGCGAAGCAGCAAGCCTCGTCAACTGGGGTGTGGCTGGTACTTCTCAACCTCCCTCCCCACCTGCGTTATCTACCTGAGAACGTTTTTCTTGCTGGAATCATTCCAGGTCCCGGTAAGCCTTCAACGAGCGAGTTGAATCATGCACTCGGCCTTCTGGTGAAGGACCTCCTCGAATTTTGGGATCCGGGAGTATTTTTTACGCGAACATACAATCACCGCACAGGGAATCTCTTTCGAGCGATGCTTGTTCCACTCGTTTGTGACATGCTCGCCGCTCGCCAAGTGTTGGGCCTTCCGGGTACCACGACTGCCCACTATTTCTGTACGTTCTGCGACCTTGATGTCGACGATATCGACGTGTTGGAGCGATTGGCCGAAGAAGGATGTCGATCACATCCAAAAGGTTGCACAAGATTGGAAGGAGGCCCCTACAGAGGCACAGCAAACCTTCATCTTCGAAGCATACAGTTTATGTTGGTCTGCACTACTGGATCTTCCCTACTGGAATCCAGTCCTGTATTCCGTGATCGACTCCATGCACGCCCTGGACCTCGGGCTTTTTCAAAATCATTTGCGTCGACTTTTCAGGATTGATGTCACTGTGAATGTCCCCGGCGGCAATGGATTTTCGGAACCTCCTCCACCTGTCAACAAAACTGTCACAAGTGCAAAAGACAAAACAGATCTACAACGATGCCTTGAGATCATTCGCCAACGCGCTCCTGATATGATGAACCAGCTACTCAGTTTTCATCGCAAGGTTCTCTACACTATTTGCGTGGAAAACGGGATCAAGGGTCAAGGGCACAATCTCGTTGTTGGAACTCGATGGGTTCTGGCAAATAATATTTTCAATTGGGTCAGTAGGTGCTTCTATATATATGTCCGCTCTTCTGACCACGATCACAATCATAGGCACATGGACAAAGTTTTCAGCCAGATGACCTAATTTCACCGACTTTGGACGGCGTGTCCGATCAGCAATCCATACCAGCTCCAGATCCAACAACCCTCCCTGCAAATGACGAAATAAATCCTGCCCTAGCGATACAGATTATCTCCCATCTTGTAAATACAGTTGACCGAGACGAGGCTCGGCGAAAAGCACTGGGCCAGGCGTCGACTACTATCTTGGCCTATCTGTGCGACACCATTGCAATCGATTATTCTCACATTCTCAGAAGGAGGAGGCATCTCTTTGATCTTCTTGTAGAGACCGTAAGAGTCGTTGATACCTTCGAGTTATCTCTACTGACCTCCGGTTCTATAAGATCGACAACGACGAGGAGAAGTTCAATCAGCTTGCAGCATATCTTCCTGCAAGGGCTACCAATCGAGTTGTTCTCGGTAAAGACGTTATGGACACCATATGGGCCGATATGGAAAAGACACAGCTTCCTACCTGGATTCGACCTGCACCTCCCAACTGGGGTACGACGCAGAGGGGTAAGCTCAGCGCGGATCAATACCGTGTGATCTGCACCATACATCTCGTCATCACTTTGATCCGTCTTTGGGGCATGGATACCGGTCGCAAGAAGGAAATGCTCAAGCACTACATGGATCTCGTGAGCGCAGTTCGCATCGCCAATCTTCGCGTCACCTCTCGGCGGAAGATTGACGCATACAACGAATTCATCTTTCGTTATGCCAGGCGTTGTCTCGAGTTATTTCCGGACGAACCACTCAAACCTACCCTGCATGCTGCGCTTCATATAGGAGATATTATGGAGTTGTTTGGACCCGTCCATGCATATAGTGCTCCCTTTTATGAGCGATATATCAATTTTTTCCATTGCATGAATACGAACAAAAAACTTGGTTCGTAATTCTTATTCACGCCAAATCAGAATCTCACAACCTTCATATAGGGGAACTCGAGTCCACTCTTATGCAAGTCTCTGCTCGCGCCTCCAATCTTCGCGCCTTGCTTGGAGAGGATGCCGATCTGCGAGCAACTGTCCAAAACATGATTCGCGAGATTGACGCCATCGAGCGCGAGGATGCGCGGGGTTATTGTCTTGCGAGTCTCTTGGATCCCACAGCTAACGACTACATCATCGATTCCAATGCACTTCCCATCGAGCTTACCGACGACATACTCAATGATCTTTCCACTATTATCGCTACTGGTGTTCAGGTTGAAGCCGAGCAACAAATACTCATTACAAGGCGGGCGTTGTCTGTGAAGAAGATCTCAACTCGGGGTGTTACATACGGAACATCTACCACTCGGACATATAAAGACAGCAACATCCTCTTTCGACGCTCAGCGGATGACGTTCGCAATGAAGTCTTCCCCGCTACCATCCTGCATATATTTCAACATACGCACAAAATTGTCAGTGAACGTTCTAGCGCCATGATCACTGAATTCTATGTAGTTGTGCGGGAGCTTTTGCCTGTGGATGCCGCATCAGACCCTTACCGGGACTTCGGCTTCGCTGCAGGATTTCTCTGTATCAGAGAGCCTGCGCCAGCTTCTCAGGTCATCAAACTATCGCAGATCATTTCACATTGCGCCATCACCCAGATAGACGATGGCGACTACGCCGGTCTGACCCATGTTCTTCCTGTGGACCGGGTGCGTTTTTGATCGGGCTTATCACCTAATTTTACGCTTATCACTTGCTGCAGCTCATGTTATCCTTCGACCTCGATGTCCTGGGAATAGAAGATAACGAATCTTAGTGAAACTTTGCGTTTCTCTGTCCGTTCGACCATTCAAGGCCTCTGTCATTCAAAAATGGTCCGAGCACTCGAACTTGCGTCCGCAGTTCGATCAATTCGGCGTTCGTTGCTGCTGGGCAGCAATGTCAGTCCATCCGATGCTCTGTTGGCATAAATTAGTTTGGGTCGCGCGCCTCACGTGTCCCTCCTCGCGATCGTCTGCTTTTTTTTGGTACCATCGTCACAGTTACGGTCCCATTATATCTTCTCATTCTGTCTACGTTCAAATTATATAGTGTTTACTCATCCACATCGTCTTACGAAATAATTAAGCACGTCTATCAAGGTCGTCGTCGTCGAGGCAAGGAGGACATCACCGTTTTGCGGTATCTCACGCAGCGCTACCCCTCATCGCGCAGGAGTTGGCTAGCGACTTCAAGGCTGGCTTTGTCTACGATCTCCGTTGTCGAGATTGGTGCGCCCCCTTCGGATTGAATTCTATTCGTTTCTGGGTTTGACATGCATCTCCTCGTGTAGTACGGAGATATCTCTAACGATCCACTTGCAGTCTGGAGAATGAAATACACTTTCGGGCGAGACGTGTTCCTTGCCGTCGCGGTCACGACGCTCGTCGCCAAGTCGCCTAGTTACACCACCGTGCTCGAGCTCAACCGCAAAGTGTGCGAGGTGTCGTTCCGACCTCGTTCAAGCCCTACATCTTGCTCGAGGACGGGGAAGAGGCGTATTACTTGAGCTTGCATACCGCATCGTCAGTATCATGTCACTCAAACCCTCTCTTCTCTACCCGCTTAATTTAATGCTCATTTCTAGCGATGGTATACCTCCACCGCAGCTTCTTGGCGCAGGCGATGCTGGACCACCTCCCACCCCTCGAACCTGCTCCTGATCAAGCGCCTTCGCTCCTTCTTGACCGCGTACCACTGTGCGTCATTTATTATCAAGGCATCCGCCCGCCAGTTTGACCCGCTGTGCGGAGATGGCGATGTGTGCGTGGTACTTGATGTATCATACGTTCTCTGCAGCCGTGCGTGCCTTTTCACTCCTTCTCTTCCTTTTTTCTCTGTTTTGCTCATCACATTGCCTCCAACCGCAGATCATCGTAGGAACAGTCGGCACCCGCTCCCCGAACTCGAACGTAGCGCTAGCGCTCTGCAGGATCTGACACGCTGGAGTAGCGCCTCCGCGCCACCCCAGACGCACAGAGGGAGCGGAAACGGCTTATTTGCACTTGTTTGGCAACAGCTTCCATAAGTTAGTCAGCATTAGATAGTCCCCGGGGAAAACGCAGAGGCATCTCCCCGAGAAATCCATCACACCATCGCGATCACACGAAGTAAAGGGAAAGTAAGACTACTCCATCTGGTGATGAGAGCGGATTCTTTCCTAGCAAACTAAAGTACACCACGCTACACGATCACAACGCACGCACGAGACAAAAGAAGACACGGCAAAGATAAAAATAGAAACTGGCGCCCCGCAAATGCCAAATACACAACAGAGACGCGCAAGGCCGGTTCAGGACCTTCCGCGAGCAGACACCAGTCGTGTCATCTACACCTCCCACGTCCAGCACGTCAAGGTCGTCTAGCCCCGACTCCTACGAGTTCAGAGGCCGAAGCCCTACAGCACCTACCTCTCCACCGCCGATACCAGCCAACACACTCGCAGACGACGACATGGCGGCGAACATAGAACTATTCTGGGGTGACAGGCCCGATGAAAATGCCCAGGACTTCTTTCGCGCCTTCAACCGCGCGATGGGCGAGAAATCCGACGATGTCAAACGTAGGCTCTTCGTCAATTACCTGCGTGCAGACAGCGAAGCGGACGAGTGGTACGCAGCCTTACCAGCGAATGTGCGTGCTGACTGGGACGAGATAGAACGTGTGTTCCATCTCCGCTGGCCCAGAGCGACGATCGCACGAAAAACGGCACTCGAGTACGAGGAAGAGATTCTGGCGATGAAGCTAAAGGGAGAGACGTTGGGGTCGAAGGAAACGGTTGCAGGGAGGGAGGTATACACTCACATAGTGTGGGCAGACCGGATGGGCGCGTTGGTATCCAGGGCCGGATTAGCAGCAGGCACAACATACGTCGGACTCGTGCGACGCGCGCTCCCAGCGCTCATCAGGGAGAAAACCACCGGTGCACCCATAAACTGGGCGGCCTTCCTCACCAGCGTGCGAGACATCGATATCGATTACATCCGAGACGGAGCAGAGGAGGCGGAAAGAGAAAGGGAGAGAACGAGGAAGTTCGACGAGCGTGTGCGAACGCTAGAAGCCCAAGCATCCCCAACACGCGGGATTCGTAACCAGCTGGCCCAAACGAGCATCGCAACGACACAGCAAAGAGCCAGACAGACGGGCAGTGAAGGGAACCCCTTCTTGGGCACGGGAGGCGGTCAGGGGAACCTGACATATGGCGCAGCGCCACAAGGGGGAGGGGGACGAGGAGCGGGAGGACCAGGGGGAGCGAAGACACCGGGGGCGCCACCCACTGAGGCCGACCGCGCAGCGCTGCGAGCACGCCTCGCAGAAATGGTTCACCACCCAGACACCGATGCCGGACGCACCGCACACAAAGCTCAGCAGCAAACCTGGGCCGCTAAACACGGCCCTGAAACCAGGGTCAGCGAGCGTACGCCGTACCCGCTTCGCCCAGGCACGCTGGGCGTAAACTCCAATGAATGCTTTGGATGCGGCCTTGGAGGCCACATCGTCCCTCGATGCCCGGTCCCCACGGATCGACGACTCAACATTCGTGAGGCGGACTGGCGCGCCATCTGCCGATACATCCTCCGAGTCCCATTCGCCACGCCCGTGCGCTACGTAGTCATTGACGACTACGGAGGAGTTGCCACCGTCAACAGTACAGCGCACATCGAGGAGATCGAAGAAGGGCAGGGAAATGGAGAAGGGCCGTCCGAGTAAGCGCACAACGGACGGCCCGGGAGTGTGAGGCAGTGGACACGGAGGTCCCCGCCCAGCGACGAGAGGTGGACGGGGACAACGCGAGCGCTCGCGACGTAGATCACACGGTGCATGTAATTCTAAAGAATACACCCATTGTCGATGTCTACGCTGTGGGCCGAGCACCAGCAACGAACAAGAACGGCGATGACGCCATACCATTCTGGCACACAATCAAGTTGCTGGGTCTGGGAGAGATGACCGTGAGTGTCCTAGCGACGTTCGACGATGGCGCCATGGTGGGCGCAATGTGTAGCCGGGTATTCGCAAGGATAAAGACCCAGCTGGGCAACTGGGGACCCTCAAAACGCCGGCTACGCATGGCGGACGGGACGGTGGTGCGGGCCGAAGCAGTGTGGAACGGGACCATACGCATCGCGAACATAGAAGCACGGGGCGCCTTCGAGGTCTTCGACAGCGGTGGGAGCTGGGAGTTCCTCTTTGGTAAACCCCTCATGATCGCGTTCGATGCGGTCCACCACTATAGACTGGACGAGGTCCGTATCGGAAGCAGCGGCATCGTCGCAACGCTGCACAACGAAAACCCCGCCACACAACCAGCCCACGAGGAGCGCACATCAACAGAAGTGCAGGAGGAGAGAGGAAACGCAGTGGGGGGGCGGACGAAAGCCGCAGAGAAACCCCCCTCAAGGCAAGTGATAGAGCAGCAGCCATCAAGCGATACACGAGAGCGCGTTGACAAGCACCAACCACAGATAACCCAGAAGGAGGGGGCGAGATCAGTGGTGAAGGAGGAGCGAACAAGTACACCAGACGAGGCGACGGGCTGTGCAACCTCGCAGAAGGGAAGCACGGACTCTGTGTGTGTACGAAGCCGACAGCACTGACCTGGACTTCGGCTCTCACTCTGGATGGAGAAACCAAGCATATCAGCGAACACATTTCGGCGTGTTAGCCTGGGTTGACAAAATGCCCTTGGAGCTGGGCCGGCTGTCTTCCAGTCTCGTAAATTGTCACTGAAGGGAAGATAAGGCTTATCCATCGAGTTAGCTTGGACACGAGGGATAAAAAAGCCTCCCGATAACACATGCCGAACGCGATTATGCCGCGCCATACTTCGCCCGATGTCTCGAGAAGGAGCAAGGCGATTAGAGTGCACGCTGTGATTGCGAACCACGGCATTAAACGCTTCGAAACCCTCAGTCGCAAAAAGAATCGCGGGGCCAAACCGCTGAACGTGAGGCATAAGATGGCGAATGATGTGAAATTTGGGCTTATTGAACCACCGAAGAGTCCACCGAGCCGTGCAATCAAGGAAATGCTCGATGGCATCGTGCATTGCAGCCTGAAAGGAGTCAGACACGTTGCTTAATGATTAATGAAGAACCTGACCAAATGGACACTTAACCGTTCAATCACGGGCTGCCAGATCAATGGGATTGCAGCTGACAATGCTACCCAGGTCTGGAAGCACTCCTCGGGAACGAGATCGTAGAGCACAAAGGGCGCGATTTGACTGATCGCTCGAAAGTCTCGACCAGTCAAAGAGCCAGAGTATTGAACAAGAGTCTGCCCCGACAAACGAGAGAAACCAAGACCAGAAACATCAAGGGAGTTGAGACGGGAGATAAGAATTTCCTTCTGCTCTGAAGAGAGACGCGAAATTGCGTCACGCCAGAGATACTTCACAAAGCCGAGCAGTATCACATGGAGAATTTCAACCGGCGTATCTTGATGAGGATCGAGTCCTTGAAGTCGGAATATCTCAGTTGAAAAAGCCCCACAAATGGTGGACTGAACAAACCTTTGATCCTCCATACGGGACTAAAAGGATCTTTTGGAATCTCCTTCTCAATCATCTCCCGAACCTTCTTCTCCTTCTCGTCCTGGGATCCCCGTAGCTTCTGTCGAAAATTGAAGATTTGATTGGTGAAAAATTCGAGAACGTTGTCCTTGAGCCCAGAACGTGTTTTCGCAGCGCCGTATCGTGTTTTCCCACCGACCTGACATGCATCATCGAACATCGAGCGCAGAGTGCCCAAGGTTTCATTTCGATTTCGAGATGGGTTCTCCTAAGGGCGCCATAACATGCAGTCAGTTGAGCGCACCGAATATGGATTAGTTACACAAAAGTCCGCACCCCAAGAAATCTAGTAGCACGTTCGACCATTTGTTGCATTGTTTCTTTGCGAGGGCGCTTCTTTGAAGTCGGTTTTGCCGTGTCGGAAGCGCCACTAGATAATGAGGATCGCGACGAGACCCTGCTGCCAATACTGCTGTCAGACCGGTTGGAAGCATTTTCGGAGTCAGCATTTGCGGCGGCGGGTGTGACCTGCCCATGGGTCGCGGTTGGCGGCGACTCAGATTGATCGGAACCCTTGACCCAGCAGTTACGACAAAAAAACTTGCCCTTCAGCCCAATATGGCATGCGAGTTCGCTCTGCATTGGGTTATCGCCTAACATCGCAAGGACAATGATGATCAGGAGCACCATCTCCCGCGTCGCAGCATCCCAGGCCCATACACCATGCTCCTGTGACTCCCTACATTGATATGAATATGATGTCAAGGCTTTACATGAAATGATGTACTCAAGCTGGTCAACGATGCCGTCGAGCATCTCTAGTGGTGGCGCGATGTTGGAGGTACATAAGAAATGTATATTGGTCTCCTTATGTGCCATAGAGCGTGGTAAACCAGCGCTCGTAAAGAGAAACGAGTTGTGCTTGTTCCATTTCTTAGAAACGTTGCCCGATGTGTCGTCGCAATAGAGCCATATCGGGTATGAGAGGACACGATGGCCCTTCGCAAGTAATCGATATCTGTTGCCTGCTGCAGGATTGGTATGCATCCAGGGTGTGATTCCTGATCCCACCTGAAGAATCGATCCTGCTAATGCGTTAGGGTGCCCCGTTTGTTTGAATTTCTGTGCAGCCACGTACCGATGATTTTTTTGGGGTCTGGTAATCCATCAGAATGAAAAGTCTGGGCTAGGAATGGCATCGAAAGCTGCAAGTCGGATGCCACAATCTCAATCCGAGAATGCTCGATCACGATATAACCCAAGTTGGCCCCATTGACGTCCCGTGCGATTTCTACGCAGAATGCTTTTGCAAAGAAAATGTCTTCGCCGTTAATGTGGCGAGTAAACCAGCGTTCTGGGACGACGATCTCCCCTGTGACAAGTTTGGCCGGCTCGAACGTGTAGTAGTCCTGTTGCCCAACGCGAATCATAGGTGTCGCAAGTGTTGGATCAATTTCTTCAAGCCAGCGCTTTGCTTGCCAGGGCTCCTCGAGATGCTGTCCTGAATCTTCGGGATAGTGTCGAACAAAAGGACCAATGAGGGGATTGGCTTTTTCCTGCAGGATATGCTTGATGAAAAATAATAGATTCATCGAAGACTTCGAACATACCTGCGCAACGATAGAACCGAGGTGATTGACGAAGTATGTATGCCCAAGCTTTCCCTGACATTGGATAGTGGGGATTCCACAAAACGCCTGCTGTTTCTCGTCTACCTTCTTCAAATCATCGATTGATGGAAGGTGATGAACACCGAGCCCCTCCATGACCGCGAGAATGGTTTCCATCTGGGAGTCAGAGAACGTCGAACGGGGAAGATGTTTTAGTATATCCAGGAGGCATGTCTTTGTCGGATCGTGAACAACAATCGTAGCTATGAAAGAATGATACAAACCTGCTTATCATCCCAGGGAAACCAATTTGAGTCGACGGACTCGTTGAGGTGATGCGAGCTGTGTGCTCGCAGCGCACCAAAAGCAATGCTGTCTATGATCGGCCACGCGTGAGTTGCGACCGATTTACTGCAATGCCACGAGGAGGACTTACCCTGAGACTCGGGATCTTCTGGCGCCCATGCGACACTGGAATCATCGACTTCCATCCGATTGTCCTGAGGGAGTTTGTCGCAAGAGATCTGAGTCCAATCCAGCTCAATGTCCACATCCGCCATTGTTCCTCGTGAGTTTGGCATAGGTGCTGCCACCGCCGTTAAATGCGGGTCATGCAATTGCTGCATTACTTGTGCGAGAACACCTGGCGTACATCGACTCGTACGGTTTTCCTGATAACGAGCTGATTGGGCGAGCGGCGGATCTGTCGCACTCCGGCTCGGTCGAGTTCGGTAGAATGACAAGGCGTACTGATGCTTTTGGATCTGCTCATGACGAACGGCGCTCCTGAGATCTCGCCAGGCTGTATTTGCAGATTGTACAGCGCCATTGGTTTTTGAATGGACCATCTCCCGCGATCCAGACTGATTCAACGCTCTCAGATCAATGAAAATTTTCAGAAGTATACCCATACCTTCCGGATTCTGAAGACTCTGTGTTCTCCTGCCTTCTGGATGTGACATGGTGTAAAATCAGCAAGAGTTTCGAAGTCCATCTCAAGAGCCGTCCCGATAAACTCCCGATAGTACCATTTGAAATTGCTGCCTCAACTGGCCAAGAGATCTCAACGAGGGACTTGAATGAAAAACTAGTTGACTCGAGTGTAAAGACAGTAGAATATCCAAATGATACAGAAGCAGTACCAGATTCTAACGGGGAGGACGACGGCTAAGCGGAAGCGCAGTCTGCACCGCGTTCGCGACAGTGGATTGAGCGATTGAGCCGCGCCTGGCGTGAGAAGTATTGTGGCCCAGGTTCAACCCCGGTTCAGCCGGGCCTGAAGGTTGCGCCAGGTTTGGTTTGGGATTCATCACAATCCATCCAGATCGGGATCATCTCAGAAACGGACCTAAGGCAACCAGAGCTTTGATTCTCGGTCTATCCTGTATCACACGATCCTACCACTACCTTAATCTATCTCTGGGTTGTGTAACCGGTCAACTGCGGTGTTTTGCAAAATGAGGGTCATCAGTGAATCACAGTCGCCGTGCAAAACGCTTTAACTGATGGTATCAGTTTGGTTTTGCAAAGTTATGACAGTGTTGCCTGTGTGAAAGAGCCTCATGAATTCATGTTTGAGCCACATGATCAAAGAATCTCACTGCCATACGTGTCCGCTGTTGTCTCGGGATGACCGCTGATAAAAAGAAACACGGAACATGGTCCTGTTATACAGGAATCAGCCAAGGGTACTCCGAGAAACGAAAAATAAACCTAGGGTCGAACAATTTTTTTCGACGAAGGCAGCCCAACTAACTGACTAGGTAATCAGGGGCTACCCATATATGGTAAGTATGACATCACTGCTGTGCGCGTTTGCTTCCTCGACCCCACCCGAGGGGCTCGCACGTTGGGCACACCCATGATTTCGGGGCTATCTCCAACCCAATACACAGGAGATGATACTAAATAGATTGAGTTAGCCAGGTGAGCTGCTACAATAAGTCAGGATCACACATACCCATTCAGTCTCGCATCCCTTTCGTTTGCATTGGATAGAGTCTGTTCCATTGGACGGAGCAATAGAGCCACAAACACAGTTCTTGATATTCTCGTTGTTGTCCATGTCATCAACTTGTCGCTTTCTCCGTGATCGTTGTGGGCGAGCCAAGGGTTGACATGCTGATGATTGAGAGGAGACCGGGGCCACTTGAGTTGGATTCTCGAAGGTCAAACACAAGGCAGTTTGAGGTACCGGAACAGTCAACTCTTCAGCGGCTGCTTCGATTGGGGAAAGCTGTACCACAGTTTGATGATCTGTATTGCTGGTATTGATGAGTAGATAAATAGAGAGTGAGACGAGCACTACAACAGAACAGATGCCACTCACGCACTGGGCCCTGGAGCACGGTCACCAGAATCAATGCTTTCAGGTCGGATGAGCGACAAGGCTGCGTCTGATTCAAGCGCAGGTTCCGTGTCAGGTGTGGGTGGATCCTCGAGTCTAGATTGTGAGAGGTGACTCGCTGCATGTGCCTCAGTGTTGTGATTCGAGGTTGCACAGGGAGTCGGAACCCGAGTGCTGCATGAGTCATCTGGTGTCGGTACTGGCACTCTCTCAGAGCTTGACGAGGCACGAGAGTGGACCTGGTCTTCGTTTGACACTCCTGTCTCATTCTCAACGGCGCTTATTGGTAGTAGGTTAATTTTGTCCGAATTTACAATGGCAATGCGGGAACTCACATTACACATCGAGAGTTATGCTCTCCCGAAACCACTAAGACCGGTTCATTGGTCTTTTTCGTGCGCCGAACAGAGACATGCTGTCGCTTTGACCATAGACCCTCCAACATCTTCTTCTCGAACTTGGTAAGCTCCCATAGCGAAGTGTAATTGGCACCGCTAGAAGCGCCGATCTGACTCGGGTGACACTGTGAAAAGTGGGTCTTCATGTTGTACCTCCAGATAGCGGGCTCCGACTTTGGGCAGAGAGGGCATAGAAGTGGTACATTCGAGCACGGTGCTGTCTGAGTAGATGTCGACGCGATGCTGTAATAAAACTTTAGCTTCACTGGACATGTTGACCGTACATGGTCAATTGTGAGATTAGCATGAGCACCCTTCCCCTTCTTTAAGTAAAAGCGACATAGGGAGGAGGGACGCAGGCAGACGCCACACGGCTCATCAGTTTGCTTCACCATTGAGTCATGCAAAATATGCGCGCCCATATCAAGCCCATATGCTCTAAAATACGTTGACCTTGACCCATGTCAAGCGTAACCGTCGGGCTGCTACATAGGGTGCATGCCAATGTATTGGATTGACCAAGGTCGGTCAACTGCCGTTCATCTTCACAGAGAAAGCAAGCCTTGCCTGAGTACCATAATATTCTTCAATAGTCATCGAAAACCTGAGAGCTAAACACGCACCTCCGTGTTCACGATACGGAAACTCCTTAGATACAGCAATCTTTGCAGCACCCTTCAGATCTGCAACCGACAGGCGTGCATACAGACTTGCTGCAAGTGCAACCAAGAAAGGACTATCCAAGACATAGAATGGTGTTGAGTTTGCGCTAGTCGGTGAACTTGACAGTTCGGGATTGATAATGTCAATGTAGCGCCCAGGGACCGTAAACGTTGTCTCTGTAGTTGCATAGGTGCGCCAGTCAAAGGCCTTGGATGCTGAAACCTCGGAAACTGTGCAGGTTCGGAGCCCCAGGAGCTGAAACGAGACTGTGACGGTATCTTCAATCAGTAGGTGCGAGTCAATTTGATCGACAGAGATACTATCAACCCGTAAGCTGTTTACTTCTCCAATGCAAAGCCACATCCGGTTATCGCAGCACAGAACCGTGGCGATGGGGTCGTGGATTACCAAGGAAGTATTCTGTGAATCGGGATCCCGAAATGTTTGGAGGTCAATTGACAGAGCCTTTGGCTGGGCAGTGAATCGATGTACTGCCTGTACCCGTTTCAAGCGATCCGTAGAGCTCGCTGCCTTTCTATATTTGCTGTAGGCAGCCAAGGCTCGAGACTTGGTGACGGTCTTCCCTTGAGAAACAATGTCCCGGCTGAAAGCGCCCTTTTGAACGGGGGAGCCGTCAGGCCTTTGGAGATCAAAGTCTTCTTCGGCAAATGCATCCTCGACCTCGACCCTAGCGTCCGCGGCCCCATTGCCATCCTCCACCTCACAGTCCCTCGGATCTGAATAGCCTGCCTCCATCTCGATACTCTCATCGACATCATCATCGCCAACAGCGCCGTTGACTAGCAAGACACCGTTAGGCGTCAGAATATCGACGCGGGTTTTCGAAGCTTCCATCTCTGCAAAAATCTTTGCTGCCTCTGGGAAATCTCCTTCGATTAAACGCCTTCCACGTCTCCAGCTGGTGAGAAGAACCACACCACCAACATTGTTGCTCCCTCGCCAGCTCCGAGGTTTGATGTGGTCAGATCCCTGCGGTAAAGCAACAGAGTCGCGATCAAGTGCGGGCAGTTTAAGGCGTCGTGGTGAACTGTCCCAATTGGGCTTCAATGCCAGAATATTGGCAACCTCCGCCGTACTTCCAAGTCTCCAGCAGAGTTGCAGAATGTCGAGGTTCGAGTCGCTGCCAATCATGGTCCTGAGGACTCCGAAAATCTCTTCAAGTCGGTCCGTTCCCAGCAGGATGATCCAGAACGATCCATTTGGGTCGTCGACTTTGGCCTTGGCCACACAGAAATAGATATTTTTCAGCATGATCATGATGTCGATAAAGAGAAGGGAGGGAATGAACTCTTTACCAGCTTCTCGGTAAAGGTAAAGGAACAGATGGGCCGCTGCACTCAAGTGCTCGAGTTGTTCACTGAGTGTCAGGTCAACACAGAGGTACGGGAATACCAGGTGATAAAGCGCCTTCCCCAGCTTCCACATCGCCTCCCGTGCTTGAGCGAAGCCTGGATTTGCATTTGGTAGAGTCCGGGGCAGTGACCAGATGTCTTTCAGCAGATCGAATGCCAGCTTGACATCTTGAAGGTCCTCCGGGTTGAGAATTGCGCGGATGTGGTCAGCGCTGAGTCCTGCCTCTTGGAAATGGGCCCTCAGCACCGAAGGTGTAATGCGAAATCCATCAACGACCACACCACGTTGTCGAAGAAGGAGGTTGCGAAGCCGCTTGAAGACGTGCTTCCAATCTTTGTCTGCTGTCAAATCGTCGTCCCCCACATATAGGTTCATGAACGCTAAGTTGTGTAGTAGTGCATAGAGGGGAGATTCCGGTGAGAGAATATACTTGAACGTCAAGTTTACGAGGGCTGATCCTCGTCGTGTTTCTCCATCAGAGGCAACACTCACAATTCGGATCTTCGTTGAGTCCTTCTGCTGGTCAACGCCATCAATAATGGTTTGAAGCACTTCGGCATGGGCCTCTCCATTTTCGCGTTTACAATCTCCAGATATAAGTATTCCGCGGGCAGCATAGATTTGGTGATTATCCGAGAGGACACCGAGCGCGCCCACAGTCGCCTAATTGGTAGCCATCAGATTACAAATGCGGAAGCAAATTTGATCCCGACGTACTTACCTCTGAGGCATAATGCACACCACCATCATCGAGACTTAGAAACAATTCCTCCATGTCTCTCTCACTTCCGAACTCTAGAGAGACATTGTAGGCATGCTCTCGACATAAACCAAGAAACTGGTTTGTTCGTGAGTCCCATCGTATCCTTTTTTCCGTCGCAATCTCATCTAACATCAATACTGCATGGCGATTAGCAGCGCCACCTGTCTGGGGTCGAAGGATATCGAGCACAGGTGCAAACGTGCTCTTGACGTTTGTCGAAATCTCTTCAATCGTTGGGCGACCTGGAGATGGAATAAGGGGTACAACGGAGATTCGTTTGCGGAGGGTTGTGATACCAGGGAGTCCCAATGAACGGTGAGCTATCTCTGCGACTCGGTTCCCCCCAAGCTTCCAAAGTAACAGGCCTCGCATATAGTCCTCCTCCTCGAATGTCTTCGGCTTGTATAGTCCCTTCGCCGCCTTCAGACACTGCTCAAGAAGCGAGCTGATACTTCGCTTCTGATTCAAACCCACCCGGATGATTCGATCGAGGCGCTCAACCTTCTGCGCCGCAACAGCGTTGAGAAATCGCTTATGGTCGGACAGTGAGGTTGCCCGAGTGGCCAGAACTCGTCCCTGGTTCAGACCGCGCAGGCGGTAGAACTCAATTTGCTTGTTCTTCCTCTTCAAGAGCTCGTGCAGGCCGCCCATCCCATGGTAAGCGAAATTGTTCCCTTCTTTTACTCCCTCCTTCATCCGAGAAACGATCCCCTCTAGAGCCATGTTCCCCTCTAGTCTGGCGCATGAAGAACAAGCCGAAGCCCTCGATCCATCTGTAGTATCGACCGAGGTCTTGCACAGCTTCGAGAACAAGAACAAAGCCCCGTTTTGCACGGTGTAGTTCCATGGTGGGTTATTCTTGCTGTCATGTAGGGCAAACGGGTATGCTGAATGCGGCGATAGGCCTTCTGGCATAGGGAATGTGTACCCTGGGCATTGCAGCATTCGCTTTCGCGGCTTTGGCAGTGAAACTTGTACAGTCGGGCCAGAGATTTCGATTATTTCATCGTCATACAGCATGAAGTCAGTGCTGCGAGCTTCCCCAGGAGTGTCAGCCAAGTCCTGAGGTGGTAACGAGACTTGGGTGTCCTCGATTGGGTGCTGTAAAGTGTTGCTGGATGCCGGTGAGAGTTATAATTTTATATGTGATGTGTGACTCACATTTCCTTCAACACGTCATGCAAGCGAAGTAGTCGCCCTTCAAATAGCCCCTCACTCAAGCTGCGCCACCCCACAAAATAATCAACAAACTCAAGAAATCCTTCGACACGTCGCCTTCCTGCACGCCGGACCTTCTCAATATTCACCTCCTCCCCCCAGCCAAATCCCCTATGAAGGGCTGGGTTCACCAAGTCCTCCCACACCTCATCGTGGCTTAGCTCGGAATTGTCGTAGTTGCCGGGAGGCGACGTGAACCCGCGTAAGAAAGGTTCGTCTTCGCTCTGATTGGCATCGTCCTCCTTGAGTACGATATTGACCAACACTTTCAGCTGCTGTATCATCGAAACAGGCTGCTTCTCCTTCAATCGCTCGGTTGTCGGTGTACCGTCCGATCTGATTGGGTCCATGGCAAGTGGTTTAGAGATAATTGAAGGCTGCTTGTCTGCCCTTGACGCAACCAACGGGGCCTTTTTTGAGAAGAACTGCCCAATGTTTTGGTTCGTACCCTTCCCTTTCCCCTTTTTCCCTTTGAATTGCGCTTCCTTACACTTCTTTGAGCCCAGATGACGCTTGGTGAGGTTTGAGAGTCCCACCTGTCCGACATTAACGGGTTCTCCACACACAGGGCATATCACATGGTCCTGCTCATCGCGCTCAAGAGTCTACAGGAAAGGCTGAGTCTTTTTCAACATACAGACTCGGGAGATACTCACGGCTTCGTCTATAGTAGCCATATTCATGTTCACCAGTAGGACCTAGAGAGCCGGATGGCCTCAATTGTAGATTTGCATGTGAATACATTACGTCGGTCGCGCGTTCAAACCTGGCTCACTGCTGATTTATCTTTATGTATCACTGACATGCTTTAGTCTTTCTAAGGCATTTCTCTTACGTGCTAAGTTGGTGAGACCATCTATTATATGATCCAAGCTGAATTAAAGCCATCTGAGGCAAATCTCAGGTAGGTCCTAAATTTTTTTTCGCGACCTACGGTCGGACTAACTAACTAGGGTCAGGTCAGAAATTCTGATCTCGGAGTACCCTTGGAATCAGCAGCAGGATGAACTGTCCGCGAATTGATCTCTATTGATCTGCAGCTTGCACACATACGGACACACATAAACACACAGTGTTGCCTGCATTTGACACATGTACGCTATCCTGCCCTAACGTTCTAATTCCTGTGCACAACACTAACTATGATTTACTCGATCTGCCTCCAGTTCTGGATATGGCCGCCATAGTAGATGCGCATAAAGTGCACCGATGGCTTGGCATGATCACGGACCATGTCTTCCCCCGGCGCATTTCGTTTATGGGGGTAATAGACGAAGTGGGGGACCACGTGAACATTTATACGATCCACTCGCAGCTGATGACACCAGGGCATAGGAAATCCCATCAGGCCCACATCTGCACCGTTGACCAAGACATTGGCAGGTGCAATTAGAACCGGGACCGGCAGTGGAGCGTGACTGCGACCTTGGTCATGAACATCGACAAATCCTAGGGCAGGGTCGATAATCCAATCTGCTCCATTCATGACCTGTGATTGAGTGACAAGGACACCCTGGCCCAATCCAACACAAACATGAAGCAGGCGGCGGGGACCAAAGCCCTCAGGAAGGCCCATGTTGTTGAATTCAATGTCTATCTGGCGCTGTTGGTCGGTAAACAATCCAGAAGCGCCAATGAACTTCCTTGATGGCATAGGTAGAGAACCTGGAAAACTCGCAATCAGCCTCAGGTTGTCATGAGAGAAATGACCGACACTAGTGTGACTGGAGAAGCTGACCGCCACAATAACATCGACCGAAGTCTGAGGACGAATAGGACATAGATATACGAGTACTCACGTTCAGAGAAACGGTGGTGGTTACTGTCTTCTTCGAAGCAAAGTCGAGAGGCTGAAGATGAAAGAAACGACACCAGATTTGCAATATTTATGCAAGGCTATTACAATAACTTGAACGAGACAGGGCTGTTCTCGAACGGAAGCACTTGGAAAAACAAAAGAATTGGAATCGATGGATGGGATGGATGGATAGAATTATGTGGCTAGCATTCCTTTGTTGTGTCAAGGTCCATTCTATCAGAACCGTGGCGTGGCAAGTCAGCAATAGTGTGGCGCGCCATCTCCGTAAGAATCACCTAAAAACAATCACCCTTCGGAGAATTCCCGGACAGGAACACAAAGGGAACAAGCAATAGTAAAAAACCTCGATCCCATTGTTCGTATTTGAAACACATTGGTTGATTTGTTATCTTTTTCTGTGCCTTTAGTGCGACCAATATATCAGTGACGGTACGGCTAGCCATCGACACCTACGTGAATAGGAGCGCTTGTGTTTTCATGAATCATGAACGGACAATCCTTGTTGCCGAGGTGCAGTGGCACAGACTAGTACAATAGTTCCCCTTCGAATCACGGCTGGGATATAAACTGTCACGTCCATGTTGACACGCCCGGCGTATTTAAACTCTCTGCCACGCAGCTGCATCATTACCGCCTCCCACTATGGGCCATTCCAACCAACCCTCTACGTTCCAACCTCGAACCCCTCCGCGGCGTGGAGAGACTTATGAGATGACGGAGTTTCTTGCAAAGCTCGCGACTGAGGTCAATTTTTCGATAGACCGAGTCAGGAGCGTGCTCGCGAGCCAGTATGGCTCGGTCGAGAACGGTATCATAGCGGTCAAAAACACACGGGCAGAGAGCGAGAGAGCCAGGAATATCCCAGTCGCCGCGCAGATCGGAGTAGGTCGCTCGTGCTCCTGGTCAACTTTTGCGGCGGTCAACTAATTCTACATTGACAGCGTAAACCCCGCGAGGGCGAGGCCATTCAGGTGACGGAACTGGGCCCGAACCTCTCGATCCGCGTTTTTGAAGGGGACTTGGCACAATATCACTCTTACTCCCTCGACTTTGTCGACAAGAGCGGCCAATACATTCGCACTCCCGAAAACATCACTCTTTACTCAGACAGCATTGGCGGCGGCGAAGTCGTGTCCATCGAGGAAAGCTTCGAGAGACAAAAGAATGGCTCAACTGAGTTCAACTATGGAGCGACTGCGCAAAGGCAACCCCGATCCCAACTGGGAGACCTATATGGTTCCAGAAGGTATCCGGATCAGAATTAAACAAGAGGGCCACGATGATCGCTTCCTTAACATTCCGACGCGGGGCCCTGCAGTCCTTCATCCCAAGTTCATGCGTTTCCAGGGCTAGTTTGTTCAGAGCATAACCGAATTCAATACCCTATTTTTCCCCCCTTTAGCTATCATTCCAGTGTATGTAGTCATCCCTGCTCTTAGTTTACTGCTGCTATGTTATATGCTTTGATTGAACGAGGGCATGCCGGGTACGTCGAGGGACTTGCGCAACGTGTCGTCAATCCCCAGTTGTGGCATCGCTTGTCAAGGACGCGGTGTTGTTTCTGTCGCAATTTCCCTTCGGATGTGTTCCCTCCTAGCGAAGCAATTTGGGGTGCGCATGGATGATGATCCCTTTGAGAGGAGGTGCAGATCCGAGCCGGGAGTTTGTGTAAGTTGCTGAAGGGCTTCGCACCAACACTTTAAAGCCCTGATACGTCCGCGTCAAGTCTCCAGCCATAACATGTCTATGTCAACCTTGTGTTCCCTTACAAGATACAAACCCTAAGCAAGAGAATGAAAGACACAAATGCGTCCACCCGAATGTCCCCCCTCAGTCCACGCGCCACACACCCTTCGGGACAAACACCCACACCACCAGCATCGTAACCAACATGGGCCCACCATTCTGAACACACAGTTACAACCATCAGCGTCAGTGCATTGAAATAAATGTGCGTCGAAGATCTTGAAGCGCAGTGGTTGGAGGGAGGCAGTACCAAACCGGGAGGACAAGAGTCCGGTGACGAAGGGCAGGTCAGCGGAGCCGACCATGCCGATGCCGGTGATCCATCCTATGCAGACGGTCAAGAGCCACCGCGAGAGGACCTTCGAGGAGTGTGAGAGCATGACCGGGAACATGGGCCTCAGAACAAGTCCAATCAGGGAGACCTGTCGCAAGATGAGCAAGAAGCACGAAAGGAGACAGGCAGGCGCGACTTACGGCGACTGCGTTTCCGATGATGGATGGGACAAACTAGATCGTGATTTCGAGTCTACAGACAGGATTAACAGTAGTTATCAGTTGCGAGAAGGTTACATACATGATTGCGATGGATAGTGTAGATGATTACCACTAGATGGCCACCGACCTGTGGTATCGTCAATATGTTAAGCCACATGAGACCTATGCGCCCTAGCATAAGGCCTGCCCAACGCATTGTCAGTACTGCAACACAGTTGACACAATCGAACTTACCACCGAGAAAGCCTGACGAGTTATACCCGGCAGAGTTAGTTACACGTCTTTAGTGCTGGTAGTTCAAAATATTAGTAAAAGGAAAGTCGCACCTCCAACTGTGACTTCGATTCCGATATAGATGACTGCAAAGATGGTTTTTATATGGACGGCCTTGAGACGGAAGAGTTGGCGGTATGTATTTTCGCGAGCATGGGGCGGGGAAGGATTGGTTGAATCTGGGGAAGCTTGGCTGCTTTCCGCGAGAAGTTCTGATTGAAAGAAGGGATTGAAATCAACAGATGCACGATTTGGCGCAGATAAGCTGTATGGCACGCTCACTACATCAACATCACAAATCTCAGGAGAAAAGAAAAATTAGAGACCCACCTTAGATGACCTTGTACGCCAATGAGAGCGTCCTCAGCCCTCCGCTGGCAAACTCCGCTAAATGTCTCTGGTCTGCCTTCAACTCATCCGCACCCTCCTTAAGCCTCTCATAGATAACAGTATCCGCACCCTTGCACAATAAAAACATCCACCCATCCTGCTCGTCCAACTTGCGCAACACGACACTCATCCTTTTCCGAGCGCTCGTAAACTCGAGGATGTTCAACAGCTGGTACCGTTCCAGCTCTTCGCTGAACAGCGTCTGCAGCATCAGCACATCAACGTCGCGCCCCCGGAACACAAATCCAACATCTCGCCGCGGCCTACACGAGCACCGCCTCATCCGAACTTTGTGCCTTGTACTCGAGTGAACCTGTCTCGGGGTCAACGCCAGTCAGGACGGTGTGGCAGAGCGCGAGCACGGAGAAGAAGCCATTAAAGGATTGTGCGTGTGCTGCATCGGGGGAGTTGGGGTCTGCACTGGCAGAGGCTTGGAGGCCTGCGGCGAGGGTTGCGTCGGAAAAGTGATATATGATTTGCGGGGAGAGCTTGGTGGCGCCGGGGGCAGGCGGTTCGGGGACGGCCGTTGCGAGGTCTTTCTGGTCGTCGTTGGAGCCTGCTGCGATGGAGGATTCGCCAGAGGACGACGCCGGGAGGGAGGCGGGATTCGCACCTTTCGTCAGGGGTGCGACGGGCTGCACATCTGGGTGTTTTTCGCGAACCGATTCGGGGTCCCCACGGTACACTTTTCCTGCGATAGAGCATTCGCGGAATATCATCGAGTTCTGGAGATGGTTCAGAAATGTATGTAAAATGAATACCGGAAACGACGCACCTGAGTCAGGGTAATAACAGCCTTGTCAGAGAAGATATACTCGATCTGGCCAAGGTCATCCGATAAGTTCCATGAGCGCGCAACGATGGCTTGCCCAGCCTTGTCGTAGCAGGTGTCTGAGTCAAAGTAGATGAATGCCGCCTGACATGTGCGTACAAACTCGATGTGAATGTAGGATAAAACTATTTGGAGACCCTGTTTCTCAGAGGAACCCGGGTTTTTTTTTGGACGCTTGTATGGAAACCCGGGTGCAAGGATTTGAGAAACAAACAAGTGACGTTGCTGAAAAGTTCTTACCTGTCCTAATGCCACTACCATCTTGATAGTGTTTCCGCGAAGTGAATTGAATTGAAGTGAAGTGACACTTCGTTTCCACTTCACTGGAACGAACTGAAAACGAAGTGAACCGGCGAGGCCTCGCGAAGTGAGTACAAACAGTGCGCAAATAAATACCATCAATTACCAAAAGCGGAATGGGGGGCTCGGTGGTCAAACTCTCTCATTCGACGGCTGGTATTTGAAGGGAATTTCACAAGGTAAATCATCAATTAGATCACAGAAATAACATATTTGGACTACCGGTTCAACTGTACCTAATGCTTATACTGGCGCATCTGCATTTGAAAGAAGCTCGTTGAGCTCCAAAAGCCTCCCGGTCCGAGTCAGCTCTGCAATTGCGCTGGGTGTGACTGGTCCAGTAATGTATAATCCTCTTCCTGTGCAAGTAGGTCGTCGGTGAAGCTAAGGCGCTCTGGAAGGCTGGGTGGATGCGCTTCATGGACTGAGGCAACAGGAGGCGTTATGCGAGCGGGCCGACTCGCCTTTGCACGACGAAAGGGCCAAGGTAGTGATGCGACAATTTCTTAGACGGTTGGGTCATAGAAATGTCCGTCGCATCCAAGTACACTTTGTCGCCAGGCTGGTAGTCGGGCGTCGGGGCGTGTCGCTGATTGTAATACCGTTCCATGTTGTCTTTGGCCTTTGAAAGTGCCGCCTTGGCTTCCTCCTGTGCTTCCTTCATGCGCTCCACGAACTCGTTGGCCGACTCACTCATGGAAGCGCCCCGACGCGGCTCAAAGCCCATGCATGGATGCTGACCAGTGTCGAGCAGGAAGGGGGTCTGCTGCGTCGCGGAATGTACATGGTTGTTGTAACTAAATTCGGCATCGGGCAGAAGGTCCTCCCAGTCATTCTGGCACTCGTTGCAGAAGACCCGCAAGGACTGTTCCAGCTCCTGGTTGACGCGCTCAGTCTGTCCATCAGTCTGAGGGTGGTAGGCCGTCGAGGCCGACAGCTTGATACCCAGGAGTCGGTACAGTTCGCGCGTGAACTCGGCGATGAACTGTGGACCTCGATCGGAGACGAATGTGTCGGGGAGACCGTGCAGCTTGTAAGTGTAAGAATTAAAGAATATACGGTGCCCTGATGGAAAGATAAGAAACGGTCACGTGAGAGAAAGGTGGTGTCCGTGGCGCTTGCAACCACACCCGCAACACTTGGAAGCCTTGACCAGTTGAGCCACCTTAGCAACTGCATCTTCTTGTGCGCCGTCACGATTGCCCTTGCGAAATGCTTTTACCACATCGTCCTCCTCTCCGACTAGTACAAAACCCTCGGTCGCGCGAATCACGAAGAACTTGGGCTTGAGGAGCACGATGTCGGCATTGTCGCCCCTTCCATGCCCATGATCAGCGCATCGTGATAGCGTGTCAGGTTTGCCCATGCTGCGTCCAGGACGGTGGTGGAGGGCAGAGTCGAAGTTGGCGAGGTAGAGCGACCATCGGGCTTGCCGCCGATTGAGTTTCTTCGCAGTGAGGAAGTACTCAAGGTTCTTGTGGTCGGTCCAGATTTCCACCTTGTGCTTTGCACCCTCAACGAAGTGCCGCCACTCCTCCAGAGACCGGATGATCGCTAGCATCTCCTTGTCATGGATCTCGTAGTTCCGCTCGACTGCGTTCAAGCTCTTCGAGTAGAACACAACCGGGTGCCACTTGCCATCGGACGGCGACTCTTGCGACAGGACCGCGCCCGTCGCGAAGTCGGACGAGTCGGCTTCGATGTGGTACGGTCGGTTGTCATCGGGGAACATGAGGACTGGCCCCAACGTGATCGCAGACTTCAGAAGGGCAAAGGCCGACTGCTCCGACTCTCCCCATCGCCAGGTGACGTCTTTGCCAGTCAAGTCGAACAGGGGTCTGGCGTGGTGCCAGAAGTCCTGGATGAACCGTCGGTAGAAATTGGTGAAGCCTGGGAACGCTTGCACCTCTTTCTTGTTCTTCGGCGCCAGCCATTCTGACACTCCAGCGACCTTAACTGGATCCATTTCTGCTTGCCCATGTGAGATGATCAGCCCAAGATACTCAATCTTGGTCTGCTCGAACTCGCATTTCTCGGGTTTTAAGAACAACTGATGTTCACGGAGTCAGTCCAATACGAGTCGCGCGACCCGACGGTGCTCCTCGAGAATCTTGGTGTAAATCAAGATGTCGTCGAGGTACACGCAAACAACACCTTCGGCGATCAGATCGCGAAAGATATCATTCATCATGGTCTGCAATGTCGCTGGTGTTAGGGCAACCCTTACAGTGGAGCGCTATCACACTGGCAAGGGGGAATCCGAAGTTATATTGATGTACAGTAACGAAGGTAAGTAAGGCTTACCTGGCAAGGGGGAATCCGAAGAGAATAGTGTAAAGGATTCCCAAATGCCAGGGGGCCGACTATATACGAGTGTAGGACGTGAGGGCCGGTCCTCCAGAGTGTACTGTACATGTAATAATAACGAATGGTGTACGGCGCGTGTATGGACACGTTCCCGACGCTGTCCGATCCTCGTGGCCCAGGGTACGGGCACGAGGCGGGGCAGCCGACGTCGGGATGTCGGGTGGTCAGGATCGGCGTCGGGCGCGCGCGGGGAGTGAGGGGAAGCGACAGGAAGTGAGTAAGTATGTACACCGACGCTTGGGTCGGAGCGTTGGGTCGGGATCGCGATCGGTCGGTCGGGGGCGAACGCGTGAGTCGGGGAACGATCTGTGAGCGTCGGAGAGCCTGAGCGAGAGTTCCCCTGACAGCTGGGCTGTTCGTGAGGCCGAAGAACATGACAAGCGGCTTGAAGAGACCACGGTTCGTCCGAAATGCTGCCTTCCACTCGTCGCCTTCCTTGATCCGAACATTGTTGTACCCCCATCGGACGTCCAACTTGGTGAAGTACCGCGCGCCGCAAAGGTTATTCACCAATTCGCTAATGGGGGGCAGCGGGTACCGTGTAACGGAGTTACAAGATTGGGGACCTTGCTGTGCACGCTAGACGTAAGCTTGACAAGTCTGTTGATTGCTACGTATAGGTGTACAAGGTCTACTCTTTAATTATGTAATGTAGAGGATTAAATAGGCAACACCAGAAGGTGTTGCCAAACAATAGCGTAATCGTGTCGATAAGATACGATTAGATCAGATTAGTAGATAAGATAGTAAGCGCCCTTACATACCCCCCTTTAAGATCACTAGTAGCGATCTTCACCAGGGAGTAAGGCAATAAGTAATAATAAAATTAAGACAAGAGGGAGGGTGCAGGTCCCGGCGACCTACACCCAATATCGCATGCATAGAAATATGTATTACTGGTACGTATTCATTACCGAATACATAGTGGAGACAATAGTTCCACTACACGGCCTCCAAGTGCCGCCCGAGGTGGCATGGGATTGAGAACATCCGGTGTTGCATATGTTTTAGTACGCGACCTGTGGGTTGCTCCTCGGGAGTAAGGTGGTCTGCACCTGACAATGGCGGTCGTCCCGACGATACCTCCTGCGTGTCGAGGTCGGTTCGTTGACGGCGGGATTAAGTTGTCTCCCCGACCTATGACTCCATCACTGTGTCGGGGTCGGTAGTGTTGGATTCCACCGGACCCTGGCTAGTGGTAATCACTGCCAGTGATAGAGGCCCTGTGAGGGCCGACACGGGGTCCACTTGGGTTTCGGTAGCTCCGATTGGAGCTGCCACGACTGTGGAAGGTGTCGCGGGGGCAGGTGTGAGTGCCGCCGGGTCCACCATTTCGACGTTGGTAGACGTCGATCCCGATGGAGCGGGGGTGTGCAGGTCCAGAGGGGGAAACTCCCCTCTCTGAACACGGAGTTCTCGGAAATGTGGGTCTTCACCCACAAACATCCATTCCACGCTGGATAAACAATCCAGCCCCTCGTTCTGAAACTCCAAGCGCATTAACGTTTGAATGCGCGTGATGTCGTCGGTGGTAGGATGGTACCACCCGTCCCACTCCGGAATGGCGGGTGGCACGCCCAATTGATCGAGTCGATGCACGCGATCGTCGTCAACATTGTGGAACAGGTCCTTATGAGGACCTGCAGTAGAGTAGTTATGGTCTAAGTAGTGTAGACCATAAGTATAACTGTGGTTCATCCAACTAATTGGAATACCACAGTTAATAAGGTGTTGTAGGACACCTTGTTCCGTCAGCCGCCCTTCGGGAGCGGTAGGTTGGATCCGAGGGATGATAACCTCAGGTCCGGTAATCGGCGTGAAAGGCCGATCAGGATTGGCCTCGTTATGGGCCGCCACCACCTCTGCATAGAAGTATGGCCGTGCAGTGATGGTTGCGGAAATTCGCATAAACCATGCCCGCATACTATGAGTTACTGGTGACAATACGTTTGCCAGTAAGTATCCCCAGGTCCCGCGACGATGAACGCAGAACCGGTAGTCCATGACGATACCTCCATATTGGTTCTTAGAACCAATATGCCCATGGTGGACCATATGTCGACACCAATGTTCGACATCCAATGCATGAGCTGGGCCGGGTTGGGGGACACCAGCTCCTCGTGTTGGCTTGTCATGCCGATACTCGAATGCTTTACCCGGCCGTCTAATGGCCGGAGCATTCCAGATGGGTGACCGTTCACTGAACGGTCGTGAGACACTCCGGAATTCGTCCATGGCTGCACGAGCCATGGCTCGGTCGTGCAAGTGAGGCGCGACCGACAGGGTGATCCGACGGAATTCTCTGAAGAGCATAAAGGCCTCAGCCCGCTCTTCATCCCTCACCCCATGACGTCGGTCATTGATCAGCGCATAGAGCTGATCAACTTCACGGGGGTTCATTGGGAACCCACGTGGTGCGACGGCATACAGCCGTCCATCTGAAGGATGGGAGTTTTGTCCCGTCGCTAACTCGCTCTCTGAGACGCGAGCTGCTGTGCCTAGCGCAAAGGCACGATTCTGGGCGGGCGACACATATACCGTCCGCGACACCATATCCCAGAAGCGGTTGTCCCGCTCGTGGCGGCCGTTGATAAAGACCACCCCAAGCTCGCAAGGGATCCATCCCGGCGCCTCCTTCTCAGCTTTGCAAGCCATATTCTCGCGATGCTGCTTCTGCCCGGCAGCCTTCTTCTTGCTGACGGGTTTCTCGTCGTCGGAGGACTCGCCGTAGTCCGACTCATCCATGAATTCGGCGTACGGGTCAGACGCCTTTTGTTTGCCTTTGCCCTTTGGCGGAGGCGATGGGGGCTGCACCATCATAGTGGGTGGTGCAGGAGATGGTGCTGGCAAGGTATACTTGCCAACAGGTTCCTTCTTTTGGGAACCTCTCTCCGGGTTCCGTACCCGGCTTTCTCCCGGGGTCGGTAGTGGGAGTAATGCTCCCGCTATCTGTTGCTGTTGCGGTGCCTGCACCGCGGATGTCGACGATGTCGACGCCCTTCGCTCGACTTCTCGAGCCGGTAAGGGACGCACTTCGCGCGTCCCTCGGTCCTCGCGACGCTCCTCTCGTTGAGGACCATAATCAAGTGGGCGCTCATCACGCCACACTTCTTGGTCGGGATGGCGGTCGAACCGCCGATACTCTTGTTCCGGGCGTTGTTCCTGACGCCTGGGTTCATATAAGGTGCGTTCTTCTCGCCGCACCTCGGTCTGCTGTCTTTTCATGGGTCGGGACGATGGTCCCTCCCCGCGATCTGGCGACGCCACTGCCGGTCGCTTTTTTGCCAGGCTGAGTTGCTCAGCCATGGCCGACTCTCTCGCCTTCACGCGTCTCAAGTCCGCGCGAACTCCATCGTACGCATCAAGCAGCTGGGTTACAACCAGCTGCGCCATCCCGTCGTCCAAGAAATCACAAAACTCGCGGTGAATACCCGCGTCTTCCAATCGGTCCAAGATAGATGAAAGGAGACCATCGTCTGCGAATGGTCTCCTCGAACTTGACGCAGACGACGCTGCGCGATCGTCTGCCGGCCTCCGCGAACTCGACGCAAACGAACCTCTTTGTTCGTCTGCATATGGCGCGACATATTGCCGCGCCGGTTCGCTGCGCGCCACTTGCGCCGGTGGAGTAGGTGTTTTTTGACGACTTTGGTCGTCCACCTCCATTTTCTCTGACTCGTTGTACCGCGTATTTTGCGGTACGATTGGGGCGGGCATTTGGGGGTACCACGTCGGTGGTGGGTACCCCATGAAGCTCTGCATTGATGGCATATGTTGATATGCCATCGACGGTGGGTAGAACCCACCCGTCTGTGGTTGTTGCCCCTGCTGGGGCGGTTGGCTCATGTGGCCAACCATAGGGTATAGTTGTTGCCCCTGATGGGGCGGTTGCCCCTGGTGGGGCAGTTGGCTCATGTGGCCAACCGATGGGTATTGAAATGTTTGGGGCTGCACGCCCATATAGGTTGGGGGCGGGGGCGCGCTTTCCGCGCGTCCCTGCACCTCCTCCCCTTTTGGACTCGATCCCGAGGCCATATTTTGATAGTCGGTGCGGCTGTCGCCGCCCCGAGTCGCGTCGTTGCTTGAATTTGCTCCTGCGGTTGGGTACATGTTGTGGTTGTTGGTTGAAAATTTGGTTGCGCGTCCTAGCGCCAAAACATATTTAACCTTCTGTCATAACTTTTGATGGTTATGTAATTTTTCTGATCGCTGTGATCACATGACCGCGCCACATTCTAGGTTCGCCGCGGCAACCTCGATGCGCTGCCCACCCCTTGCAATTCCAAGTAGCGGTCCAATGCCGCTAACTTGTTACAATTGTTGTGCGATTCCCAGGTGGTGTCACCTAGACTCCACCTAACTTGGTATTCCACTTTATTATTTTGGGTCCATCTATGGCCCAAAATCTCTTCGACAAACCATTCGTGATCGTCCGGCGCCCCAAAATCATAGGGCTCCGGGTGAGTTCTATTCGGGAACATTGCATCGTTTGTTGCGTAGTATGGGCGCAACAGCGATATGTGAAATGTTGGATGTATTCGACGCTCCATAAGCGCCGTAGGTAATTCCAGCGTATAGTTCGACGTGTCTGGCATGGCCTTCAATACTTTGTAGGGCCCGACGAATTTCGGACATAATTTCCGGGCGCGTCCCTTGGGGAGGTTCAAGTTCTTGGTAGATAAATATACCAAGTCACCCCCCTTTATTTCCGGACCAGTGGATCGACGCCTGTTTGCCTCGCGCGTTTGAAATACGCGCGTTTCGATTATAGCGTCATGCGCCTCCGCTATGTTCTGCAATGCGCGTTCAGCGTATTCCCGAATTCCCTTTGGTATTACGCTGTCTGAGCGTATCTCTTTCAACATGGATGGCATGTATCCACCATTCAACTCAAATGGAGCGAACTTGGTGGTAGCCGATACGCTCGCATTTATCGCAAACTCGGCCATGGGTATACGATCTACCCAATCCTTTTGGTCATGCCTTACAACGGCGCGAAATATCTGGCCAATACTACGATTGGCTCGCTCCGTCTGTCCATCCGTCTGAGGATGGAAAGATGTCGACATTAGAAGCTTAGCTCCTAATAATTTATGTAGTTCGCGCCACCAGCGCGAGGTAAACTTAGAGTCTCGGTCGCTTACGATCGAGCTTGGCAGGCCATGTAACCTGACGATCTCCCGTAGGTATACCCATGATAATTGGGCTGCCGTCATCGTCGTATGTATGGGTATCATATGCACCATACTCGTCATACGACAAATTACTACCCATAGGTAGTTATATCCCTTTGATTCTGGAAATGGACCGATAAAGTCCATTCCGATAGAATCCCAAGGCTTAGTGGGTACTGGCAGGGAATGTAGTTTCCCTAACGGTTTCTGATTTGACGTCTTGATCTGTTGGCAATACTCGCACGTTTTACAAAACGTACGAACAGTCGTGGCTAGTGATGGCCACCAATACCATCGTCGAATATATTCAGTAGTCCGTTCGGCACCGAAATGGCCCATAGTTTTATGGGCTTGCTCAACAATTGACGTGATGATCTCGGGTTCTTGCGGTATGCATAGAACGCTATCATTTATAGCGTTCGTGGTCCAAATCAGATTGTCTTTCGTAGTGAACGCACGAAAGTCCGTTGGGTTAGTGAGAATCACTGAAAATAGTTTATCCTTTGGGTATCCCAGGATAACGTCGTTACGGATCTTTTTGTCCATTTTGTCTGGGGGAGGGGCAACTGTGTCCCTTCCGAGGACCATATCTCCGACCGTACGTTCCCGTTCGGTTGGCCTCTGGCTTTTTTGAAGGTGTGATGATGGTCCGGATGCGATACTTGGTGCCGCAGCCTCCATTATCTGGGCTTCGACATCTCGATCCTCCTGGCGTTCTTGAAGACGCTTGCTTCGACGTATTTCTACGTCCTTCATCGCTCGAATTTCAACTACTTTTTCCACGATTTCATGGTATCGTGGTACTGGTAAATCTTCACCAGTAGGATCGATTCTAGCATCGGCAGCTACGAAGTCGTGGACGTCATAACGATCGTGATGGTTATCGCTCTCGAAATATCGCGATAGACAGTCGGCGACTTTATTCAGTTCGCCTTTCACATAGGTAATGTCGAAGTTAAATCGCGACATGTATTCCATCCATCGACGCTGCCTAGGTGATAAATTCACCTGGGTCTTAAAGAATTCGAGGGCTTTGTGGTCGGTAATGATGTGGATTTTATAGCCCACAAGTTTATCCTCCCACTTAAGTAATGCTTCGAGGATAGCTAAGGTTTCGAGTTCATGCACGGCGTAATTCTGCTGTGCATTCGTGAATTTTTTGGACATGAATCCAGCCGGCTGAGCTTGGATCCACGTAGGTCCTTGACCATACATCGCACCGACGCCTGACTTGGAGGCGTCACATATAATCCAAATTGGTTCGTCTGTCTTCGGTTGAATAGGCCGAATAATTGGCGTCGTGCAACATATATGCTTTATCATTTCAAAGCATCGTTGATGAATTGGTCTCCAATAGAATGGCGACCCATTCTCGGTCATCGCCATTAGTGGCCCAGTGTACGCGGATATATCTGGGAGGAATTGACCCAGATAATTAACCAGTCCAACGAATCGCTGTATATCGTTGTAATTCTGTGGAACCCTCCAATCGCGAATCCGTGCCAATTTATCGGCGTCAGGGTGAATTCCTTGGTCGTCGATTATATGACCAAGGCAATCGACGCGATCCGAATATAGTTCGCATTTCTTCCACTTCAAATAAAGGGACTGTTCGCGTAATCGTTCGAACACTACTCGAAGATGATCTTCATGTTCTTCGATGGAGTTCGAAAATATGAATATGTCGTCCAAGTACACATGCATAAATTTCCCAATGACGTCCCGAAAAATTGACGTCATTAATCGTTGAAATGTTGCGGGGGCGTTACAGTCCCCGATCTGCATTATGTTGCTAACGTACGTTCCCGCTATCGTTGCAAAGGCGGTCTTGTGTACGTCCTTCTCGAGGATGCGTACTTGTTCGTACGCATCCGTTAAGTCAATCTTTGATCATATCTTCCCTCTGGCAACATCCTCGCGAATGATTTCTTGGTCTGGCAAGGGCGTAACGTCCTTGATCGTATTGTCGTTACGCTGCCGTGCGTCCAAGGGTGTTCTCAGGGAGCCGTCTTTTTTTGGGATGCATAGCAGCGGCGCTGCTTGCTTTACCGAACGAGGCTCCCACCATTTAGAATCTGTATACCGATTGACCTTCGCGTAGAATTCCTCGCGAAGGGACATTGGGCACCTCGGCGCGTGGTACTGGTACTGTTTCTCATCGTCGACGAGAGTAATCTCGTGATTGACTTCCCGCCAGGGTGGTAGCTGTTGTTTCGTACCACCCACCATATCTTCGAATTCGTCATGCCATTGCTGGCGAAGTCGTGGATAATCTTCCGCGGTAAGGCCTCCATTGGGTGCCTTACCTTTCCCGTTCACCGTTCTTGCAGCGCGAATGTGCGCTGTGTCTTTATTGCTGGGTTTAACATCAAACCTAGCTCGTAGTTTTACAAGAGCAAAGTCACTCTCATCCTTCACTGGTAACCGATACAACGGCCGTTTAGCCCGTTGTATATTCACCGGAAAATTCATTTCCGTTGGCTCCGATACTTCCTCAGGCCGTGGATTTCGGTACGCTTGTCCTCGCGTGCCTACATTTCTTCCTTCGTGAGCCCGCATTGACGCTATTACTGCGTTCCATTCTTGCGGCATCCGTGGGTCGAACATCCACTCATATTGGGGATGTGGGTTTGGTCTATCCCAAAATGATCGATTACTCGCATTCGTATACGGCTCTGATTCCGTATCCTTATCGGCCCCGCTCGTCTTACGCGCTTCATTATCGCGCTGGCGTTCTTCGCATGGCTCGTGAGTCCGTGCTCGTTCGTTCGAAGGCTCGTTTTGTGCCTTCTGCTGTTGTCGTTGGGGTTTTCTCTTCTTCGGAGGTGGCTTATCCCCCTCCTTAAGAGTTTCTTGAAACTCTTCATCGGATAATAGAAGTGCTGGGTGATCCTTTGGTAGGCTGTTTATCGGCCTACCCTCGTTATCAGGATCATCATTATCTTCTACTGTGACTTTTAGTCATTCTCTTCGTTTCTCCAATGACCGATGGCGTCTAACTCGGCCATCGGTATCCTCCATTTTTACTTTAGTCGCTGGTGTAGCGACTCCATTGACGACAACTTCGTCACGGTTAAAGTCCAGCACGACGTTGTTTGCGCGCATAAACGGTGTGCCTATAATCACGTCGTATCGATCAAAGTTAGCAAGGTCCATGTAAACCTTGCCTTTAAACCCTGGAAGAACGGCTTCCACCGTCGTGCCAAAATTTACTGTGGCCCGACTTCCTTTAGTTCCGAGCTGGAGGATTAATGGATCCTCCAACGGAAACACTCGAATATCGGCCACTTGAGCGAATGACGGCGTAAGTCCGGTAGTCGTACTCCCGGAATCCCAGAGGGTCCAAGCCTCATGTCCACCTACATTAATGTAGGTGACCAGGCACTCCTTGTCCTTTATCGGGACTACGGGACGAGCAATCTTGTCCCTACCCGTCCGCACTTTCACTTTACGACTTGGTGGTTTATCATTGCATTCTTCTGACGCAATGACTTCTGTCATTGCAAACATACGCTCGGTCTCATCGTCCCGAGCATAGTATTCATTTTCGTAGACCTCCATATCTACGAACTCATCGCCTTCGTCTTCATTGTCCGCCTCGGTCTCAGGGCGTCCATTGTCTCGTCCATCCGGGTCCTCGGGAGAAGTATCTTCGTCGTCCGCCTCACTTGCTGCGTCAGGTGCCGCTGTACGTGCGGCCCGTAGGAACGCTCGCTGTTTCTTGGGCTGTTTGCAATCTTTTGCAAAATGCCCTAGTTTCTCACAATTAAAGCACACTTCCCCCGGGGGGTGGTTGTGATGATCGTGGTTTTTGGTCTGATCGTAACGCGGATGATCTCCCGTCTTCATCGCTGGTTTCTCGACGTGGGGCTTTTGCTCTCCACGTCCCGGTTGATCCTGATACGCTAGCTTGGCGTATGGTTTTTCATTAAGTGCGCCAAACACATGTCGAGTCCTGTTGAAATTGTTTTGTGGGGTGTTTACTCGCCCCCCATCTGGTTTCCGCGGTTGACTCGGTTGACTTCGCTGAGCGGTTATGTTCCGCTCAAAGTAATCAGCCGTCTTCTGGGTGGCTTGGTGTGCTAAGCCCACCGCTAGGAACTCTGGGGCCGTGTTGATTTCGGGTGATAGCCTGTCATCGAATAATGCCTTCCGCATCTCACGCGGAAGTGTCTTGAGGAATTTCTCCAGGAACGTCCAATCGTCCGTTCTTGCTGCCATATTCATGGCATGGTCCACAAGGTCATCATATAAACCTTGTATTCCTTTGCTCGCCGAGTAAGTAACGGCATTAAAGTTGTTACGAGCATCTTGCATGGTTGAGGGTAGCACGAACCGGTCATACAATCCAAGTACGACGTCTTCAAACATCCAGAACTGCTTCTCGCGGTTCACATGTATAACGTGGCGATTATACCACTTTCAAGCTTCGCCATCGAGAAACTCGGATGTTATCAGAACGCGCTCTTGGTCGCGTTCTTCTCCTCCAAACTGGCTCACTGCCAGCATCACGACGAGGCTCGACAGCCATTCTTCAAGGTCGCCGAACTTTGCACTTCCACTATAAGTGCCTACGGACTTTGAGTCCGCACGCCGAGATTTCATCCCGTCCGGAAGCGACAGTCGTACCGACAAACGCTCGTGCATTAATTGATGCAATCGCTCATGCATCTTAGTTTTATGCTGCTCTCCGGCAGCATGTATTCCATCCGCAATTGATTGACTCCGGCGGATCGGAGCAGGCATTGAATAGCCTCGAGTCTGAGCTCGAGGCTGCGCATATTCCGCGGGTTCACTTATTCGAACCCGCATGTCTCGACGACCGTTAGCTATCGCCGTCGAATTATTCTTTTCGACGGCTTCCAATCCAGTTACTAACCCACCATCCGAACCTTGAGTTTGCGAGGCCCATTGCCTCGCCATCTCATCCACAGGCATATGTCCTTCAAAGACGACTCCTTGGTCGTCATAATTCGTGAACTTGCTCCGTGATAGATCAGCATTTCTCAGACGCTGGTAAGCGATCCGGTTGTTCCACTCTTTCGCTAATGGAACACGGCCATCCTTAGCCTCCGGAGGTACTTGAATAGCTGGCACGCTTTCAGTGCCAGCTAGTTGCGAATTCGTGTCCTTATGCTCAGTGGGTGGGTCTAATGTAGACTCACTAACAGGGGCCCATCGGGAACCTTGTGGTTGCGCAAGGTGCTCTTCGCGAGTCATTCTTTCGTGTTTCGCTGCCGCGGCCCGACGACGATAATCGTCGTCAGATTCTCCTAACTGGCGCGCTTGATGCAGCGCAGATACTGCCATAGCAGCCTCATCAAGAGGCTGGTTCGATCCCGAGGCCACTGCTTGCGGGGTGAAAAGGTCATCCCAACGACCTTTTCCTTTGTTGAGCGGAGCTTTCTTAGGTATAGGAGTCCCAGCGATCGAGCTGACTGCTGAATTCGAAGTTCCCTTAGGGTACTTCTTCCTGTATTCCGTAACTACTACGGACAGCGCTTCCAAGTATCGGTCGGCATACTCCTGTACGACCATTTCTCCAACGGACTGTGCTCCGGTTGATCGTAGAACGAGCCTATCCGCTCGTTCCTCTAGTTGTCTTCGTCGATGTTCGCTAACAACATCGGTGGTGTCCCAGAATTGCTTCACTTTTAGCGCCAGCAATTCCCTATCGCTGGCTTCTTCTTCATTGGCCTCGGGGTCGGACAAGTCGTCTTCGTCCGACTCCATCTTGACTATGCTCAGGGTGGACGCCCCGAACGCTCTACTTGACAGACGGCTGTCTGGCCATCTGCTTCCTGCCGTGGGGCCAGGTCGATATGACCTGGCCAATTCGTCGGCCAAGCTCCCCGGCACATTGGTGCTTGCTATCGGCCAAGGTTCCTCCGATTCTAATCCTAGTGTATTCTGCGCTGGTGGACTTTGTCATTGCCTCGCCATCTCATCCACAGGCATATGTCCTTCAAAGACGACTCCTTGGTCGTCATAATTCGTGAACTTGCTCCATGATAGATCAGCATTTCTCAGACGCTGGTAAGCGATCCGGTTGTTCCACTCTTTCGCTAATGGAACACGGCCATCCTTAGCCTCCGGAGGTACTTGAATAGCTGGCACGCTTTCAGTGCCAGCTAGTTGCGAATTCGTGTCCTTACGCTCAGTGGGTGGGTCCTGTCGCACCAGCCCCCAGGCCGATCCCCCAGGGCATCCCAATGGACGTAGATCGGATGCGCGATCGAGTCGCGCCTGCCGACGACCACTGTTTCCAGTGCAAGAAAAAGGGTCACTACTCTCGTGACTGCCCTTTGCGCTGGGACGTGCGCCACATGCTCGATGATGAGCTGGAGGCGCTTATCATGGAACGTCTAGCTCGCAAGGACGCTGTCCCCGCCAACCCGACTCCATCGTCGGCCGACGCGACTGCCTCCGACGCCGAGGAGGGTTTTTAATCACACAACGGGTGGAACGTACGCCCCCGTTGTCTAGTCGTAATCGGTTCGCTCCCTTATCCGTAGAATACGCCAATACACCTAATATTGCTGCTATTCCGATGAGTGAACCGACCAACAAAGACGTACAAAAAACCCCTCCAACCCGACGACACCGATCGCAGTCGCAAAGCCGATCGCCCCGTCGCGTCGTGGCCTACCCCGCTGGGAAAAGCGACTTCCTAGTCGCTTCATCGCCGCTGCCTGCCCCTGCCCCAGATCCCTGTGGCTCAATGTCGAACTGGAGACCACCGACACCCAGGAGTCGCATGCCGTCACTGCCCTGGTGGACAGCGGAGCGACCGGCAGTTTTCTCAATGTCGCTTTTGTCGAGAAACACAAGCTCACGACCAAGGTGCTTAGTCAGCCATCCCCGGTTTACAATGTGGATGGCACCCTCAACGAAGGCGGTTCGGTCTCTTGCATCGTAGAAGCTGTCTTGCGATACAACGGTCATACCGAACGAGCCGTCTTCGGGGTCACCCAGTTAGGCAAGCAAGACATGATCCTCGGGTTCAACTGGCTTAAAAACCATAACCCCGAGATCGACTGGGAGACCAAGGAGGTGAAGATGAGTCGCTGTCCGACGCAGTGCGACACCTGCAAGGACGAGGTCAAAGCCGATCGGCGCGCACGCACCAGAGTGCGCGCAGCAATTCGCGCCTGTCGAGCTGACGGTATCCCGATGACTGAGCCCGACCTGCGAGCCCCAACCAACCCGTATGTTGAGGACGACTCTGATGAGGAGGAGTTCCTCCCCTACACCCCGATCCTGGAGGAACCTGACCCAGAGTCTGACGACTTCCTGGTGGAAACCTTCCTGAATGGCGATCGCATCTTCGCGACCGCGATCCATCCGACTCCGACCGCCGAACATATTCGGGCCAGCCAAACGACATCGCAGCGACTTGCGGAAGGACACGCTGCCAACTCCGTGCCCAGAACTTTCCGCGACGCAGTACCAACCCACCTCCATGACTTTGAAGATGTCTTCTCCAAAGTCGCATTCGATAACCTTCCAGAGCGCAAGCAATGGGACCATGCCATCGAACTGGAGCCGGGCGCGTCGCCGACGGGCACGAAGGTCTACCCGCTCTCACTGGCAGAACAGGTCGAACTCGACGCGTTCCTCAAGGAGAACCTCGAGACAGGTCGCATCCGACCGTCCAAGTCGCCCATGACGTCGCCGGTCTTCTTCATCAAGAAGAAGGACAGGTCGCTCCGACTGGTTCAGGACTATCGGACGCTCAATGCGCTCACGGTGAAGAACCGATACCCGCTGCCCCTCATTAGCGAACTGGTGAATAACCTTCGCGGCGCGCGGTACTTCACCAAGTTGGACGTCCGATGGGGGTACAACAACGTCCAGATCAAGGAAGGCGACGAGTGGAAGGCAGCGTTTCGGACGAATCGCGGCCTCTTCGAGCCGCTCGTCATGTTTTTCGGCCTCACGAACAGCCCCGCCACATTTCAGACCATGATGAATGATATCTTCCGCGATCTGATCGCCGAAGGTGTTGTTTGCGTGTACCTCGATGACATCTTGATTTATACAAAGACGCTAGAGGAACACCGTCGGGTCACGCGACTGGTACTGGACCGACTCCGCGAACATCAGCTGTTCTTAAAGCCCGAGAAATGCGAATTCGAGCAGACTAAGATCGAGTATCTCGGGCTGATCATTTCGCAAGGGCAAGCGGAAATGGATCCGGTTAAAGTCGCTGGGGTGTTGGAATGGCCGGCGCCGAAGAACAAGAAGGAGGTGCAAGCGTTCCTAGGCTTCACCAATTTCTACCGACGATTCATCCAGGACTTCTCGCACCACGCCCGACCCCTGTTCGATCTGACGGGCAAGGACGTCGCCTGGCGGTGGGGAGAGTCGGAGCAGTCGGCCTTTGCCCTTCTGAAGTCTGCGATCACGTCGGGCCAGTCCTCATGTTCCCCGACGACGACCGACCGTACCGCATCGAAGCCGACTCGTCCGACTTCGCAAGGGCACGGTCCTGTCGCAAGAGTCGCCGTCCGATGGCAAGTGGCACCCGGTCGCGTTCTACTCGAAAAGCTTGAACACAGTCGAGCGGAACTACGAGATCCATGACAAGGAGATGCTAGCGATCATCCGGTCTCTGGAGGAGTGGCGGCACTTCATTGAGGGCGCAAAGCACAAGGTGGAGATCTGGACCGACCACAAGAACCTTGAGTACTTCCTCACCGCGAAGAAACTCAATCGGCGTCAAGCCCGATGGTCGCTTTACCTCGCTAACTTTGACTTTGCCCTCCACCACCGTCCTGGCCATAGCATGGGCAAACCCGACGCGTTATCGCGTCGCCCCGACCATGGCGACGGAAGTGCCGACAACGCCAACATTGTGCTGCTCAAACCAGAATTCTTCGCCGTTCGTGCAACTGAAGGCCTTGCACTGGTCGGAGAGGAGGATGATGTGCTGAAAGCGATCTGCAAGGGCAATCGCGATGGAGCTCAGGAGGATGCGGTCGCGAAAGCGGCGCAACTGGTCAAAGCATCCAAGATCGCCGGCCGCTCCCTTCGCTTTGGCGAGTGGGGAGAGGAAGGCAGTCTGCTCACGTTCCGTGGACGGATCTATGTCCCGAACGTCCCAGACCTTCACCGACGCATTGTGGAGCAGCACCACGACTCCAAGGTCGCTGGTCACCCCGGTCGCTGGAAGACGCTCGAACTGGTGTTGCGCAACGTCGCGCTTCATCGGTTCGTACACCAGCACCTGTGACATGTGTCTGCGCACGAAACCTCGCCGCCAACTCCCCGTCGGACAGCTGCAGCCTCTTCCCATCCCCGAAGGCTGATGGAATGTCGTATCGGTCGACTTCATCACCGAACTTCCAGAGTCCAACGGCCACGACGCGATCATGAATGTCGTGGATTCGGTCGGAAAGCGCGCGCACTTCATTGCGTCACACACGACTTGTTCGGCCCTAGGAGCCGCGAACCTCTACCGTCGCCACGTCTGGAAGCTGCACGGTCTCCCCGACACGTTCGTCTCCCATCAAGGTCCACAGTTCGTCGCCGAGTTCACACGCGAACTGTACAGACTCCTGGGTATCAAGTTGTCGGCCTCGACGGTGTACCACCCACAGACCGACGGACAGACTGAGCGTGTCAACCAGGAACTGGAACAGTTCTTGCGAGTCTTCTGCAATGAGCGCCAGAACGACTGGGAGGACCTCCTGCCCGACGCCGAATTCAGTTACAACAACCATGTACATTCGGCGATGCAGCAGACCCCCTTCCTGCTCGACACTGGTCGGCGCATGAAGGAAGCACAGGAGGAAGCCAAGGCGGCGCTGTCAAAAGCCAAAGACGACATGGAGCGGTATTACAACCAGCGACACGCCCCAACGCCCGACTACCAACCTGGCGACAAGGTATACTTGGACGCGACCGACATTTCTACGACCCGACCATCTAAGAAGTTGTCGCATCGCTACCTTGGCCCTTTCGTCGTGCAAAGGCGAGTTGGCCCGCTTGCATACCGCCTCCTGCTGCCCCAGTCCATGAAGCGTATCCACCCAGTCTCCCACGTCGTGAAGCTCATCCCTGCTGTCGCTGATCCAATCGAAGGTCGTCGGTCCGATCCCCCTCCGCCCCCCGACATAATCGACGACGAACCCCATTACGAAGTTGAAAAGATCCTCGATAGCCGAACCTTCCGCAAAAAACTACAGTACAAGGTCCTGTGGAAGGGCTATGGTTACGAAGAAGCTTCTTGGGAACCTCGCGAAAATGTCGCCGCCCCCGATCTGGTACGCAAATTTCACCGCGACAACCCTGACGCCCCACGCCACATTCGTGGCATCTTCACTCTATCCCCCGCCATCTTCGCCACCGTCACCCCGCACCGAGTCGTTGCGATTCAAAAGGGGGGGTGATGTTAGGGGAACACCCGTTTGGTGATCACGTGACCACCTGATTCCTCGGACGAGCACGTGACCATCCGATTCCTCGGACGAGCACGTGACCGACCGCTCCTCAGATGATCGCGATCCCGACCCCGACGCTCCGCCCCAAGCATCGGTGTACATACTTATAACTTCCTGTCGTTACTTCCCCTTCCAGCGCGCGCCCGATCCCGACTCCTGACGTCCCGACCTCGTGCGCCCGCACCCTGAGCCACGAGGATCGGACAGCGTCGGGAACGTGTACATACACGCGCCGCTGCCCATCCGTTATCATTTACGTACCATACACCCCAGAGAGCCGGCCCTCAATTAGTTTACTCGTATATAGTCATCCTCCTGACATGGGGGAATCCTTTACTCTATTCTCATTGGATTCCCCTCTGCCAGGTAGGTCTACTTACGTTCTCTCTAATCGTACATAATATAACATTGGATTCCCCTCTGCCAGCACAACTAAGCTCTGCAGCTGAGGTCGCCCTAACAGCTCCGGGTGAGTTCTATTAGGGAACATTGCATCGTTTGTTGCGTAGTATGGGCGCAACAACGATTTTGGACATAATTTCCGGGCGCGTCCCTTGGGGAGGTTCAAGTTCTTGGTAGATAAATATACCAAGTCACCCCCCTTTATTTCCGGACCAGTGGATCGACGCCTGTTTGCCTCGCGCGTTCGATTATAGCGTCATGCGCCTCCGCTATGTTCTGCAATGCGCGCTCAGCATATTCTCGAATTCCCTTTGGTATTACGCCGTCTGAGCGTATCTCTTTCAACATGGACGGCATGTATCCACTATTCAACTCAAATGGAGCGAACTTGGTGGTAGCCGATACGCTCGCATTTATCGCGAACTCAGCCATGGGTATACGATCTACCCAATCCTTTTGGTCATGCCTCACAATGGCGCGAAATATCTGGCCAATACTACGATTGGCTCGCTCCGTCTATCCATCCGTCTGAGGATGGAAAGATGTCGACATTAGAAGCTTAGCTCCTAATAATTTATGTAGTTCGCGCCACCAGCGCAAAGTAAACTTAGAATCTCGGTCGCTTACGATCGAGCTTGGCAGGCCATGTAACCTGACGATCTCCCGTAGGTATACCCATGATAATTGGGCTGCCGTCATCGTCGTATGTATGGGTATCATATGCACCATACTCGTCATACGACAAATTACTACCCATAGGTAGTTATATCCCTTTGATTCTGGAAATGGACCGATAAAGTCCATTCCGATAGAGTCCCAAGGCTTAGTCGGTACTGGCAGGGAATGTAGTTTCCCTGATAAATTCACCTGGGTCTTAAAGAATTCGAGGGCTTTGTGGTCGGTAATGATGTGGATTTTATAACCCACAAGTTTATCCTCCCACTTAAGTAATGCTTCGAGAATAGCTAAGGTTTCGAGTTCATGCACAGCGTAATTCTGCTGTGCATTAGTGAATTTTTTGGACATGAATCCAGCCGGCTGAGCTTGGATCCATGTAGGTCCTTGACCATACATTGCACCGACGCCTGACTTGGAGGCGTCACATATAATCCAAATTGGTTCGTCTGTCTTCGGTTGAATAGGCCGAATAATTGGCGTCGTGCAACATATATATGCTTTATCATTTCAAAGCATCGTTGATGAATTGGTCTCCAATAGAATGGCGACCCATTCTCGGTCATCGCCATTAGTGGCCCAGTATACGCGGATATATCTGGGAGGAATTGACCCAGATAATTAACCAGTCCAACGAATCGCTGTATATCATTGTAATTCCGTGGAATCCTCCAATCGCGAATCCGTGCCAATTTATCGGCGTCAGGATGAATTCCTTGGTCGTCAATTATATGACCAAGGCAATCGACGCGATCCGAATATAGTTCGCATTTCTTCCACTTCAAATAAAGGGACTGTTCGCGTAATTGCTCGAACACTACTCGAAGATGATCTTCATGTTCTTCGATGGAGTTCGAGAATATGAATATGTCGTCCAAGTATACATGCATAAACTTCCCAATGACGTCCCGAAAAATTGACGTCATTAATCGTTGAAATGTTGCGGGGGCGTTACAGTCCCCAATCTGCATTATGTTGCTAACGTACGTTCCCGCTATCGTTGCAAAGGCGGTCTTGTGTACGTCCTTCTCGAGGATGCGTACTTGTTCGTACGCATCCGTTAAGTCAATCTTTGATCGTATCTTCCCTCTGGCAACATCCTCGCGAATGATTTCTTGGTCTGGCAAGGGCGTAACGTCCTTGATCGTATTGTCGTTACGCTGCCGTGCGTCCAAGGGTGTTCTCAGGGAGCCGTCTTTTTTCGGGATGCATAGCAGCGGCGCTGCTTGCTTTACCGAACGAGGCTCCCACCATTTAGAATCTGTATACCGATTGACCTTCGCGTAGAATTCCTCGCGAAGGGACATTGGGCACCTCGGCGCGTGGTACTGGTACTGTTTCTCATCGTCGACGAGAGTAATCTCGTGATTGACTTCCCGCCAGGGTGGTAGCTGTTGTTTCGTACCACCCACCATATCTTCGAATTCGTCATGCCATTGCTGGCGAAGTCGTGGATAATCTTCCGCGGTAAGGCCTCCATTGGGTGCCTTACCTTTCCCGTTCACCGTTCTTGCAGCGCGAATGTGCGCTGTGTCTTTATTGCTGGGTTTAACATCAAACCTAGCTCGTAGTTTTACAAGAGCAAAGTCACTCTCATCCTTCACTGGTAACCGATACAACGGCCGTTTAGCCCGTTGTATATTCACCGGAAAATTCATTTCCGTTGGCTCCGATACTTCCTCAGGCCGTGGATTTCGGTACGCTTGTCCTCGCGTGCCTACATTTCTTCCTTCGTGAGCCCGCATTGACGCTATTACTGCGTTCCATTCTTGCGGCATCCGTGGGTCGAACATCCACTCATATTGTGGATGTGGATTTGGTCTATCCCAAAATGATCGATTACTCGCATTCGTATACGGCTCTGATTCCGTATCCTTATCGGCCCCGCTCGTCTTACGCGCTTCATTATCGCGCTGGCGTTCTTCGCATGGCTCGTGAGTCCGTGCTCGTTCGTTCGAAGGCTCGTTTTGTGCCTTCTGCTGTTGTCGTTGGGGTTTTCTCTTCTTCGGAGGTGGCTTATCCCCCTCCTTAAGAGTTTCTTGAAACTCTTCATCGGATAATAGAAGTGCTGGGTGATCCTTTGGTAGGCTGTTTATCGGCCTACCCTCGTTATCAGGATCATCATCATCTTCTACTGTGACTTTTAGTCATTCTCTTCGTTTCTCCAATGACCGATGGCGTCTAACTCGGCCATCGGTATCCTCCATTTTTACTTTAGTCGCTGGTGTAGCGACTCCATTGACGACAACTTCGTCACGGTTAAAGTCCAGCACGACGTTGTTTGCGCGCATAAACGGCGTGCCTATAATCACGTCGTATCGATCAAAGTTAGCAAGGTCCATGTAAACCTTGCCTTTAAACCCTGGAAGAACGGCTTCCACCGTCGTGCCAAAATTTACTGTGGCCCGACTTCCTTTAGTTCCGAGCTGGAGGATTAATGGATCTGTAACGGAGTTACAAGATTGGGGACCTTGCTGTGCACGCTAGACGTAAGCTTGACAAGTCTGTCGATTGCTACGTATAGGTGTACAAGGTCTACTATTTAATTATGTAATGTAAAGGATTAAATAGGCAACACCGGAAGGTGTTGCCAAACAATAGCATAATCGTGTCGATAAGATACGATTAGATCAGATTAGTCGATAAGATAGTAAGCGCCCTTACATACCCCCCTTTAAGATCGCTAGTAGCGATCTTCACCAGGGAGTAATGTAATAAGTAATAATAAATTAAGGCAAGAGGGAGGGTGTAGGTCCCGGCGACCTACACCCAATATCGCCTGCACAGAAATACGTATTACTGGTACGTATTCATGACCGAATACATAGTGGAGACAATAGTTCCACTACACGGCTTCCAAGTGCCGCTCGAGGTGGCCTGGGATTGAGGACATCCGGTGTTGCGTATATTTGAGTACGCGACCTGCGGTTTGCTCCTCGGGAATAAGGTGGTCTACACCTGACAATGGCGGTCGTCCCGACGATACCTCCTGCGTGTCGAGGTCGGTTCGTTGACGGGGGGATTAAGTTGTCTCCCCGACCTATGACTCCATCACTGTGTCGGGGTCGGTGGGGTTGGATTCCACCGGACCCTGGCTAGTGGTAATCACTGCCAGTGATAGAGGCCCTGTGAGGGCCGACACGGGGTCCACTTGGGTTTCGGTAGCTCCTATTGGAGCTGCCACGACTGTGGAGGGTGTCGCGGGGGCAGGTGTGAGTGCCGCCGGGTCCGCCATTTCGACGTTGGTAGACGTCGATCCCGATGGAGCGGGAGTGTGCAGGTCCGGAGGGGGAAACTCCCCTCTCCGAACACGGAGTTCTCGGAAATGTGGGTCTTCACCCACAAACATCCATTCCACGCTGGATAAACAATCCAGCCCCTCGTTCTGAAACTCCAAGCGCATTAACGTTTGAATGCGCGTGATGTCGTCGGTGGTGGGATGGTACCACCCGTCCCATTCCGGAATGGCGGGTGGCACGCCCAATTGATCGAGTCAACGAACGCGATCATCGTCAACATTGTGGAACAGGTCCTTATGAGGACCTGCAGTAGAGTAGTTATGGTCTAAATAGTGTAGACCATAAGTATAGCTGTGGTTTATCCAACTAATTGGAATACCACTGTTAATAAGGTGTTGTAGGACACCTTGTTCCGTCAACCGCCCTTCGGGAGCGGTAGGTTGGATCCGAGGGATAATAACCTCGGGTCCGGTAATCGGCGTGAACGGCCGATCAGGGTTGGCCTCGTTATGGGCCGCCACCGCTTCTGCATAGAAGTATGGCCGTGCGGTGATGGTTGCGAAAATTCGCATAAACCATGCCCACATACTATGAGTTACTGGCGACAATACGTTCGCCAGTAAGTAGCCCCAGGTCCCGCGACGATGAACGCGGAACCGGTAGTCCATTACGATACCTCCATATTGGTTCTTAGAACCAATACGCCCATGGTGAATCATATGTCGACACCAATGTTCGACATCCAATGCATGAGCTGGGCCGGGTTGGGGGACACCAGCTCCTCGTGTCGGCTTGTCATGCCGATATTCGAATGCTTTACCCGGCCGTCTAATGACCGGGGCATTCCAGATGGGTGACCGTTCACTGAACGGTCGTGAGACACTCCGGAATTCGTCCATGGCTGCACGAGCCATGGCTCGGTCGTGCAAGTGAGGCGCGACCGACAGGGTGATCCGACGGAATTCTCTGAAGAGCATAAAGGCCTCAGCCCGCTCTTCATCCCTCACCCCATGACGTCGGTCATTGATCAGCGCATAGAGCTGATCAACTTCACGGGGGTTCATTGGGAACCCACGTGGTGCGACGGCATACAGCCGTCCATCTGAAGGATGGGAGTTTTGTCCCGTCGCTAACTCGCTCTCTGAGACGCGAGCTGCTGTGCCTAGCGCAAAGGCACGATTCTGGGCGGGCGACACATATACCGTCCGCGACACCATATCCCAGAAGCGGTTGTCCCGCTCGTGGCGGCCGTTGATAAAGACCACCCCAAGCTCGCAAGGGATCCATCCCGGCGCCTCCTTCTCAGCTTTGCAAGCCATATTCTCGCGATGCTGCTTCTGCCCGGCAGCCTTCTTCTTGCTGACGGGTTTCTCGTCGTCGGAGGACTCGCCGTAGTCCGACTCATCCATGAATTCGGCGTACGGGTCAGACGCCTTTTGTTTGCCTTTGCCCTTTGGCGGAGGCGATGGGGGCTGCACCATCATAGTGGGTGGTGCAGGAGATGGTGCTGGCAAGGTATACTTGCCAACAGGTTCCTTCTTTTGGGAACCTCTCTCCGGGTTCCGTACCCGGCTTTCTCCCGGGGTCGGTAGTGGGAGTAATGCTCCCGCTATCTGTTGCTGTTGCGGTGCCTGCACCGCGGATGTCGACGATGTCGACGCCCTTCGCTCGACTTCTCGAGCCGGTAAGGGACGCACTTCGCGCGTCCCTCGGTCCTCGCGACGCTCCTCTCGTTGAGGACCATAATCAAGTGGGCGCTCATCACGCCACACTTCTTGGTCGGGATGGCGGTCGAACCGCCGATACTCTTGTTCCGGGCGTTGTTCCTGACGCCTGGGTTCATATAAGGTGCGTTCTTCTCGCCGCACCTCGGTCTGCTGTCTTTTCATGGGTCGGGACGATGGTCCCTCCCCGCGATCTGGCGACGCCACTGCCGGTCGCTTTTTTGCCAGGCTGAGTTGCTCAGCCATGGCCGACTCTCTCGCCTTCACGCGTCTCAAGTCCGCGCGAACTCCATCGTACGCATCAAGCAGCTGGGTTACAACCAGCTGCGCCATCCCGTCGTCCAAGAAATCACAAAACTCGCGGTGAATACCCGCGTCTTCCAATCGGTCCAAGATAGATGAAAGGAGACCATCGTCTGCGAATGGTCTCCTCGAACTTGACGCAGACGACGCTGCGCGATCGTCTGCCGGCCTCCGCGAACTCGACGCAAACGAACCTCTTTGTTCGTCTGCATATGGCGCGACATATTGCCGCGCCGGTTCGCTGCGCGCCACTTGCGCCGGTGGAGTAGGTGTTTTTTGACGACTTTGGTCGTCCACCTCCATTTTCTCTGACTCGTTGTACCGTGTATTTTGCGGTACGATTGGGGCGGGCATTTGGGGGTACCACGTCGGTGGTGGGTACCCCATAAAGCTCTGCATTGATGGCATATGTTGATATGCCATCGACGGTGGGTAGAACCCACCCGTCTGTGGTTGTTGCCCCTGCTGGGGCGGTTGGCTCATGTGGCCAACCATAGGGTATAGTTGTTGCCCCTGATGGGGCGGTTGCCCCTGGTGGGGCAGTTGGCTCATGTGGCCAACCGATGGGTATTGAAATGTTTGGGACTGCACGCCCATATAAGTTGGGGGCGGGGGCGCGCTTTCCGCGCGTCCCTGCACCTCCTCCCCTTTTGGACTCGATCCCGAGGCCATATTTTGATAGTCGGTGCGGCTGTCGCCGCCCCGAGTCGCGTCGTTGCTTGAATTTGCTCCTGCGGTTGGGTACATGTTGTGGTTGTTGGTTGAAAATTTGGTTGCGCGTCCTAGCGCCAAAACATATTTAACCTTCTGTCATAACTTTTGATGGTTATGTAATTTTTCTGATCGCCGTGATCACATGACCGCGCCACATTCTAGGTTCGTCGCGGCAACCTCGATGCGCTGCCCACCCCTTGCAATTCCAAGTAGCGGTCCAATGCCGCTAACTTGTTACAATTGTTGTGCGATTCCCAGGTGGTGTCACCTAGACTCCACCTAACTTGGTATTCCACTTTATTATTTTGGGTCCATCTATGGCCCAAAATCTCTTCGACAAACCATTCGTGATCGTCCGGCGCCCCAAAATCATAGGGCTCCGGGTGAGTTCTATTCGGGAACATTGCATCGTTTGTTGCGTAGTATGGGCGCAACAGCGATATGTGAAATGTTGGATGTATTCGACGCTCCATAAGCGCCGTAGGTAATTCCAGCGTATAGTTCGACGTGTCTGGCATGGCCTTCAATACTTTGTAGGGCCCGACGAATTTCGGACATAATTTCCGGGCGCGTCCCTTGGGGAGGTTCAAGTTCTTGGTAGATAAATATACCAAGTCACCCCCCTTTATTTCCGGACCAGTGGATCGACGCCTGTTTGCCTCGCGCGTTTGAAATACGCGCGTTTCGATTATAGCGTCATGCGCCTCCGCTATGTTCTGCAATGCGCGTTCAGCGTATTCCCGAATTCCCTTTGGTATTACGCTGTCTGAGCGTATCTCTTTCAACATGGATGGCATGTATCCACCATTCAACTCAAATGGAGCGAACTTGGTGGTAGCCGATACGCTCGCATTTATCGCAAACTCGGCCATGGGTATACGATCTACCCAATCCTTTTGGTCATGCCGTACAACGGCGCGAAATATCTGGCCAATACTACGATTGGCTCGCTCCGTCTGTCCATCCGTCTGAGGGTGGAAAGATGTCGACATTAGAAGCTTAGCTCCTAATAATTTATGTAGTTCGCGCCACCAGCGCGAGGTAAACTTAGAGTCTCGGTCGCTTACGATCGAGCTTGGCAGGCCATGTAACCTGACGATTTCCCGTAGGTATACCCATGGTAATTGGGCTGCCGTCATCGTCGTATGTATGGGTATCATATGCACCATACTCGTCATACGACAAATTACTACCCATAGGTAGTTATATCCCTTTGATTCTGGAAATGGACCGATAAAGTCCATTCCGATAGAATCCCAAGGCTTAGTGGGTACTGGCAGGGAATGTAGTTTCCCTAACGGTTTCTGATTTGACGTCTTGATCTGTTGGCAATACTCGCACGTTTTACAAAACGTACGAACAGTCGTGGCTAGTGATGGCCACCAATACCATCGTCGAATATATTCAGTAGTCCGTTCGGCACCGAAATGGCCCATAGTTTTATGGGCTTGCTCAACAATTGACGTGATGATCTCGGGTTCTCGCGGTATGCATAGAACGCTATCATTTATAGCGTTCGTGGTCCAAATCAGATTGTCTTTCGTAGTGAACGTACGAAAGTCCGTTGGGTTAGTGAGAATCACTGAAAAAAGTTTATCCTTTGGGTATCCCAGGATAACGTCGTTACGGATCTTTTCGTCCGTTTTGTCTGGGGGAGGGGCAACTGTGTCCCTTCCGAGGACCATATCTCCAACCGTACGTTCCAGTTCGGTTGGCCTCTGGCTTTTTTGAAGGTGTGACGATGGTCCGGATGCGATACTTGGTGCCGCAGCCTCCATTATCTGGGCTTCTACATCTCGATCCTCCTGGCGTTCTTGAAGACGCTTGCTTCGACGTATTTCTACGTCCTTCATCGCTCAAATTTCAACTACTTTTTCCACGATTTCATGGTATCGTGGTACTGGTAAATCTTCACCAGTAGGATCGATTCTAGCATCGGCAGCTACGAAGTCGTGAACGTCGTAACGATCGTGATGGTTATCGCTCTCGAAATATCGCGATAGGCAGTCGGCGACTTTATTCAGTTCGCCTTTCACATAGGTAATGTCGAAGTTAAATCGCGACATGTATTCCATCCATCGACGCTGCCTAGGTGATAAATTCACCTGGGTCTTAAAGAATTCGAGGGCTTTGTGGTCGGTAATGATGTGGATTTTATAGCCCACAAGTTTATCCTCCCACTTAAGTAATGCTTCGAGGATAGCTAAGGTTTCGAGTTCATGCACGGCGTAATTCTGCTGTGCATTCGTGAATTTTTTGGACATGAATCCAGCCGGCTGAGCTTGGATCCACGTAGGTCCTTGACCATACATCGCACCGACGCCTGACTTGGAGGCGTCACATATAATCCAAATTGGTTCGTCTGTCTTCGGTTGAATAGGCCGAATAATTGGCGTCGTGCAACATATATGCTTTATCATTTCAAAGCATCGTTGATGAATTGGTCTCCAATAGAATGGCGACCCATTCTCGGTCATCGCCATTAGTGGCCCAGTGTACGCGGATATATCTGGGAGGAATTGACCCAGATAATTAACCAGTCCAACGAATCGCTGTATATCGTTGTAATTCTGTGGAACCCTCCAATCGCGAATCCGTGCCAATTTATCGGCGTCAGGGTGAATTCCTTGGTCGTCGATTATATGACCAAGGCAATCGACGCGATCCGAATATAGTTCGCATTTCTTCCACTTCAAATAAAGGGACTGTTCGCGTAATCGTTCGAACACTACTCGAAGATGATCTTCATGTTCTTCGATGGAGTTCGAAAATATGAATATGTCGTCCAAGTACACATGCATAAATTTCCCAATGACGTCCCGAAAAATTGACGTCATTAATCGTTGAAATGTTGCGGGGGCGTTACAGTCCCCGATCTGCATTATGTTGCTAACGTACGTTCCCGCTATCGTTGCAAAGGCGGTCTTGTGTACGTCCTTCTCGAGGATGCGTACTTGTTCGTACGCATCCGTTAAGTCAATCTTTGATCATATCTTCCCTCTGGCAACATCCTCGCGAATGATTTCTTGGTCTGGCAAGGGCGTAACGTCCTTGATCGTATTGTCGTTACGCTGCCGTGCGTCCAAGGGTGTTCTCAGGGAGCCGTCTTTTTTCGGGATGCATAGCAGCGGCGCTGCTTGCTTTACCGAACGAGGCTCCCACCATTTAGAATCTGTATACCGATTGACCTTCGCGTAGAATTCCTCGCGAAGGGACATTGGGCACCTCGGCGCGTGGTACTGGTACTGTTTCTCATCGTCGACGAGAGTAATCTCGTGATTGACTTCCCGCCAGGGTGGTAGCTGTTGTTTCGTACCACCCACCATATCTTCGAATTCGTCATGCCATTGCTGTCGAAGTCGTGGATAATCTTCCGCGGTAAGGCCTCCATTGGGTGCCTTACCTTTTCCGTTCACCGTTCTTGCAGCGCGAATGTGCGCTGTGTCTTTATTGCTGGGTTTAACATCAAACCTAGCTCGTAGTTTTACAAGAGCAAAGTCACTCTCATCCTTCACTGGTAACCGATACAACGGCCGTTTAGCCCGTTGTATATTCACCGGAAAATTCATTTCCGTTGGCTCCGATACTTCCTCAGGCCGTGGATTTCGGTACGCTTGTCCTCGCGTGCCTACATTTCTTCCTTCGTGAGCCCGCATTGACGCTATTACTGCGTTCCATTCTTGCGGCATCCGTGGGTCGAACATCCACTCATATTGGGGATGTGGGTTTGGTCTATCCCAAAATGATCGATTACTCGCATTCGTATACGGCTCTGATTCCGTATCCTTATCGGCCCCGCTCGTCTTACGCGCTTCATTATCGCGCTGGCGTTCTTCGCATGGCTCGTGAGTCCGTGCTCGTTCGTTCGAAGGCTCGTGTTGTGCCTTCTGCTGTTGTCGTTGGGGTTTTCTCTTCTTCGGAGGTGGCTTATCCCCCTCCTTAAGAGTTTCTTGAAACTCTTCATCGGATAATAGCAGTGCTGGGTGATCCTTTGGTAGGCTGTTTATCGGCCTACCCTCATTATCAGGATCTTTGTCATCTTCTACTGTTACTTTTAGTCATTCTCTTCGTTTCTCCAATGACCGATGGCGTCTAGCTTGCCGCTGTATGTGCGGCCCGTAGGAACGCTCGCTGTTTCTTGGGCTGTTTGCAATCTTTTGCAAAATGCCCTAGTTTCCCACAATTAAAGCACACTTCCCCCGGGGGGTGGTTGTGATGACCGTGGTTTTTGGTTTGATCGTAATGCGGACGATCTCCCGTCTTCATCGCTGGTTTCTCGACGTGGAGCTTTTGCTCTCCACGTCCCGGTTGATCCTGATACGCTAGCTTGGCGTATGGTTTTTCATTAAGTGCGCCAAACACACGTCGAGTCCTGTTGAAATTGTTTTGTGGGGTGTTCACTCGCCCCCCATCTGGTTTCCGCAGTTGACTCGGTTGATTTCGCTGAGCGGTTATGTTCCGCTCAAAGTAATCAGCCGTCTTCTGGGTGGCTTGGTGTGCTAAGCCCACCGCTAGGAACTCTTGGACCGTGTTGATTTCGGGTGATAGCCCGTCATCGAATAATGCCTTCCGCATCTCACGCGGAAGTGTCTTGAGGAATTTCTCCAGGAACGTCCAATCGTCCGTTCTTGCTGCCATATTCATGGCATGGTCCACAAGGTCATCATATAAACCTTGTATTCCTTTGCTCGCCGAGTAAGTAACGGCATTAAAGTCGTTACGAGCATCTTGCATGGTTGAGGGTAGCACGAACCGGTCATACAATCCAAGTACGACGTCTTCAAACGTCCAGAACTGCTTCTCGCGGTTCACATGTATAACGTGGCGATTGTACCACTTTCGAGCTTCGCCATCGAGAAACTCGGATGTTATCAGAACGCGCTCTTGGTCGCGTTCTTCTCCTCCAAACTGGCTCACTGCCAGCATCACGACGAGGCTCGACAGCCATTCTTCAAGGTCGCCGAACTTTGCACTTCCACTATAAGTGCCTACGGACTTTGAGTCCGCACGCCGAGATTTCATCCCGTCCGGAAGCGACAGTCGTACCGACAAACGCTCGTGCATTAATTGATGCAATCGCTCATGCATCTTAGTTTTATGCTGCTCTCCGGCAGCATGTATTCCGTCCGCAATTGATTGACTCCGGCGGATCGGAGCAGGCATTGAATAGCCTCGAGTCTGAGCTCGAGGCTGCGCATATTCCGCGGGTTCACTTATTCGAACCCGCATGTCTCGACGACCGTTAGCTATCGCCGTCGAATTATTCTTTTCGACGGCTTCCAATCCAGTTACTAACCCACCATCCGAACCTTGAGTTTGCGAGGCCCATTGCCTCGCCATCTCATCCACAGGCATATGTCCTTCAAAGACGACTCCTTGGTCGTCATAATTCGTGAACTTGCTCCGTGATAGATCAGCATTTCTCAGACGCTGGTAAGCGATCCGGTTGTTCCACTCTTTCGCTAATGGAACACGGCCATCCTTAGCCTCCGGAGGTACTTGAATAGCTGGCACGCTTTCAGTGCCAGCTAGTTGCGAATTCGTGTCCTTACGCTCAGTGGGTGGGTCTAATGTAGACTCACTAACAGGGGCCCATCGGGAACCTTGTGGTTGCGCAAGGTGCTCTTCGCGAGTCATTCTTTCGCGTTTCGCTGCCGCGGCCCGACGACGATAATCGTCGTCAGATTCTCCTAACTGGCGCGCTTGGTGCAGCGCAGATACTGCCATAGCAGCCTCATCAAGAGGCTGGTTCGATCCCGAGGCCACTGCTTGCGGGGTGAAAAGGTCATCCCAACGACCTTTTCCTTTGTTGAGCGGAGCTTTCTTAGGTATAGGAGTCCCAGCGATCGAGCTGACTGCTGAATTCGAAGTTCCCTTAGGGTACTTCTTCCTGTATTCCGTAACTACTACGGACAGCGCTTCCAAGTATCGGTCGGCATACTCCTGTACGACCATTTCTCCAACGGACTGTGCTCCGGTTGATCGTAGAACGAGCCTATCCGCTCGTTCCTCTAGTTGTCTTCGTCGATGTTCGCTAACAACATCGGTGGTGTCCCAGAATTGCTTCACTTTTAGCGCCAGCAATTCCCTATCGCTGGCTTCTTCTTCATTGGCCTCGGGGTCGGACAAGTCGTCTTCGTCCGACTCCATCTTGACTATGCTCAGGGTGGACGCTGGACTAGCGCCCCCGCGCCACCCCAGACGCGCAGAAGGAGCGTCAGCGGGCTATTTGTACATGTTTGGCTGCAGCTTCTAGAACTTAGTCAGCAGTAGATAGCATTCGGGGGAATTGCAAAGGCAAGCCCCCGAGCCAATATCACCACATTACCACGAAACGCAAAGCAAGACAAGTCAGACTACTCCATCTGGTGACGAGAGCGGATTCTTTCCCGCTAGAATTAAAGCACAAACGATACCACGCGATCTCAGGCACGCGCGAAGCAAAGAACAGACGTCGAAGCAAAGATATTTTTAGAAAACTGGCACCCCGGAACCGCCGAACCCAAATTAGAAACGCACAAGGCCGATTCACGTCTGTTCGCGAACCAACACCAATCCTGTCATCTACACCACCTACGTCCAGCACGTCGAGGTCGTCTAGCCCCGATTCGTACGAATTTCGAGGCCGAAGCCCCACAGCACCCACATCTCCCCCACCCATACCAGTTGCTACCCACACAGAGGACGACATGGCGGCGAACATCGAACCATTCTGGGGAGACAGGCCTGACGAAAACGCGCAAGATTTTTTTCGGGCCTTCAATCGCGCGATGGGCGATAAGAACGACGACATCAAACGCAGGCTCTTTGTGAACTACCTGCGCGCAGACAGCGAAGCCGACGAGTGGTACGCTGCGCTCCCAGCCGCCATCCGTGCTGACTGGGCCGACATCGAGACCGCGTTTCACGCCCGCTGGCCTAAAGCGACGATCGCGCGCAAAACGGCCCTGGAATACGAAGAGGAGATATTAGCGATGAAGCTGAAGGAGGCGACGTTGGGATCGAAGGAGACGGTAGCGGGGAGGGACGTCTACACGCACATTGCGTGGGCGGACAGGATGAGTGCGCTGGTGTCAAGGGCCGGGTTAGCAGCGGGCACGACGTACGTGGGTCTCGTGCGGCGCACGCTCCCAGCACTCGTCAGGGAGAAGACCGTAGGTGCACCAGCAGACTGGGCTGCGTTCCTGACGAGCGTGCGCAGCATCGACATCGACTACATCCGCGATGGCGCAGCGGAGGCGGAAAAGGAACGGGAGAAAACGAGGAGATTTGACGAGCGTGTGCGGATGCTGGAGGCCCAGGCATCCCCGACGCGTGGCATTCGTAATCAGCTCGCGCAGACCAACATCGCGACCGCACTGCCCCGAGCTAAGCAAACCGGCAGCGAAGGGAACCCCTTCCTCAGCACCGGGGGGGGTCAAGGAAACCTGTCATACAGCACGGCAACACAAGGACGGGGAGGGGGAGCAGGCGGAACACGAGCGCCCAGAGCACCACCCACCGAGGAAGACCGCGCGGCACTACGAGCCCGCCTCGCCGAGATGGTGCATCACCCGGACACTGAAGCAGGACGCATCGCGCACAGGGCCCAGCAGCAAGCCTGGGCCACCAAGTACGGCCCTGAAACCAGGGTCAGCGAGCGCACGCCGTACCCACTACGCCCAGGCACGCTGGGCGTAAATTCGAACGAGTGCTTTGGCTGTGGCATGGCGGGCCACATCGCACCCAAGTGCCCACTCCCGTCGGATCGAAAGCTCAACGTCCGCGAGGCGGACTGGCGCGCCATCTGCCGGTACATACTGAAGATACCGTTCGCCACGCCGGTGCGCTACGTCGCCATCGACGACTACGGGGGTGTCGCCGCCGTCGGCTCCTCAGCACACATCGAGGAAATCGAGGAGGAGCAGGGAAATGGGGACGGGCCGTCCGAGTAAACGCCCAACGGACGGCCCGAAGCGATGAGGCGGTGGACGCAGAGGTCCCCGCCCAGCGACGAGAGGTGGACGGGGACACGGCAGAAGCTCGCGTCATAGATTCAACAGTGCATGTAGCCCACACAAATACACCCATTGTTGATGTCTACGCCGTGGGCCGTGCACCTGCAACAACGAGGACTGGTGACGATGCAAGTCCGTTCTGGCACACAATTGACCTGCTGGGACCCGACGGCGCGAACGTGAGCGTGGTGGCGACATTCGACGACGGCGCTATGGTCGGCGCAATGTGCAGTCGAGTCTTCGCCAGGGTGAAGAAGCGCCTCGGCAACTGGGGCCCTTCCAAGCGCAGGTTGCGAATGGCCGACGGGAAGGTGGTGCGCGCGGAAGCCGTGTGGTACGGGGACATACAGATCGCGGGGATACAGACGAAGGGAGCCTTTGAGGTCTTCGACAGCGGGGGGAGCTGGGAGTTCCTCTTCGGCAAGCCTCTCATGCTCGCCTTCGATGCAGTTCACCATTACCGTCTCGACGAGATTCGCATCGAAGGGAACGGCCTCGTAGCAACCCTGCACAACGAAAACCCCAGCGCATTACCACCCAGACGTGAACCGTCCTTGCCAGACGCGAAACAAGAGAAGAAGGAAAACGCAATGGGGGGTCGGGTGGAAATCCCGGATGTACCCCCCTCAAGGCAAGTGCACGATCAGCAGCAGTCGAGCAGCGTAACACGGGAACTCGTTGACAAGCAGCATGAACAGAACACCCAGGCCGCTGCAGTGATGCCACTACAGTCGCAGGTCACGGCGAGAAGGGAGCAAGGCGAAACACCAAGCATCACCAAAAATCACACAGCAGCAGGAGGCGCAAGCGCACCGGGGCAGAAGGGTGTCCACAAGATCAAGGAGAGCATGATACGGGAGCAACGGCGAAAGCGCCGTCTGGGAATGCGGAGCACACCAAAAGGAAAGCATGCACGAAAACTGGGGGGAAAGAGGAAGCCCCCCTTGAGGGGAGTACAACGCACACAGCACCATGACACATCCCCACACAGAACTGACGAATGCGACACCACAGCGACAGGAAAGGCGGACGACGTGCATAACGTCAACACCGCTAGTGACGACGCACACGACATCGGTGCAGACATTCCGGTGGATGAGCTGCACGGTAGCGGAGGGGGAATCTTCACGCGCAAAACAGACCCATTCAACGCAGCGCGTGTGGCGGAGATTTTGAAGTGCGTGAAGATAGGCGATGATTTATCGGAGGGTGAACGCGAGCGAGTGAAGATGCTGATTGCAGAGCATGCCGACGTCTTCGCACTGTCGGTCGGAGAGGTTTTCCCAATCGAAGGAGCGGTGCATCGGCTGAACGTGCCACCCGACGCTAAGTTCTCCACGAAAATCAGACAGAAACCGCTTACGCCACCCCAGCGCCAGTACCTACACGGGAAAATCGACGAGATGATCGCCGCTGGGATCATAGAGGCGTGTAGTCCTAACGACGTCAAGTGTGTCTCGCCGACCACCCTAGCACAAAAGGCCCACCAAGGCGCTGGGCTCACTCTAGAAGAACTCCAGCATCGCGTCAACGAGCAGTGCATAGTGAACGGCTTTGACCCTCAGTTCCAGCTCGCTCCTAGACGCGAACCCACACCGAACGATGAAGCACCGAACACCTCCCCGAAGTGGAGGATCTGTCAGAACTTTGGAGAGGTAAACAAGGTCACCGTGATCGCACCAATGCCCCAAGGTGACATCCGGATGAAACAGCAAAAGCTGAGTGGGCAACGTTGGCTTTCCCTCTTCGATTTCGCGTCAGGATTTTACGCCGTCGAGATGGCGGACGAGTCGAAACCCTACACGGCGTTCTACGTCGAAGGAAGGGGGTACTTTTGGTATCGCCGCATGCCTTTTGGCTTAACGGGCGCACCATCGACGTTCGCTGACGTGACGGCAAACTGCCTACACGATCTCATTGCTCAGGGCGTCATCGAGCTTTTCGTCGATGACGGTGGCACCGCGGCCAACGAGTTTGAAGATATGATGATGAAGCTGACACGGTTGTTCACCAGAGCACGAGACAAGAAGCTGTCGATATCAGCTGTGAAGTCCGAGTTCTTCGTGTCGTCGGGGGTATTCGCTGGAGCCTCGGTGGGCAAAGCGGGCGTACAACCCGACCTAACGAAATTGACGGCGATCGTCAACTGGAGAACACCACAAGACGCAATGAACCTGGCCGCGTTCCTAGGCCTTACAGGGTGGTTCAGAGACTTAATAAAAGGCTACGCGAAGGTAGAGAAACCTCTGCGCGACCTGCTTCGAGACGTGGAGATGCCACCGGGCTGCTCAAAGTCAGTGTATCGCAGGGTAATGGCCAATTGGGAACTCGCCAGCAGGTGGAAAGCGGAACACGAGAAGTCCTTCATGGAACTCAAGCGCCTGCTAACATCAGAGCCCGTGCTACGAGCACCAAAGTGGGACGGTACTCACTTCATTATCACCAGCGACGGCTGTCAGGACGCATTTGGGGCCGTGCTCGCACAGGAATTCACGACAGAGCTTGCAGGAGGGAAAACCGTAACGAAGCTGCACCCGCTAGGATTTGCGTCTAAACGCACCTCGCGGGCTGAAGGAAAGTACAAACCGTTCTTGTTAGAATTCGCCGCGCTCAAATTCGCCCTCGACAAGTTCTCCGATATCGTGTGGGGCTTCCCGGTCGAGGTGGTGACGGACTGCCAGGCGCTCAGAGATGTCCTCTCCAACGACAAGCTGAGTGCCACGCACGCGCGCTGGCGAGACGGCATATTGGCCCACCAGATCGTGGATGTACGCCACGTACCTGGACGCACCAACGTCGTCGCCGACGGCCTCAGTAGAGCGTGCGAAGGTACGCCAAATACACCAGGAGACGGCAGCGGTTGGACGGTCAGCGAGGATTGGGAAGCCACAACGGGGCTCATCCACGACATCTTCAAGGTCGCTTGCATCTCGGACACGGACGCGCTGCTGTACCGATTCGCAGACGAGCCAATGTTCAAGGAAGTGGTGGACTCCCTGCGCGAACTCGATGAAGGAAAGAACATGAGAGACCGCCGACGCGCTAAACACCGCGCCATGGATTACATGATCGAAGGCGACCGCCTCTACAAGGTGGGAGGGGGACCCAAAGCAAGAGCGAGGGCAAGAGTGGAGTGCGTTACGCGCGAGGAAGCCACCGAAATGGCGCGCATCGAACACCTGAAAGGGGGCCACTGGGGCAGGGATGCGATCAAGCGGAGGCTAACGGACACGATATGGAGCCCGGGGCTCGACGCGTCCATTATGGACGGCATCAAAGGCTGCGGACGGTGCAAGAACTTCGGGGGTACGCACCTCCATTCCTTACTGAACCCAATAACGCGCAGGCACCCGTTCGAGCTTTTAGTCGGCGACTATCTCTCCCTACCTGTAGGAACGGGCGGATTCCACACAGTCGGCCTTTACCTCGACACCTACTCCCAGCACGTCTGGGGTCACAAGTTCCGAACGGCCGGCACGGCGAAAACAACGGTCAGCTCGCTAGAACGCATATTTGAAGACTTCGCACCGTCAGAAGCACTCATGGTCGATGGGGGCAAGCACTTCGACAACAAAGAGGTTAGGGAGTTCTGCGGGAAGTGGGGAACGGAGACGCATGTTGTTTCGGCCTATTCACCATGGGTGAATGGGCTGGTTGAAGGTACGAATAAAATCCTGCTCCACGTTTTGAAACGGCTCTGCGCTCCAGACCTAGGCGAGGACGAATACGAGGCTATGTCAATCGACGACTTGCCAAAAACATGGCCTCGGTACCTCAACGAGGCGATACGGATCCTAAATTGGAGGATGCTACCGGCGTTTAACCACACGCCGAAGGAGCTCCTACTCGGGCTCGTCGTGGGCACGCCGAGATCCAGCGCGGAAGACAGCACGTCAGTGCTGAGGGCAGAAGACGTCGACACGCAGCTTGCATACACGGCTCAGCAACACCTGGATGGGTACGCAGCAGCGGTAGCGCACGCCGTCAAACGGAAGACGGCTTTCGACAAACGGGTCCTGGCGGAAACGCACAAGGAAATCACATTCCGGAGGGGTCAGCTGGTACAGGTCTACAGAAGCGATCTCGACTACACTTTCAAGACAGAACGCAAGCTCCTACCGAAGTGGTCCACGCCACATCGTGTCAAGGATCGCATCGTCAATTCCTACACACTCGAAACGCTGGACGGAACACCACTGAACGGGAGGTTTAGCGCCAGACGCCTACGTGAATTCGTCGCCAGGGAAGGGACGGAGTTAGCAAGGGCGCAGACAGAGTTCATGCAACAGATCGACGAAGGGGAGCTCAGCAGGATAAGGGCAGAAGGGGAGGAAGTCAGAAGGGAGAGGGAGGAGGAAGGAGAGGATGAAGGATGGGAAACGGAGCAGGAGGATGAAAGCGACGGGGACGCCGCTTAATTCGGGGGGGGCACATGGAGTAGCGCCCCCGCGCCACCCCAGACGCGCAGAAGGAGCGTCAGCGGGCTATTTGTACATGTTTGGCTGCAGCTTCTAGAACTTAGTCAGCAGTAGATAGCATTCGGGGGAATTGCAAAGGCAAGCCCCCGAGCCAATATCACCACATTACCACGAAACGCAAAGCAAGACAAGTCAGACTACTCCAACGCCCCGAACGCTCTACTTGACAGACGGCTGTCTGGCCATCTGCTTCCTGCCGTGGGGCCAGGTCGATATGACCTGGCCAATTCGTCGGCCAAGCTCCCCGGCACATTGGTGCTTGCTATCGGCCAAGGTTCCTCCGATTCTAATCCTAGTGTATTCTGCGCTGGTGGACTTTGTCCACCAGCGACTGATCCGACTTCCACTGGTTGCAGTGGAAGTTGTGATGGAGGATGCGCTGCGAGCGCATCCTCGAAGACCGGAGTTCGGCTCTTTCCGGATGTGGGAGTTGGTGTCATCGGGTCTGGGTCTCGTGGTTTCTTTTGATGATGGTTGTTCTAAATGGAATGTGGTTCTGCGTATGTCGTGGGTACGCAGCAATAGAAAGCAAGGTAGCTTAAAAAAATGTAACGGAGTTACAAGATTGGGGACCTTGCTGTGCACGCTAGACGTAAGCTTGACAAGTCTGTCGATTGCTACGTATAGGTGTACAAGGTCTACTATTTAATTATGTAATGTAAAGGATTAAATAGGCAACACCGGAAGGTGTTGCCAAACAATAGCATAATCGTGTCGATAAGATACGATTAGATCAGATTAGTCAATAAGATAGTAAGCGCCCTTACATTCGATGAGTGAACCTATATGCAAGTATAACTTGGCTTTGGTAGATAGCTGTGTCTCATACATAAACCACCTTTGAAACTGCTAGAACTCGGACCTGCCGTTTAATGGCCCGCGCAACCAAGTTGCCACTTGCCGCTACACTATTCATATGTGCGTCGTTGCTCCTCGTCATTGGTTCTGACCATTCACCATACCTCAACAGAACTCTGTCTACTCCTGTTTTCCGTTCTTCACTCCGTCGAAGATGAAAGCGAGCCTAGCAGCTCAAAAGCTCCAGGCCAGATACACCTTCGATCGTCCTGCCGCAGTCCCAGAAGCGAAGATCCTGAACACCTTCACTGGGATCAAGCACATCTTTAACGATCCTTCTCGCTTTTAATTTCATCTATGAGAAGTATGGATATGGATCATTCGTGAACACTGATGAAGTCGTCAAGTAAGTGAGCGCGGCCATCAATCTTTCTCACAGTTCTCATTCTTTGCAGACATGATACCGATAAGGCCATGGTAAGCTATCTACAATCAAAGCAGGGGCGATATCTGACCTGATTCCCTAGACTATGCATGCAGTTTTGTATGTTGTGTCAATTCCATGTCATTCAAGTGATGCAGATTATCAGGTCGGTCTCGGCGCCGTGTTCACATCGATGCCAGATGCGCAAAGTAAATGCAATAAGAGCTTTGGTGCGACCGACTCACTCTTCTCCTCGCCTGCCCTCGATGGTGTCTGCCGCCACAGTCAGCCGTTGTGCTGGTCACCATCACCGAGTCGCCACCGCCCCCCGTGCGAAGTTCGAACAGAGGACGAGATCATTGCAATCATCGAGCGCAAACGCCGAAGAAATCTTGCCAGGAAGTGCAGACACCTGGAGGGGAAGCGGGCGCGAGATCATCATCATCGGCCGGGCGCAGTCTCAATGCAGCATGCCATGGCCTCGGTGTACCTTTGGATGTGATTCGCGAGTATGAGATTGTGAATGTGGTTGCTCCAGAGCCTAGACCTTTCATCGACTTTCAGAGGCCGTGGTCGGCAGTGGGGCCGTGCGTCGCCGCGGTTCATCGGCCAGACGCATTGGAGGTCTTGAGGAAAGGGCGCATTGGGCATCGTGTAGGAGGGTCGTCACTGAGTACTCATGGTCGTTATGAAGAGAAAGACAGGGAAACTTGGGGAAGCTGGATTTGATTGAAGGATTTGATGAATTCATTCCTGAATTCCATTTTGTTCTACTTCTCTTTCTCTCTCTTTTCATTTTTGACTCGGATTTCATAAAATATATCTATCTGTAACTTGACTATGTATAACCATTACTGCTAATTATTTCGACCGGAGACTTTGATTGTACGAATGTGTCCACATGGCACATCCTTGACCGAAGCTCGATCGGAGACTCAAAGTGAGCTATCGTAGTATCTGCAGAATACCATACAGAACTTGGTCCTGCCGTTCAACGGCCGCACCTTACCTAGTCAAATGCAGGCAACACTGTGTGTTTATGTGTGTCCGTATGTGTGCAAGCTGCAGATCAATAGAGATCAATTCGCGGACAGTTCATCCTGCTGCTGATTCCTGCATAATAGGACCATGTTCCGTGTTTCTTTTTATCAGCGGTCATCCCAAGACGACAGCGGACACGTATGGCAGTGAGATTCTTTGATCATGTGGCTCAAACATGAATTCATGAGGCTCTTTCACACAGGCAACACTGTCATAACTTTGCAAAACCAAACTGATACCATCAGTTAAAGCGTTTTGCACGGCGACTGTGATTCACTGATGACCCTCATTTTGCAAAACACCGCAGTTGACCGGTTACAACCGTGCTGACCGTTTTTTGATACCCGGCAGGACCGGTTGGACCGATTTGGGCTTGCCACATCAGCAAAATGGTTCGAGTCTTGTGAGCAGAACTGAAGCAATCAAAAGGGTCTCAAAATCAATAACATCGATCGTAATGTCCACAATCTAGTAAAGGCGATTACGGCTGGATGGCAGTCCTCATAACATCATTACAATTAAATCATAAGTCATGAAATATCTGTGCTCATTGTAACCAATGTAATGATTGCATATCCTATTACCCATTTAAAGTAGGTTACGGCAAGGCAGGGACCAATATATGGACTTAGTACAAGGCAATAACAACACAAATATCAGAATGCAAAATTGCTTGCATCGAAATCATTTCACACTTCTGCATTGGCTAGAAATTAGAATAATGACATTAGAAGGTACAATTACGGGCAAGGGTATTACAATCAGCGACACGCCCCGACGCCCGGCTACCAGCCTGGCGACAAGGTGTACTTGGACGCGACCGACATTTCTATGACCCGACCGTCTAAGAAATTGTCGCATCGCTACCTTGGCCCTTTTGTCGTGCAAAGGCGAGTCAGCCCGCTCGCATAACGCCTCCTGTTGCCTCAGTCCATGAAGCGCATCCACCCAGTCTTCCAGAGCGCCTTAGCTTCACCGACGACCTACTTGCACAGGAAGAGGATTATACAATTGCTGGACCAGTCACACCCAGCGCAATTGCAGAGCTGACTCAGACCGGGAGGCTTTTGGAGCTCAACGAGCTTCTTTCAAATGCAGATGCGCCAGTATAAGCATTAGGTACAGTTGAACCGGTAGTCCAAATATGTTATTTCTGTGATCTAATTGATGATTTACCTTGTGAAATTCCCTTCAAATACCAGCCGTCGAATGAGCGGAAGGCATTATTCGATGACGGGCTATCACCCGAAATCAACACAGCCCCAGAGTTCCTAGCGGTGGGCTTAGCACACCAAGCCACCCAGAAGACGGCTGATTACTTTGAGCGGAACATAACCGCTCAGCGAACTCAACCGAGTCAAATGCGGAAACCAGATGGGGGGCGAGTAAACGCCCCACAAAACAATTTCAACAGGCCTCGAGGTGTGTATGGCGCATTTAATGAAAAGCCATACGCCAAGCCAGCGTATCAGGATCAACCTGGACGTGGAGAGCAAAAGCCCCACGTCGAAAAACCAGCGGTGAAGACGGGAGATCGTCCGCATTACGATCAAACCAAAAACCACGATCATCACAACCATCCTCTGGGTGAAGTGTGCTTTAATTGTGGAAAACTAGGGCATTTCGCAAAAGATTGCAAACAGCCCAAGAAACAGCGAGCGTTCCTACGGGCCGCACATACAGCGGCAAGCTAGACGCCATCGGTCATTGGAGAAACGAAGAGAATGACTAAAAGTAACAGTAGAAGATGACAAAGATCCTGATAATGAGGGTAGGCCGATAGACAGCCTACCGAAGGATCACCCTGCACTTCTATTATCCGATGAAGAGTTTCAAGAAACTCTTAAGGAGGGGGATAAGCCACCTCCGAAGAAGAGAAAACCCCAACGACGACAGCAGAAGGCACAAAAAGAGCCTTCGAACGAACGAGCACAGACTAACGAGCCATGCGAAGAACGTCAGCGTGATAATGAAGCGCGTAAGACGAGCGGTGCCGACAAGGATATGGAATCAGAACCGTATACGAATACGAGTAATCGATCATTTTGGGATAGACCAAATCCACATCCACAATATGAGTGGATGTTCGACCCACGGATGCCGCAAGAATGGAACGCAGTAATAGCGTCAATGCGGGCTCACGAAGGAAGAAATGTAGGCACGCTAGAACAAGCGTACCGAAATCCACGGCCTGAGGAAGTATCGGAGCCAACGGAAATGAATTTTCCGGTTAGTATACAACGGGCTAAACGGCCGTTGTATCGGTTACCAGTGAAGGTGGCGCAGTCGCGATCGGTGAGGATTTTTTTGCTTCGAGATGCGGCGATGCTGATTTCCCCATGTAGAATTCGCAGGGGAGATTAAAGACCTCAACCCGGTGCGTATTGTTGCACTGGTGCCTTTACTCATTGCTTACTCTCTCCATTCGCAGGCAAAGAAAGTGACCATTGTTCACGGAAACGATCGCATCCTCAACGATGCCTACCCCGAAAAGTTCAGGAAAGACATCGAGCGCCGCTTGCAGCTCCGTGGCGTTGAGCTCGTCCTGGGGGACATCGTCCCCGAAGACGCCGCAACTAACAGCGTCGAGAAGCCCATCACCACGCGCAACGGCAAAGTCCTAACCCCCGATCTCGTCGTATGTTTTCTTCCTTCCTCCCACAGTTCAAAAAGTGGTGACCCATTACATGCACTCTCAGATCCCCTGTCGCAGCTCACGACCCAATACCGCCTTTATCGCTGCATCCCTGGGCGCGGACGTCCTCGCCCATCCGGCTTCGTCCCAGTCGAGCCGACGTTCCAGATTCCAGGGCACCCGCGTATCTTCGCAGCTGGCGACATCGCTGTTAGATGTCCAAGATGGGACAGTCTCGACGCGCACATGCGCGCTGCGGATAATACTCCCGCGACCCTGACACATCGCATCACGACCACCGCCGACGCGGAACTTACGACGCCACAATCTATGTTTCGGTCTCAATCGCTCTCTATCGCTATCCATCGGTATCTGTTCCCTTTGCCATTTCCTATTGCTATCGTACTAGTATTGAACGAGCCGCTGGCTCGCGTTTCATACCTTTCCTTTTACTTACTGTTCTCCTGCAGAACTTGTCTTTTTGTTCGCCCATTTGCAGCCTAGTATATTTAGGTACTTTACTTATATACTGTCGCTTACTGACTCGTCGCCTCAGTCGTTTGACCGCCGTCTCGCATGCAAACACTGAGGTAAATGATTACTTACTATCTTCGTTATCGTTTCGCTAACAATATCTGTAGTCGTATTATTACAGGTGAATACATAGTCGTTTGACCGCCGTCTCGCGTGCAAACACTGAGTCGTATTATTACAGATATTTTAACAGGTTATTGGGCCCCGCTTTCCGCCCGCCTATTGCTCGATGTCTACCACCGCTAGTACTCTTGCCGACACTCTCCCGTCGTCGATTCCGAAGCTAGACGCTTCGGGCATTAACTGGGCGATTTTCTCTATCCGCTTCAAGGATGCTGTCCAGGCCAAAGGTTTCTGGGGCCATTTTAGCGGCGCCACCACGTGCATCGTGATCCCTGCTGGATCGACCGCTACAGCTGCCCAGGAGATCGAGATCGCTAAATGGGAGAAGGATGAGTGCGCGGCGAAGTCTCTGCTGACTCAGAAGATTCCGGACTCTGCGCTGATGCACGTCCACAAGAAGCCGACCGTAAAGGAACACTGGGACGCGATCGTGGCGGAGTACACCGACAAAGGCACTTACGCGCAAACGGAGCTTTGTACCAAGTTCCTGGAGTCGAAGTGCCCCGACAAGGGAGATGTTCGCGACTTCCTCGACGCTCTCGCCATGCAGCACGAGAAGTTGGCGACCGTCGGTGTCGAAATCAGCGATGCCGACTACTGATCCACCATTTTGTCCTCCCTCCCCATCTCCCTTTCCAACTTCGCTTCTGGGCAACTAGCCGGCGCCCGGCAGTATGCCGCTTCGAAGACGATCGCGCCCGATGCGCTGATCTCCATGATTTGCGAAGAATCCGATCGCCAGCGCCAGCGCGCGCAACGCACGCGCCGCGCTCCCGCGAAGTCGAAGGAAAGCGATCGCGATGAAGCAATGGCGTTTACGCCAGGGAAGGCGAACCCGAAGTGGAAGGAGAAGCAGCGCGAGCGCAAGCCGCGTGCGTGCTGGGATTGCGGAAGTCCTGATCACTTCCGAAACAAGTGCCCCAAGTCCTTGAAGTCGTCGTCTACCGACAAGGGGAAGGGCGGCACGGCGAACGCAGCTATCGAGTCGGATTCGGACTTCGAAGGCGAGGGAGCATTCGCGGCGCATAGCGTCGACGGTCACACCTCCAACGACGATGCGAGTCTGCCTGAGCTGCAGACGGTGTCGGACTCATCTGATGGATCCGACCGAGGGGAAGGCGACGCCGACGGCGATGCCGACGGCGAAGAGAGCGGTAGCGATTGGGACGACCTTGGGAGCCTGTGGGGCGACGACAACGACGGGCTAGGGATGTTCGAGTTGCACGACTATATTGTCGTGGACTCCGACGGCGAGGATATCGATAAGGATTTCGACGCGCTCGTCGAGGCCTGGATCGCTCGCAATAGCCAAGAGGTCGCTGCACACGTTAGCGCAAGTTCCGATGCCCCGAAAGACCACTCACCCCGCAGCGAAGTCTACGACTCCGGCTGCACGCGCCACATCACCCCGTACCGTGAGGACCTCGAAAACTACGTCGAGATCCCCCCCAAGCCTTTCCGTGCCGCGAACAGTCAACAGTTCAACGCGATCGGGAAAGGCGAGCTGCTTGTCGACGTCCCGAACGGCGTCGAGCTGTCGCAGCTGAAGCTCACGGAGGTCTTGTACTCTCCAGAGGTCGGGTACACGCTCGTTTCGATCGGGCGACTCGACGAGCTTGGCTTCTCCGCCACCTTTGCCGGCGGGAAGTGCGTTATTCGCGATCCCGACAGTGAGACCGTCGGTGAGATCCCGAAGACGAGGGCAGGCCTGTACCGCGTTGCACATGAGAGCAACTCTGCGAACGCGGCGGTTGAAACGCTCAGCGTGGAACAGTTCCACCGGCGCATGGGCCATATTTCCCCTGTCGTAGCCCGAAAGCTCGTCGCCGACGGCTTTGTGACGGGCGTTCGGCTCGAAGCGACACCTTCGGGCAACCCGTTCTTCTGCGAATCCTGCGTCTACGCGAAAGCGACCAGGAAACCGATCCTGAAAGCGCGCGAGGGCGCGCGCGCGACAGTCTTTGGCGGCGAGGTCCACAGCGATCTCTGGGGACCAGCGCCGGTGCAAACGAAAGGCGGAAGGCGCTATTACATCACCTTCACCGACGACAGCACGCGCTTCACGTACCTACAGCTACTCCGCACCAAAGACGAAGCTCCGACAGCTTATAAGGACTTCGAGGCGTGGTGCGCCACGCAGCACGATGCTAAGATACGTGTTTTGCATTCGGATCGGGGCGGCGAATACCTTGGAAAGGAATTCGTCGCATATTTGAAGACGAAGGACACGGCGCAGAAGCTCACCGTGCACAACACCCCTCAGCACAACGGCGTCGCAGAGCGTCGTAACCGCACGATCGTCGAGCGCATTCGCGCGCTCCTCCATGCTAGTGGACTCCCAAAGACCCTTTGGGGCGAGTGCGCGCGCCATGTCATGTGGCTGATGAACCGAACGTCCACGAAGGCCGTGGACGACATGACGCCTTTCGAAGCGTTATTCGGGAAGAAACCCGACTTGAGGGAAGTTCGGGAATGGGGGGAGAAGGTCTGGGTACGCACAGAGGGTGGAGATAAGCTCGGGGGACGTGTTCGTGAGGGCCGTTGGCTCGGCGTCGATGAACAGAGTAACGGTGTCCGCGTCTACTGGCCGGATAAGCAGACCGTCACCACCGAGCGCGACACCTACTACGACAAGATGGCTGCATCGGCTTCCCGTCTTGAGGGGGAGGATTGGCAGTTTGTCAAGACTAAAGCCGACGCACCTGTCGCAGAAATTCCCCCAGCCCCTCCTGCACCAAATCCCATCACGCCTATCGTGCCTGTCGCGCCCCCTGTCGTGCCCCCAGTGGCGCGCGACCCGACACCACCTCCAGCTGATCCAGCGACCAGCGACGATGAACCCGCCGACGAAGCAGTCGCGCGAAGCCGTCGAGTTCGCAAGCCGAGCCAGCGCGTTCGCGACCTCCTTGAAGGGCAAGGTGTGCAGTCCGCATGACCTTCCGATGCAACCGTCGCATGCAGCGTCCAGCTACCTCCACCCGTCGCTGAAGAAGCACCGAATCCAATACTTGAGGGGGAGGGAATGGCCGACTGGATAATGTCGGCCGACTACGCTGAGGAGTACGCGATGCTGGCGCAGATCAGCGAAGCGGAAGCGCTTGAACCCCGAACGCTTGCAGAAGCGAAGCGCCGCCCAGATTGGCCGCTCTGGGAGCAGGCGATCCTAGATGAGTTAACCATTTTGAAACAAGCGGGTACTTGGACACTCACTGAAGCGCCGCCCAGAGCGAACATCGTCGGCTCCAAATGGGTTTTCAGGGCGAAGAAAGATGCAGCGGGAAACGTGATCCGCTACAAGGCGCGCCTCGTCGCGCAAGGATTTTCGCAAGTGCCAGGCGTCGACTACTTCGACACCTATGCACCCGTCGCGAAGCTCGCATCAATCCGACTCGTTCTGGCTATGGCCGCCTCGGGCAACTACGAGCTACATCAGATCGATATCAAGGGAGCATATCTGAACGGCATACTCACCGCTTCGGAGATCATCTACATGCGACAGCCTCCCGGATACAGCGACAGCGCCGCGCCGCTTAAAGTGTGCCGACTTCTCAAGACACTTTACGGCTTGAAGCAGTCGGGTCGGCGCTGGTACCAGCGGCTTGTGGAGATCATGATGAAGAAGCTAGGCTTCTCTAAGTGCGAGGTCGACATGTCCGTTTTCTATCGACGCGTCGGGAAGGGCTTGATCATCGTGCTGGTGCACGTCGACGACTGCACTATTGCGGCTACCTCCATCTCCGAGATCACAATGTTCAAGCGTTTGATCGCCGAACACATGGAGATCACGGATCTCGGGGAATTACATTGGCTCCTCGGGATTGAGATCAAGCGCGACCGCGACCGACGGTCCATTTCCCTTTCCCAACACTCTTACCTGGATTCGATAATCCGTCGCTATGGCTTTCAAGACCTGAAGCCAGTCTCTATCCCCATGGACACAAATGTCCGACTCACTTCCGCTTAATGCCCAGTGACCACCGCCAAATACATGCAGATGCGCGACGTCCCATACCACGAGGCCATCGGATTGCTCATGTACGCAGCGCTCGGCACCCGCCCCGACATCGCTTTCGCAGTCCAGACTGTCTCACGCTTTTCCACGAAGCCCGGACCCGCGCACTGGGAAGCTGTCAAGCGCATCTTTCGGTACCTGAAGGGCACGAAGGATTTGTGGCTGGTATATGGCGGAAACTCGAAGAAGTTAGTGGGGTATGCGGATGCAGATGGGAGCATGGCTGAGGATCGGCATGCAATCTCAGGGTACGCCTTCATTTTATATGGCGGCGCTATTTCCTGGAGCGCGAAGCGCCAGGAGATCATCGCGCTTGCGACCACAGAGGCCGAATACGTCGCCGCGATGCACGCCGCGAAGGAGGCGCTCTGGCTGCGATCTCTGGTCGCCGAAATCTTCGACACGACGCTCGAAGCGACAACTCTCTTCTCCGACAACCAATCCACCATCGCGCTCACGAAGGATCACCAGTATCACGCGCGCTCGAAGCACATTGACGTACGCTTCCATTTTATTCGATGGATCGTCGAGCGCGGCTCGATCCGACTTATCTACTGTCCGACCGACGACATGGTCGCGGACACTTTTACCAAGGCGCTCCCCTCTGCCAAAGTTAAACACTTTGCCGCAGAACTCGGACTCTCCCTACCTTGAGGAGGAGTGTTAGATGTCCAAGATGGGACAGTCTCGACGCGCACATGCACGCTGCGGATAATACTCCCGCGACCCTGACGCATCGCATCACGACCACCGCCGACGCGGGACTTACGACGCCACAATCTATGTTTCGGTCTCAATCGCTCTCTATCGCTATCCATCGGTATCTGTTCCCTTTGCCATTTCCTATTGCTATCGTACTAGTATTGAACGAGCCGCTGGCTCGCGTTTCATACCTTTCCTTTTACTTACTGTTCTCCTGCAGAACTTGTCTTTTTGTTCGCCTATTTGCAGCCTAGTATATTTAGGTACTTTACTTATATACTGTCGCTTACTGACTCGTCGCCTCAGTCGTTTGACCGCCGTCTCGCATGCAAACACTGAGGTAAATGATTACTTACTATCTTCGTTATCGTTTCGCTAACAATATCTGTAGTCGTATTATTACAGGTGAATACATAGTCGTTTGACCGCCGTCTCGCGTGCAAACACTGAGTCGTATTATTACAGATATTTTAACAATCCTTTCCCGCGTACTTGAAGAAATGTTCTCCCGCAGACCCATCCTTCCAGGAAACTCGGACCTGGACAAGCTCGGGAAGATTTGGCATCTGTGTGGGACGCCCAATCAACACATCTGGCCGAACTTTGATGCCCTGGCGGTTCCACAATTCTTCGGACGTAGGGCACGCGTACTTCGAGCAGCAGGAACGCTTCGACATCGGTGATGGGGCCTCCACCTACGAATGCCACTGCTGGCCTGTCGGGAACTCGTCAGGGTCCCTCCCCACCACTCCCAGGACGCCTCCACGACGCCCTCCCCACCTGCCTCCACCCACCCTGCCCCCGCCATCCATCCGGGTTTTGAACGTGGTTTCCGTGCACATTCAGCCATAGTTTCCGTGCACGTTCAGCCAGAGTTTCCGTGCACTATCTGACCCGGAATCCGGCCGTGAATTCCGTACAATATACCCCGACAGTTTGGCTACAGGCCCCATGGCTCTCTGTGGGTATAGAGAGCCCGCTGCTGCAGTAAACCACAATACAGTGTATTGCGTCCGCTACTTCGTTAACAACCACACACTGTACAGAGGTCCGCTACAGCACAGAGGACCCGCTGGATGCGTCAACTACGGTACACTGTATAGGCCCGCTAGAGCGTTGGTCACATTACATTGTAGTGCCCTGCCCTGTTTCTGGGATGTCTTTCCGTGGGACCGGGTCCGGGGCCTCGTTCGGATTGTCAAGGTTGTCAAAATCTCCAATGTCCGATGGTTCCAAGGGGTCTACGGTGGCATGCCCAGTTGGATGGGTATAGCCGGCACGCGATTGTAGAGTGGTAAGCAGGAGTAACTGCCCATGAAGGGTGACTCTGTCAACGTCAATGGATTTCCGGTCCTCCGGCCGTGGATCCATGGAAAGCCGCTTAACCCGGTCCTGGATGTCAACCCTTCAACACAATAAATTCAGTCCTTTCACTACGGGGCATCTTATTGACTTACTTAGAGATTTCCAAATCCAACGCGAGCTGAATCCATTCCTCATCCACTGTTGAGACATTGTGTGAACGGGTACATCGCTCCCCAATGGTCACTTCCGTCATCCGGGCCCGGAGGATGTCCATTGCTGTGATGACTTCGAGCCGGCAATCCTCTGCAGCCTTGATTTCAGCCTCCCATACCGCTATGGCAGCCGGATCCATGGTGCTGACCAATTCGTCGTAATATGTTTCGGTCGCTCCCGCATTTCAGTGGCCCGGGTGAAGCGTTTGCACAGGGCGGCCGCTAGGACAATCGGGATTCCACCAGGTTAAACGCATTCGGGTTGTGCGGGATCAGGAAAGGCCACTCACGCATGTCCAGGAGCTTTTTCCAGTTAGAATCATTCATGTGGTCATCCAATATTTCTGCCCGGTGGGCTAATGTTGCTGTCCGGGTCATCGGGGATACCGTGTTCAAAACCGACCATAAGCTTTCCAGTATTTCTCCGGCCACAATTGCGGCCCTGGGAATGAAGGAAGAAGCATAGCGGAAAAAACAAGCATCCTTGTGTCCATGGACGTGCATGAGACCTATAGCACGTTCAATTAACAACCCGGGCGGTAGTTTGTCCCCGATCCGGGCCATGAGGTGAATAATATACTGGCAGACAATGTCGTAAATGAAGAGGACAAGCAGAATGGGCCCCATATTGGTGGTTTTCAATGCCTGAAGGAATGCCCAGTCGGTCACGGCTTGCTTTTCACCGGCATCCATGTTCGTCAGACTGTTCGGGGCAAAGCACCCGTGGCGGGCACAGGCAATCGCAACAATTCCAGTGACATCGCATGCCTTTGAGGTGAGCAACACTTGTTCTACGGCCCGAAATTGGTTCTCGCAGGGCGCCTTCTATTTCCGTGAATGAGTAGCAGGAACAAACGATGATGTGCAACGCCCGCCCGTGCAATCCGGGTTCCAGATTCAGGGTTCCGGATCCGACCCGGAGTCTGGAATGAATTCCAGCACGGATTCCGGCATCGACACTTCGGGAATAGCAGACAGATGAACTCACAGTCGGCTTTTCCACCGCATTCGCCAAAAACTCCTTATAATCCGCATCCTTTGCCATCATGCCACCACCCTCCGACAACCAAACGTCTGGCGCCGGATTCTTGTGGCGCACATGGTCGGCCTTGAAATTCCCGTCAGCCACAAAGTTCCGCATATACACTTTCCTGCGTGGTGATTTCAAACAAACGGTCTCGGAAGCAGTGGGAAGCTTACTTGTTTGGATCCATTTCCTAGTCCAGAGGGAGATTCACACCGGGTTGTGGACAGGTAGGACAGAAAATAGCAAGCTCTCCCGGGGCCGGATTCATCGGGTCTGTTTTCCCGTGCCCGTATCCGGCCCATTTGATTTTTTTCAACCATCGCCAGCATCGGGAAAGCCGTCGCAATTCCCGGTAGAAGTTGTCGACGTCCGCCGAGTTGCCAGTGAGCGAAGTTACGCATCCCAGCTTCTGCCAATACTGAAAGGCTGATGCTTTGCATTCCAGGTTGGCAAGCCGATAGTCATCCAGTACCGCCGTCGTAAAGAGAGTCCGATACCGGTCAAAGCTTGTTGGAACAAGCTGGGAATGGATTAAATCCATGGGAGTAGAGCCTGGCGTACATTTACAATACACCAAGGAGATGTAGTGAACACCATTGAGGTGTACGACACGGACATAACTGTTGTTCATTCCGTCGTGCCGCGGTAGTTCAAAATCTATGGGTTCCATGACGGCTTCCTCTGCGGCTTCATTTGCACGGCCATCGTCATCAGGCTCTGGACCATAAAAGTCTCCCATATCACCATTGTCCTCATCAAGGACGTCGGTAAGGCAAGAGGGGAGTCCGTCCCTGGGTCTGGGTCCGGGTCCGGGTCCAGGCCCGGCATCGGATTGGAAGGCAGGGACTTGATCACCATCGGCTTGTGTCACAGTCACTGACACACCACTCTCCCTGTCCTTTTCTTCCTGATGCCGCTCTAATTGCTGATGTTGGAACACAAGCCCGGGGCACAATGGCTCACTCGAACAATGCGGGACGAGAATGTATGCTCCGACCTCCCAGAGATTTGCCCGACGAAAGAAAGTACCTGTCCAATGCTCGATCCGGTGCAATGGATTATCGGAGTGGCTCCGGCGCATACAGCCACGGCATAGTAACCTCGGCGCAATGCAATCAAGGCAGCGCCATTCACCTTTGAAGGTGTTGGGGCATGACGGGCATGGTGTTACTGGACTTTTTGCTTCCCTGGCCAGCAGTCCTTGCAAAAGTTGTGGAGCATGGTTAACAAATTCCATGATGTAGTCATGCTGCCTCTGACAATAATATAAGTTCAGGAGAAGGGACTTATACTTGTCACATACTTTACGTTGCCTGGTAGCATTGACTTGATCAAGAGAATCATCTGGATAGTCTTGACCAACAATATATGGAGCCACAAGAGGTGCACTGTCATTATTGAGAAGGTCAGTGACTTCTACAGCATCAATGACTGGGAACGTGTCTGGAACAGGCTCAGGCGTCATCCAACGGAAAGGAACCTGGGTTGTCTGGATGTGTTGGCCTGTTCGAGTGGTTCGGTCATCGATGACCTCCTCGACAACATCAAAGTTGTCATCTTCATGGAATTCATCAACATTGCGTCTTCTTCTCTTATTTCTGCGCATTGTAGTGGAGAGAAACAATCAAAATGGGGCCAGCCCGGGTGACTCTTATCATTGACATTCACCGCATGGTGTACTGCATGAGGCCATGCGGCGAGGCGTGCTGCTGATGCATGTGTTGCCTCATTTGGCAATTGATTTTCCAAATGCGGTATAGAAGTGAATCCGGAGTATTCACGGATCACAGGACCATGCAACGAGTCCTCAACGGACGGAATGTTCCGCGCCATTGCGGACCTTTATTAATTCATGCCAGCACATCTTTGCATCATCCCATGTCTGATCAAGGCAGCACCGGGCACCCGTATGCCCCGACAGTACAGCAGCCTGAGCCGGATGGAGTGTCACCGGATCCGGCCGGTCTTCTACCCACCTCTACCCACCGCAGAAAAAACAAAGAATCCGCCGGTTTACCCGGATGATGAGCGGAAGGTGTTGAACCAGTATCGTCATGAATACCGCCAGCAAACAACCCGCGAAGGAAGGGCATCAATTATGAGGAACAAAATACTCCCTGCCTTGTTTAATTTTAGGCAGAGCAAGGGTATCACACATAATGCTGCTCAATCCAAACATGAAGTCCGGGTGAGTCCTGAACACATTCACCCAGAGGAATTCCCTAACAAAAGGAACAGAAGTTGGGTCAGTATGTAACCAACACTTGGCGCCCCTACACGAGGGCAAACAAATGCGGTGGAACTATTAATGTAACTCTGCGGGATGTTGTACAACGTACAATGGCCGACGAGATCAATGAGGAGTTGGACAACATTCTTTTTGGCATGGAGAATGGTAAAGCCTTTGAGCAGTACAACAAGGCAGTTGCTCGTGTTATGCAGGCGTTGACAGCGGAAAAGCGTGCGCAACTCGAAGCCCAGGCGAGGGAGTGGAGTTCAGAGGGCCTTCCACCTGAGGAGCAGCGTCGGTATGTCTTCCCAGTTCCGCATTGTCATTCCGGGTTCCCGTCTTGGGGCCGGTTCCAACCCGGCCCGGGCCCGGACCCGGACCCGGGTTTGTTTCCCGAACCAGGACTCATACACTTTTTAGGATTGCAGCCAAACGTGGTATTCAAACGGTTCGGACGTGGACTTGCAACGTCAGCGTGAGATGGGAATGCTGTCCCTGACATTTGTGGTGTTTACGGGCGATGACGGAAAGCTTATTCTGCGGTGGTATGTGTTTCTCCTTTACACACAAGCCCGGCCGTGAATTATATCGACAGCCACGATTAAATTGCGGAACATATGGGCGCAGTCAGTCCACGATTTGGCGACATTTACAAAGCCCAAGTGCACAACATCAAGAGGAAGCTCATGGACTACGTAGTGTCACTGAAGGAGTCGATGGCCCCACACTCCCTGAAAACACTGCCAACCGCAACGCAACAAAGACTGGATTTACAAATCCGACTTACGGATTCCGGATTTCCGGTCTTACCCGAGCTTCCCGGGGAACGTGTAGAGCAAAATAAGAAACAGTTGGAGGCCGTGGTAAGGAATTTTTTGAATCAACACTACAGTATGTTTTTATGTTTTTTTACAATCTGATGGCAAATAAGGTACTTACTTATCACTCGCAGAGTTAGCCTCTGGATATCTACGGACTCGAACACCGTTCAGTGCAGTGACGGAACACACCCGGTCCTTCATCCCGGCCAAGTATCTTCCAGTCGGGATTGAATTTAAGGATCCTCATAACATGCGGCTTGATACCCTGCGGGACATGCTGGCATTCTGGCGTGAACGAGCTGCCAGGTACGGTCATGAGGAAAGCTTCCGGTGGTCGCATGTGGAGAATAAACGTCGGGATCGGGTTCCGGCCGAATATGGTCGACGGATTGACAGGGAACGGGAAGCGGAGAATGCAGCAAAGAAAAGGTCGCGACGGAAGTGCACAAAGAAAACACCCAAACCAAATCCAGTAGATCCACTAGCCGGCTGTCTAGTGATGGAAGAATTAGCAGAGCAGGCGCCATACACTGTAGAACCCGGGTCCGGGCACGGACCCAGCCCCGGACCCGGACCCGGGCCCGGACCCGTCCCGGTACCCATGACTCCACCCGAGCCAGCACCACCCAGGCCAACACCAGGGCCAACACCAGGGGAAGCCAGGCCTAAACCAAGGCCCAAAGGCAGGCCCAAGCGGAAGCCCGAACCAGAACTCGAAGAGGAGTCACAACCCGAGCATCAGCCTGAACGGGAACAGGAACCTGAGCCAGCCTCCAAGTCCGGATCCGAATCCGAGTCAGCAGCACAACATAGAACCACTGGAACCGAAGACATCCATGAATTACCCACTAGTCCGGACACATCTATAGCCTGCGTCACCCGGAAACGAAAAGCGGAACCCCAGTCAAACCGACCGGCAAAGAAGGCCCAGCCAATCACAGAGCAGCCTACACAATCCGAGTCCGGATCCGAACCCGAGGCGGAGCCCGAATCCGAACCGGAGCCACCCAAAACAACCCATATCACCCGTAAACGTCCAGGTGAAACCTTACCTGTTACCCAACCAGTGAAGAAGCCATGCAAGGGCAAACCGAAGCCTGAGCGCCGTACAACCCGGAGTACCGTGCAGGATGCTGCACCACGTACGCGCTCACAGAAAACCAAGGAGCAGAAACCCACTGTCAAGGCACGCCGGAAGTAAATAGATATTTGTTTCACGTTTTCACACGCTGTCAGATTACAAGTATATAATGATTGTGCAGCTTTTACAAAAAACAATGACAACAGTGGTTCAAAAAATAAAGTCTGGCCGGATGTACAGTTTGAGTCCGTGATAGGTGCAAAAATAAGTAGGAGTCCATGGAAAATCTACAGATGCCCAAGAAAACACCAAAACCCCCTCATGCATTGGAATCCGCCTTTCCCGTCAGTTGGGGAGTGGTGCTCCGTGTCCGATGCAAGGGCTGACCTTCGCTGTTCAACATCGGGGGAGCTGGACTCTGGCTCCGGCTCCGGCTCCGGCTTCGGCTCTGGCTTTGCTCCAGTGGGGGTACAAGGAGCGTGCCAGCAGCCGCTTGCACTGGCTCGGGAGTCGGGGGAATAATGTTGAGCGCGACGGGCGCAGCGGTGGACGTGCCACCGGATGAAGATGGCGATCCGTACGTCCGGATTGCCTCAATGGGGGGTGGTGAGGCAACCCGGCTCCTGGATCCGTATGTCCGGGGGACCCAGCTCCGGGTCGGTGTCGCGCTGCCTGCCGTTGTCTCAACATCCATGGTGGCGGGCGTTGCAGTCGTGGCCTCGACCCCACCCACTGTTTGTTCGATGGGGGCGGGCGGAGGACCGGAAATATCTTCAGCCGGCATTGCTTCACCGGGAATGTCCATCCCACACTCCACCTCCATCGCTTCGCCGGGAACATCCGTCGCACACTCAACCTCCATCGCTTCAGGTATGCCTTCCAACTCCCGTTCGGCAGGTTGGGACGAGGGAGTGGGTGGTGGCGCAGGGGCAGCCTCTGGTACCGGGAAGGGGGCAGATTTCAGGGCAGCGGGGTCGGGACCGGATTCGGGCCCGGGCTCAGGTCCGGGTTCCGGTACTGCCGATGCCTCTCGCTCTGTGCTGAGGGGAGACAAGCGCGCCGGGGGACTTCCACCCACAAGTGACGGGGGCAAAATGTCCGCTTGCCCCCAACGGACTGCTGCCTGCGCTGCAGATTCCTCCATTACCGCCAGGTCCATGTCCCAGTCGTTGTCGACAACGTTCTGGTTGGAGAACACCTCCCTTTCCCGCTCCCACTTGTCCCTTTCCTCCTCCTGTTTGTCCAGCTTTTCGTGGACCTCCTTCACGGTGCTGCATCCCTCGCGCCGGAGCCAGGCCTCAAACATCTCCTGGAACGCCTGATTCCGCCGTTCCCCGGTGTCTCGGCACTCATCCAACTGGGACCAGAACTTCTTCTGGTTATCGTACAGGAGCTGGATGTCCGTGGCCTGCTTCTGATACTTGAGCTCCAGCTGCTCCACCCGCTTCGTGAGTTCGTCCAGGGTCAAGTCCGTTGTGGCTCCCGTCAGGACTTCAACCCGGCGCGCTAGTTGCACTAGCCTTGTTGCATCGGAGTTCCCGGACCCGGATCCGGATGGTGGTGGGGCGGGGTTCCTGAGTCCGGACCTGGATGGTGGTGGGTGGATAACCCGGGGGGGAACGGATGGACCCGCAGCTGCTTTGAAGATTAGTTTGTGAACAGAAAGGGAAAGAACATCGGACTTTACCTGGCACCACGGCCGATCTCTTCTCCTTCTTCTTGGGCGGACCCAGAGCACGTATCCGGATGGAGTGCTCACAGGCGCATTTCTACACCTGGCAGCCCTCACAAACATATCCGGATCGCGGCCGGATGCACCGGACATTTTTGACGGTGCATCGTCGGCACCGAGACGGGTACTCCTGCCCAGGGAGTGTTTCCCGGACCTGCATATCTTGGTCGTGAGCGAACGGGTCCGCTGCAGGTTCCACTGAACCCTCCCCTGCTGCCAGCTCGGCGAAGGTCTTTGTCTTTTTCGTAGGATGCGGCTGGGCCGCATCCGCAGGTGTTTTGCATTTCCGGCTAGGTCCGGGAACGGCGGCCGGGGGAGGGGAGATGGGTTGTGCCCCAAACGATGGGCTGAACGTCGGGCTGCAGGCACAATCCGGTGGCAGGGGGGTGCTCACGCGGGTTGACAGGGCCTCCGCCTCGCGGGCTTCGCGGGCTTTGCGGGCTTCGCGGGCTAATCGGGCCTTCGCTTGAACCCCCGCGTCCGTCATCATGCCGAGGACGGCCTTCTTCCCACGCGGTTCCTTCTTCTCCCGAAACCTCGCCGCCAACTCCCCGTCGGACAGCTGCAGCCGCTTCCCATCCCTGAAGGCCGATGGAATGTCGTATCGGTCGACTTCATCACCGAACTTCCAGAGTCCAACGGCCACGACGCGATCATGAATGTCGTGGATTCGGTCGGAAAGCGCGCGCACTTCATTGCATCACACACGACTTGTTCGGCCCTGGGAGCCGCGAACCTCTACCGTCGCCACGTCTGGAAGCTGCACGGTCTCCCCGACGCGTTCGTCTCCGATCGAGGTCCCACAGTTCGTCGCCGAGTTCACGCGCGAACTGTACAGACTCCTGGGTATCAAGTTGTCGGCCTCGACGGCGTACCACCCACAGACCGACGGACAGACTGAGCGTGTCAACCAGGAACTGGAACAGTTCTTGCGAGTCTTCTGCAATGAGCGCCAGAACGACTGGGAGGACCTCCTGCCCGACGCCGAATTCAATTACAACAACCATGTACATTCGGCGACGCAGCAGACCCCCTTCCTGCTCGACACTGGTCGGCACCCACGCATGGGCTTCGAGCCGCGTCGGGGCGCTTCCAAGATCGAGTCAGCCGATGAGTTCCTGGAGCGCATGAAGGAAGCACAGGAGGAAGCCAAGGCGGCGCTGTCAAAAGCCAAAGACGACATGGAGCGGTATTACAACCAGCGACACGCCCCAACGCCCAACTACCAACCTGGCGACAAGGTATACTTGGACGCGACCGACATTTCTACGACCCGACCATCTAAGAAGTTGTTGCATCGCTACCTTGGCCCTTTCGTCGTGCAAAGGCGAGTTGGCCCGCTTGCATACCGCCTCCTGCTGCCCCAGTCCATGAAGCGTATCCACCCAGTCTCCCACGTCGTGAAGCTCATCCCCGCTGTTGCTGATCCGATCGAAGGTCGTCGGTCCGATCCCCCTCCCCCCCCCCGACATAATCGACGACGAACCCCATTACGAAGTTGAAAAGATCCTCGATAGCCGAACCTTCCGCAAAAAACTACAGTACAAGGTCCTGTGGAAGGGCTATGGTTACGAAGAAGCTTCTTGGGAACCTCGCGAAAATGTCGCCGCCCCCGATCTGGTACGCAAATTTCACCGCGACAACCCTGACGCCCCACGCCACATTCGTGGCATCTTCACTCTATCCCCCGCCATCTTCGCCACCGTCACCCCGCACCGAGTCGTTGCGATTCAAAAGGGGGGGTGATGTTAGGGGAACACCCGTTTGGTGATCACGTGACCACCTGATTCCTCGGACGAGCACGTGACCGACCGCTCCTCAGATGATCGCGATCCCAACCCCGATGCTCCGCCCCAAGCATCGGTGTACATACTTATAACTTCCTGTCGTTACTTCCCCTTCCAGCGCGCACCCGATCCCGACTCCCGACGTCCCGACTCCTGACGTCCCGACCTCGTGCGCCCGCACCCTGAGCCACGAGGATCGGACAGCGTCGGGAACGTGTACATACACGCGCCGCTGCCCATCCGTTATCATTTACGTACCATACACCCCAGAGAGCCGGCCCTCAAGTAGTTTACTCGTATATAGTCATCCTCCTGACATGGGGGAATCCTTTACTCTATTCTCATTGGATTCCCCTCTGCCAGGTAGGTCTACTTACGTTCTCTCTAATCGTACATAATATAACATTGGATTCCCCTCTGCCAGCATGACTAAGCTCTGCAGCTGAGGTCGCCCTAACAGACCTGATCATAGACGATACTCGCATCCGGATCGTCCACGGTGCCGCCGTGACCACAGATCAGAAGTTGGGGCTGGTCATCTTCACTTAGATCCGGGGAGCCCTTGGAAAGTAGGCGGCGGAACTTCGCGTACGAATCCACTTGATACCTGCGACGTGGTCAGTGCTGAAAATGAAGCATTGAGAATGAAGCTATGAAGCTACGCACAGAGGAGAGGGAAATCTAGAATCTCAAGTCATCTAGGTCTTTCAAATGTGTTCCAATATACAGGTCCAAGGTATAGAAACAGCGCAAGATATAGAGGCTGGGCAGGGAGAAGGACGGCAGACTCGGTGTCACGACCGCCCCTAAACTCACAATCACTTACGCTTTCCCACGCATGTCCACCGTATATATGATGGCACCACTTCTTTTCAGACTCTTGACCTCGATATTACCATTTGTTAAGACCAGTTCCCGTTCTCGTTCTCGTTTCTATCTCTCTTTCTCAATATACTTGGCTTCACACTCGTATCATCTGAGCTCGTTTGATCGAATTAGCTCCGGTGAACTCCTTCGTCAACGCTCACGACCTCCGAATATCCTTTCGAAGGCCGTTTTCCTTGACGAACGTCAGGCCTGTCCGCTTCGGTGGTTCCAGAGTACATCTGTAACCAACATGCTACGCAGAGTCCTAACACTCGGGCAGGAGTCAGAGGGGGAATCGGCAGACCTCGGAAGCGATAAGCGAGGGTTTGCTTTAGAAGTGGTCGCCAAACATCATGTGAACCTGCGAGAATTAACTCGTCAAGTTCAACGTCCACGATGCTGAAACTACTAGGAGGGGCTCGGGTTTTCTGAGTGCCACGAACAAGTTCATATGACATTATTTATCGAAATTGATTCCTGGCCATGATTGTGGTCCGTGATTGATGGCTTGTGGTCCGTGATTGATGGCTCATGGTCTCTGGTTGTGGTCCAGCAAAACCCTGATGTTCTCTGGACCATGACTTCAAGCTGTGGTCCCAGGATTGATTGGCACATCACTGTCTCTTGCCTTTGGCCTGTGTTTCAATGTTCTGGACCCACCACAATTTTACAGTCCATTGTCCCTGATCCTGCTTTGTGGCCCACAGCACCATATAGGCCTGCTGCAGTGCTGCGTGTGCTCCACAGGCAACGACCCGCGGACGTGGGTAATGCCCTGCAAGCTCAATGTCATGCAGACATACTATACGGTTCCTTCTTCACTTTTTGCGGATTTGCCGCTTTCGTTGTCTGCTTCCCCTTTGGTTGCGGTTTGGGGCGAGGAGGAGGTGCAGGGGCTGCTGCGGGAGGGGCGGGTGTGGGCATGGGGGAAGGGGTAGGGGCAGGTCCGGGATTGCGGGATGGTCCGGGTCTGGGATCAGGGAGTTGGGACGGTCCGGGAACGGGGAGCTGGGCGGGTCCGGGTCTGGCAGGTGGGGCGGGTCCGGGATTAAGAACCGGATCTGTCGGTCGGGGCAAGGTTGTGGGGGGCAAAAGTGAGGAGGTGGGGACACCAGAGGGCGCTGTTGTTGGCTCTCCCAGACGTACCCTAAGCTCCGCCAGTGCTTGATCTAAACTTATGTCACCACCAGTGAGCAACTTTAGAACCGGGAGGGCTCGCGCAATATGCGACTGCTTCCGCAACTGCGTGATCTCGGCCAGTGCTCTGTGGAACCTGGGCCACAAGGCTCCCTTCAAAATCAAGTTGGTCAGCTCTTCAAAAAACCCAAGGAACTGGGAGACACTTACCGCCCTATCATAAAGGCTTGTGAGCCCAAGCGCATTGCGGTACCGGATACATTCCCGGAGCTCTGCGTCGATGTTGTGGAGTGCGGTGATGAGGGGTTGCACATCCATTCTTGTTCCGGGATGAAGTGTCGATTGATGGAAGGAGCGGTGCGTAAACGGATCACTTGCAAAAGTATGTGGCAGGAGGTGAAAATGTTGTTCAACATGTGTCATGTGCCCGGGAAGTCTGCTTCTTTTTCCCATCACATGACCGGGATCTCTCCACCTTACCGGATGGATCAGATATCCAGCCTCTCACTATCAATCATCATGGCCCCTTCTACAAAGCAATACGGGAAACAGCGAGAGGCCCAACCCAAGCCTCAATCTTCCTCGTCGAACCCCAAATCACCCGCCGAATTGCGATCAGGAGGACCCGAAGTCTCTCGGCCGTCTTCCCGGGCTCTGCCTCCCGGATTTACTCTGTTCACCACCCCGGTTGGCACCTATATCGTCCCGAACCACCTTGTGCCTGCCACAAGGCTGCAGTTATTGGCAGATTTTTTCGAAGAAAATCCTCCACAGGATGAAAGCACAGATGTAAGTGAGCAGCTTAGATGGTTTCCTGTAATCTGCTCATCATTATACCCAGCCGATTCAATATAGCGGGTCCGAACTCTATCCGCTCGGTGCCGCAAACGTGGCATCCGAACCCGATCCCGTAGGTCATTTTGCTATTCCATGGCTGATCCACTCAATCCCACCCCCGCAGCCACTGACTGAGCAAGAAATTCTGGCTATGCATGGGGAGGTCCTGGCGGTGATGGACCAGCAGGAAATTTCCTACTCTGCTGCATCCCTGCAGCTTTATTATGCTGCCGTTGCCAGGTTGGAGAGTGACAGTGCCGCCGAGACAGCATTCAGCAATATGCTCAACCGGTTGAATCCTGCCACCCATAAGTAGTACCATTGTATGATTTGAGATTGCAATGCATTGAGATATTCCTATGAGCTGCATGAAGAAACAACGAAGCGGGGCTACCCGGGACTGCAGGAAGCGGTTCCGGAAACAATATACACCATCCGGTCAGGCTGCCGGATTGGCACATTGTCGTTCCGGATAGTCACATTCGTGTATCCATATGCTGTCCCGGACTGCATGAAGCGGTACCGGAAGAAATATACACCATCCGGTAGGCGGCCGGATTGGTGCCTGCGTTCCGGATTGGCATGTTGCCAGTCCGGATAGTCACATTCGTGTATCCATATGCTGTCCCGGACTGCATGAAGCGGTTCCGGAAACAATATACACCATCCGGTCAGGCGGCCGGATTGGCACATTGTCATTCCGGATAGTCACATTTGTGTATCCATATGCTGTCCCGGACTGCATGAAGCGGTTCCGGAAACAATATACACCATCCGGTCAGGCGGCCGGATTGGTGCCTGCATTCCGGATAGTCACATTCATGTATCCATATGCTGTCCCGGAGTGCATGAAGCGGTTCCGGAAACAATATACACCATCCGGTCAGGCGGCCGGATTGGTGCCAACGTTCCGGATGTGTCCGGATATGCAGTCAGCTAGGCTAAATGCTCAGATGGGTCACAGCGAGCCCGCCGCTGCGGTAACGTACCTTACAGTGTATAAAGTCCGCTGCTCTGTTAACAACAACACACTGTACAGGTGTCCGCTACGACACAGAGGACCCGCTCGATGCGTCAATTACGGTACACTGTATAGGCCCGCTAGAGCGATGGTCACATTACAGTGTTGTGTATGTATGTGTACATATAGTATGTCTGCATGACATTGAGCTTGCAGAGCATTACCCACGTCCGCGGACGTCCGCGGGTTGTTGCCTGTGGAGCACACCCAGCACTGCAGCAGGCCTATATGGTGCTGTGGGGGCCACAGAGCAGCACACCTTCGCGGACTTGCAGCAAAGCACACTACATATAGTATGTCTGCATGACATTGAGCTTGCAGGGCATTACCCACGTCCGCGGGTCGTTGCCTGTGGAGCACACCCAGCACTGCAGCAGGCCTATATGGTGCAGTGGGCCACAAAGCAGCACACCTCCGCGGACTTGCAGCGGAGCACACTACATATAGTATGTCTGCATGACATTGAGCTTGCAGGGCATTACCCACGTCCGCGGACGTCCGCGGGTTGTTGCCTGTGGAGCACACGCAGCACTGCAGCAGGCCTATATGGTGCTGTGGGGGCCACAGAGCAGCACACCTCCGCGGACTTGCAGCAAAGCACACTACATATAGTATGTCTGCATTACATTGAGCTTGCAGGGCATTACCCATGTCCGCGGACGTCCGCGGGTCATTGCCTGTGGAGCACACCCAGCACTGTAGCAGGCCTATATGATGCAGTAGGGGGACACAGAGCAGGTGCTGTTACACACCTCCGCGGACTTGCAGCGGAGCACACTACATATAGTATGTCTGCATTACATTGAGCTTGCAGGGCATTACCCACGTCCACGGACGTCCGCGGGTTGTTGCCTGTGGAGCACACCCAGCACTGCAGCAGGCCTATATGGTGCTGTGGGGGCCACAGAGCAGCACACCTCCGCGGACTTGCAGCAAAGCACACTACATGGGAGTTGGCGGCGAGGTTTCGGGCGCAGACACATGTCACAGGTGCTGGTGTACAAACCGATGAAGCGCGACATCTGGGGCCACCAGTAGTTGCGCGACACCAGTTCGAGCGTCTTCCAGCAACCAGGGTGACCAGCGACCTTGGAGTCGTGGTGCTGCTCCACAATGCGTCGGCGAAGGTCTGGGACATTCGGGACATAGATCCGTCCATGGAACGTGAGCAGACCGCCTTCCTCTCCCCACTCGCCAAAGCGAAGGGAGCGGCCGGCGATCTTGGATGCTTTGACCAGTTGCGCCGCTTTCACGACCGCATCCTCCTGAGCTCCATCGCGATTGCCCTTGCGGATCGCTTTCAGCACATCATCCTCCTCTCCGACCAGTGCAAGGCCTTCAGTTGCACGAACAGCGAAGAATTCTGGTTTGAGCAGCACGATGTTGGCGTTGTCGGCACTTCCGTCGCCATGGTCGGGGCGACGCGATAACGCGTCGGGTTTGCCCATGCTATGGCCAGGACGGTGGTGGAGGGCAAAGTCGAAGTTAGCGAGGTAAAGCGACCATCGGGCTTGACGCCGATTGAGTTTCTTCGCGGTGAGGAAGTACTCAAGGTTCTTGTGGTCGGTCCAGATCTCCACCTTGTGCTTTGCGCCTTCTACGAAGTGTCGCCATTCCTCCAGAGACCGGATGATCGCCAGCATCTCTTTGTTATGGATCTCGTAGTTCCGCTCGACGGCGTTCAAGCTCTTCGAGTAGAACACGACTGGGTGCCACTTGCCATCGGACGGCGACTCTTGCGACAGGACCGCGCCCGTTGCGAAGTCGGACGAGTCGGCTTCGATGCGGTACGGTCGGTCGTCGTCGGGGAACATGAGGACTGGCCCCGACGTGATCGCAGACTTCAGAAGGGCAAAGGCCGACTGCTCCGACTCTCCCCATCGCCAGGCGACGTCCTTGCCCGTCAGATCGAACAGGGGTCGGGCGTGGTGCGAGAAGTCCTGGATGAATTGTCGGTAGAAATTGGTGAAGCCTAGGAACGCTTGCACCTCCTTCTTGTTCTTCGGCGCCGGCCATTCCAACACCCCAGCGACTTTAACCGGATCCATTTCCGCTTGCCCTTGCGAAATGATCAGCCCGAGATACTCGATCTTAGTCTGCTCGAATTCGCATTTCTCGGGCTTTAAGAACAGCTGATGTTCGCGGAGTCGGTCCAGTACCAGTCGCGTGACCCGACGGTGTTCCTCTAGCGTCTTTGTATAAATCAAGATGAGATCGAGGTACACGCAAACAACACCTTCGGCAATCAGATCGCGGAAGATATCATTCATCATGGTCTGAAATGTGGCGGGGCTGTTCGTGAGGCCGAAAAACATGACGAGCGGCTCGAAGAGGCCGCGATTCGTCCGAAACGCTGCCTTCCACTCGTCGCCTTCCTTGATCCGGACGTTGTTGTACCCCCATAAGTACTGCGCGCCGCGAAGGTTATTCACCAGTTCGCTAATGAGGGGCAGCGGGTATCGGTTCTTCACCGTGAGTGCATTGAGCGTCCGATAGTCCTGAACCAGTCGGAGCGACCCGTCCTTCTTCTTGATGAAGAAGACCGGCGACGCCATGGGTGACTTGGACGGTCGGATGCGACCTGTCTCGAGGTTCTCCTTGAGGAACGCGTCGAGTTCGACCTGTTCTGCCGGTGAGAGCGGGTAGACCTTCGTGCCCGTCGGCGACGCGCCCGGCTCCAGTTCGATGGCATGGTCCCATTGCTTGCGCTCTGGAAGCTCATCGAATGCGACTTTGGAGAAGACATCTTCAAAGTCATGGAGGTGGGTCGGTACTGCGTCGCGGAAAGTTCTGGGCACGGAGTTAGCAGCGTGTGCTTCCGCAAGTCGCTGCGATGTCATTTGGCTGGCCCGAATATGTTCGGCGATCGGAGTCGGATGGATTGTGGTCGCGAAGATGCGATCGCCATTCAGGAAGTTTCCACCAGGAAGTCGTCAGACTCTGGGTCAGGTTCCTCCAGGATCGGGGTGTAGGGGAGGAACTCCTCCTCATCAGAGTCGTCCTCAACATACGGGTTGGTCGGGGCTCGCGGGTCGGGCTCAGTCATCGGGATACCGTCGGCTCGACAGGCGCGGATCGCTGCGCGCACTCTGGTGCGTGCGCGCCGATCGGCTTTGACCTCGTCCTTGCAGGTGTCGCACTGCGTCGGACAGCGACTCATCTTCACCTCCTTGGTCTCCCAGTCGATCTCGGGGTTATGGTTTTTAAGCCAGTTGAACCCGAGGATCATGTCTTGCTTGCCTAACTGGGTGACCCCGAAGACGGCTCGTTCGGTATGACCGTTGTATCGCAAGGCAGCTTCTACGATGCAAGAGACCGAACCGCCTTCGTTGAGGGTGCCATCCACATTGTAAACCGGGGATGGCCGACTAAGTCGTGAGCTTGTGTTTCTCGACGAAAGCGACATTGAGAAAACTGCCGGTCGCTCCGCTGTCCACCAGGGCAGTGACGGCATGTGACTCCTGGGTGTCGGTGGTCTCCAGTTCGACGTTGAGCCACAGGGATCTGGGGCAGGGGGAGGCAGCGGCGATGAAGCAACTAGGAAGTCGCTTTTCCCAGCGGGGTAGGCCACGACGCGATGGGGCGATCGGCTTTGCGACTGCGATCGGTGTCGTCGGGTTGGAGGGGTTTTTTGTACGTCTTTGTTGGTCGGTTCACTCATCGGAATAGCAGCAATATTAGGTGTATTGGCGTATTCTACGGATAAGGGAGTGAACCGATTACGACTAGACAACGGGGGCGTATGTTCCACCCATTGTGTGATTAAAAACCCTCCTCAGCGTCGGAGGCGGTCGCGTCGGCCGACGATGGAGTCGGGTCGGCGGGGACTGCGTCCTTGCAAGCTAGACGTTCCATGATAAGCGCCTCCAGCTCATCATCGAGCATGTGGCGCACGTGCCAGCGCAAAGGGCAGTCACGAGAGTAGTGACCCTTTTTCTTGCACCGGAAACAGTGGTAGTCAGCAGGCGCGACTCGATCGCGCATCTGATCTACGTCCATTGGGATGCCCTGGGGGATCGGCCTGGGGGCTGGTGCGACAGGAGCGCGGGGGGCGGGGGGAGCGGGAGTGGGAGCGGGAGCGGGGGCAGTAGCGAACGCCCATCGTGCAGCTGCGGCGGTGGGCTGGCGGCTGTCAGGCGCCTTTGTCGGGACCATCCGATGGTGGAAGTCGTCCTCCGACCTCATGATGAAATCTTGAGAACGAGCGATCCTCAGCCACTCCTCAATCTTCTCGTCGTGCGGGCGACCCGTGGTGATGCTTCCGAGTCGCCTCGAGAGCTTCGGGTCCATTCCCCGACGGAATTTGAGGACCAGGTGACGCCCATCTGGGTAGCCCGCCTTGACCCACAGGGATCGGAACGAGTCAATGTACTCGTCGATCGATCGACCGTTCTGGAAGTACGCCGTCGACTCCAGGATGAGCGCGGCATCGGCGACCTCGTCGAAGAGGAAGAACTCGCCACGAAAGGTGTCTTCGAAGTCCTTCCAGGCGGGAAAGACGTCCTTGGCGGTTCCGAACTGGAACACCCGACTGACGAAGTCGGCGGCTCGCCCGTGCTGCATGTACGACAGCACCCATACTATTCGGGCGTGGTCGTCGGCGAAACTTCCCCCGCACAAGGAGAAGTAGAGCTTGCAGGCGTTCAAGAACGCGCGACCGCCCGATCGGGCGCCGTCGTAAATGGGAGGGGGCGACGGTCGGAGGTGGTGCGATCCCGATCGCGGAGAGCCTGGCAGCGGGGTGGTCGTCTCAGGCGGCGGAGGGGTCGTGTCTGCTTCGGGAGCCGCGGGGGTGGGATTGGGGGGTGTCCCCGACATGAATTTTTCGAAAAGAGTGGAGAGGCGGTCCATAGAGGCCGAGTTGGAGGTATTGGAGGCAGAGAGAGCCGAAATTGTGGCTTCCATATTCGCCAACCGCTCCTCCGTCGTGAGGAAGGGAGAGAACGGTCGCTGCGACATGTCACCAAATTTGGACATCTCGAAACGGGACTGGGCGGGCGATCAGAGCGAGCGCGCGTTGGACGGTCGCGTGTAGCAGACGCACGAGTAAACTACTTGAGGGCCGGCTCTCTGGGGTGTATGGTACATAAATGATAACGGATGGGCAGCGGCGCGTGTATGTACACGTTCCCGACGCTGTCCGATCCTCGTGGCTCAGGGATCGGGCGCGCGCTGGAAGGGGAAGTAACGACATGAAGTTATAAGTATGTACACCGATGCTTGGGGCGGAGCGTCGGGGTCGGGATCGCGATCATCTGAGGAGCGGTCGGTCACGTGCTCGTCCGAGGAATCAGATGGTCACGTGCTTGTCCGAGGAATCAGGTGGTCACGTGATCACCAAATGGGTGTTTTCGTGTTGGCTGAGGTAGAGACATCCCAATAGATTAATTCGGATAATATACGAACTCCGTTGCTACGGTGGGAGAGGGATCCGCCGAAAGCGGCGAACCCTGGGGGTCTGAATGATCGGTGTAGTGAAGGACCAGAGAAGAACAGTCAGGACAACAGAGAAGGGATAGTAAACGAAAGATATCTAGATAGTAGGAATAGAGAATGGAAATTGAGTAGAGAGTAGAAGTGTAAAGAGGAGGTGAGATATGAGGGAGAGGGTGGGTGGGCCGAGCGAGCCAAGAGCAATACGAGTAGAGTAATTGGGGAGAGGTAGTACGCGAGGTACGCGAGCGGAGTTACCGAGAATTGTAGATGATGAGAGTTCGGGTCAAGGGGCGTGAGTCTCTACCCACGCGACCTGAAACGTGTCCCTCTTCATCCCGTGCCTCCGTTCAGAGGACTTTCATTTCGTGTTGGCTGAGGTAGAGACATCCCAATAGATTAATTCGGATAATATACGAACTCCGTTGCTACGGTGGGAGAGGGATCCGCTTTCGGCGGCGAACCCTGGGGGTCTGAATGATCGGTGTAGTGAAGGACCAGGATGGAGGAGCCGAAGGCGCATGAAGCGTAGAGAATGACCCCCAGATCGTGAGATCAAGGCGAAGGTCGACGGGTCCCGGGAACCACCATAACAGGGCGAAGAAGTTCGGCATACATTGGTGCAATTATTTCGAGGGAGCGCCAGTAGCGCAGGAAGGAATCCGAAGACCAGCGTCCCATCATGCGGACGACGTCGGGCGGAACGCCGGAGAGAAGGAGGTGAGTTGTTCCGCCGATACGGAAGCAGTGCCCAGAGATGTGCGGATAGTGTAGGGTTGAAAGAATGTTGTTTACGCGTCGTAGAAACTTTCGGCATGTAAGAGCGATGGAGGCACCGCCGGGGTCCCGGTAGGAAGCTATGATGTGGTTGGGTGTCCCATTAACGGAGTGATGCAGGTCGAGGCAGCTGATGGGGTCGAGGAACGCTTGTCGGGCGATAATGACGTCCTCGCCGCGGGTACCTCCGAGCTTGGTGTGTGGGAGGTGAAGGATGCGAGATCCGGAAGCGTTGGGTTTGCGCAGGTCGGCCCACGAAGGGAATTTTTTGGGGTCGTACAGCGCTTCGCGGTTAGGTAGGAGTTCGCCGAGTCGGATTTGACCCCAGAAAGCGATGCAGGCTACCAGGAGAATGCAGATATCCTCGGGCGAGGCTGGATTGAGAGCTCCCGAGAGTGCGGATAGCATGTCAGCTGTGAAGGCGGAACGCGGGGGGCGAACGGAGGATAAAGGTCGCAAGGTTTCCGCGCCTTTAATAACGTATGCGAGTTGGGTTCCGCCAGCGTAGGAGAGGCCGTTTGAGATGTGCCATTTGCGAACTGCAGCGCATTTGTTCCGTATGGAGCTGCCGGCGAGTGTGCCCGCGAAGGAGGAGGCGTAGGCGCAGAGCAAGTCCTCTGAAGCAGGTAGACGGTTGTGAAGAGGAACCGTGTTAGCGTCGCACCACCGCAGGAAGTCGAGGATGTCCTTAGAGTACTTCTGGGTCGTTGAGGTGCGCCAGGCGTGAGATACAGTGTGGTTGACCCGGTCCAGGTGAGCACCCTGTAAGGCCCAGCCGGTTGATCGCCGCGTGGTGGCAGACGTGGAGGCTGTCGCGCGAAAGAGGCGAGAACTCCATTCGGACGAGAGGCGGCGCGTAGAGTCAGCAGCGTTCATGACGGTAGCAGGTCAGCCGCAGAGGTTCGATGTAAGATCAATCGTGTACGGCATTTGACATAGGACCATTGGCCCGTGATGAGAAATAAATTAAATTGTGTGCGCGTGTAATGAGATAAGCCGTGAGGGCCGTAACGACACTAATTGGGTGGTGTGAAAGGTAACGGTAATACCAGGGGTGCGAGCAGTGGGAGGAATATGGGATCAGTCGGGGAGCTCATGGAAGGAAATGGAAGGGGCAACATAGGGTTTAAGATACGGAGGAATCGCGGGTGGGAATGGAAAGAGAAGTTTGCGTGAAGGGAATTTTCCGCGTGAGGGACCGTCAGCAATATTATCGTGTGTTGACACCCAGGAGGTGGTGATCCAGAGTTTATTGGACTGAAAATTGTCCACGATGCGGCGAAGAATTGCGTTTTGTTGAGAATTTTGAGAGCGGCCGGCGGCAAGTGCGCCGACGACCCCCGAGTTATCGGAGCGGATGATGAGGTGGCAGTCGTTGAGGCCGTGGGAGATGCAGGCCCGGAGAGCGAGGTCGACGGCAACCATTTCGGCCCAACCGATGTCCCGGGCGTCGGATTTCCAGCCCGGTAGTAACTTCCAGGCAAGCCATTTCCCGTTGAGGAAAAAATCCTATTCCCCAGGAGGTAGAGGCGTCGACGAAGATGGGCAGGTCGAGGGGAGGAGGGGGTCGGACGATATGGAGACCGCACCAGCTGTGTGTGAGTTGGTTGGCCCACCAGTCGATTTCCGCGGAGACGTCAGGGGTGACGCGATGAAGGGTCCAGGATGGGGATGAGGAGTGGAACCCTGCGCGAAATTTGAAGAGCGCAGGAAGGTGGGAGCGTCCCTCAGGAATGACGAGGGTGACGTGGTTGAGGGTGCCGATGAGGGATTCTGTTGCGGAAAGGGAGATGGGCGCGCGAGGCGTCCAGGCGGCGAGCTTAGTGAGATATTTTTGCCGCTTGGGAAGGGGCAACCGCACAGTTTTAGTGGCGAGGCACCACTCAAAGCCGATGTACGTAAAGGAGGAAGAGAACGGTTTGAATTTTTCGGGGGCCCAAGGCCAGCCGAGGTCGCGTGCGATGTCCCAGATGAGGGATTCGGAGTAGGAGTAGGAGGGAGAGCCGTCGCTGCGGAAACCGCGACGATAGCAGAAGAATATGAAGTCATCTACCCATTTGATGACGGCCTCGATGCCTTTGTGTAGGTATATCCACACTATTGCGTCGGCAACGAGGCCAAAAATGCCGGGGGCGGGGCAGATGCCGAAGTTTAGACGGCCGTCGAGATGGACGAGCCCGTTGATAAGGATGGCGGTAGCCGTACGATCCTCCGGACGGGTGGGTATGTTCCGGAATGCAGAGTCGACGTCAAAGACGCAGGCTTCCGTGCCCGGCGGGGCGTCGGCGACGAGGAGGTAGCACGTGGAGAATGTGCCCCAGGCACATTGGAAGCGTTTAGAGTCAATGCATGAATTCACAGAGGGAATGACAGGGTTATCGCGAGGGTAGGAGTGGTCAACTGTTATGCGAAGTTTACCAGGAGTATGTTTGATCACGTTAAGGGGTGCAGTACGAAAATGACCAAAGAGAGATGTAACGAGGGAGGGGGGGTAGCCGGGAGATACACGTCCTAGTTTAATTTCTGTGTCGTACTTGCTAAGAATGAATGCGTGGTGACTAGGGGTTTTGTAGTGATTGGGGGGGGAGAAGGTGTGATCGAGGACGAAGTCCTCGAGACCGAGACTGAAACCGTGTTGGAGGCCTTTCGGCACCTCCGCGAACTGTGGAAGTCCGCCCGTCTCCTCGAGCAGGGCGTACCAGCGCCAGTGCTTGAGGGGAGTGGAGATAGGGAAATAGAGCTCACGCAGAGCAGAGTTGTGCAGAATGGATTGAAGTGCCGCACAGCGAGCACGCGTGATAGTGAGGGCAGGCGTCGCCGCGAGGGCAGCCGTTGGGGCCATTAAAGGAATAGCAGAAGAAGTTTCCCGCGGCGTCTCGCCATTTGTTGTCGGTTCCGCGAGATAGGAATTTTCCTGGACCGGGACATCTGTTGAACTTGTGCTCGCCGGAGGCGCAGTACATGCAGATGACGGGGCCTTTTTCGCGATCAGTGTTGTAGGGGTGGGGACCGCGAGGTTTGGAGGCGGAGCTCTCACTCTTCTTGGAAGGGGCACGATCCTGCGAAGAACGTGAGCCGTTGAAGCTGCCTGAGGAGGAGGAGCGAAAGGATTTCTGCGCAGCGGTGGCCGAGGCGAAGGACGTGGAGAGGTTCGCGATGAGGAGGTCATTCCGTTCACGTTCGAGCTTCGCGAACACATCGACTTGGAATGTCTCGAGAGGGACACGTGCTTTGCCGGCGCGGCGTCGAGAGAGCCATTGACGACGTACAAAGATATCGTAGAGGACGTATGTAGTGAAATGGGCTTTGAAGTCGGACCGTTTCTGCAGAAGGTCAAAGTGTTGACGGAAAGAGGCGATGACAAACTCCGCGTCGGGGTCAGACGCAGAGCCAGGTGCGCACAGGATGAGATGGTCGTCGAGGGCGGTTAGGAAGTTGCCCACTGCCTCAACCCAGTCGGAGCGGTCGAGTTTGTCCTCTTTGGCGCCGGATAGGGCGTGAGAGCGAGAGGAGGTCAGCTCGCCTCGTTCGTTGACTGAGAGCGTGCGACTCTCCGACTTCGTGGTTTCGAAGGAGGCGTTGCGGCAAGCGTCATTTGTCAGGGCGACCTTTAGAGCAGAGCTTAGTCGTACTGGCAAAGGGGAATCCAAAGTTATATTGATGTACTGTAACGAGGTAAATAAGGCTTACCTGGCAAAGGGGAATCCAAAGAGAATAGTGTAAAGGATTCCCAGATGCCAGGGGGCCGGCTATATACAAGTTGTGATACATGAGGGCAGGCTCTCCATAGTGTACTGTACATGTGATAATAACGACATGTGATAACCATGACAGGTGATAATGATGAGCGGGGTCCGGATGCTGTCTGATGGTAACCGTCGTCGGGATGTCAGGTGATCGGGAATATGAACAGGGAAACGAGGGGAATGACAGGAAGTGAGTAAGGTAAATATGTACACCGACGCTTGGGTCAGAGCGTCGGGGTCGGGATCGCGATCGGTCAGGAGCGAGCGCACGTGTCGGGGAACAGTTGGTGAGCGTCGGAGGGCGTGAACGGGTGTTCCCCTAACATCACCCCCCCTTTTGAATCGCAAAGACTCGGTGCGGGGTAGCGGTGGCGAAGATGGCCGGGGATAATGTGAACATGCCACGAATGTGGCGGGCAGCGTCGGGGTTGTCGCGGTGGAACTTGCGTACCAGATCGGGGGCGGTGACATTTTCGCGAGGTTCCCATGAAGCTTCTTCGTAACCATAGCCTTTCCACAGGACCTTGTACTGTAGTTTTTTGCGGAAGGTTCGGCTATCGAGGATCTTTTCAACTTCGTAATGGGGTTCGTCGTCGATTATGTCGGGGGGAGGAGGAGGATTGGACCGACGACCTTCGATCGGATCAGTGACGGCGGGGATGAGTTTCACGACGTGGAAGACTGGGTGGATGCGCTTCATGGACTGAGGCAGCAGGAGGCGGTATGCGAGCGGGCCGACTCGCCTTTGTACGACAAAAGGGCCAAGGTAGCGATGCGACAATTTCTTAGATGGTCGGGTCGTAGAAATGTCGGTCGCGTCCAAGTACACCTTGTCGCCAGGCTGGTAGTCGGGCGTTGGGGCGTGTCGCTGGTTGTAGTACCGCTCCATGTCGTCTTTGGCCTTTGAGAGCGCTGCCTTGGCTTCTTCCTGTGCTTCCTTCATGCGCTCCACAAACTCGTCGGCCGACTCGTTCTTGGAAGCGCCCCGACGTGGCTCAAAGCCCATGCGTGGATGCCGACCAGTGTCGAGCAGGAAGGGGGTCTGCTGCGTCGCCGAATGTACATGGTTGTTGTAACTGAATTCGGCGTCGGGCAAGAGGTCCTCCCAGTCGTTCTGATGCTCATTGCAGAAGACCCGCAAGAACTGTTCCAGCTCCTGGTTGACGCGTTCGGTCTGTCCGTCGGTCTGCGGGTGGTACGCCGTCGAAGCCGACAGCTTGATACCCAGGAGTCGGTACAGCTCGCGCGTGAATTCGGCGACGAACTGTGGACCTCGATCGGAGACAAAGGCATCTGGGAGACCGTGGAGCTTCCAGACGTGGCGCCGGTAGAGGTTCGCAGCCCCCAAAGCTGAACAAGTCGTGTGCGACGCGATGAAGTGCGCGCGCTTTCCGACCGAATCCACGACGTTCATGATCGCGTCGTGGCCATTGGACTCGGGGAGTTCGGTGATGAAGTCGACCGACACGACATTCCATCGGCCTTCGGGAATGGGGAGCGGCTGCAGCTGTCCGACGGGGAGTTGGCGGCGAGGTTTCGTGCGCAAGCACATGTCGCAGGTGCTGGTGTAGGAACCGATGAAGCGCGACATCTGGGGCCACCAGTAGTTGCGCGACACCAGCTCTAACGTCTTCCAGCGACCTGGGTGACCGGCGACCTTGGAGTCGTGGTGGTGCTCCACGATGCGTCGGCGGAGGTCAGGAACGTTCGGGACATAGATCCGTCCACGGAACGTGAGCAGACCGCCTTCCTCTCCCCACTCGCCAAAGCGAAGGGAGCGACCGGCGATCTTGGATGCCCTGACCAGTTGCGCCGCTTTCGCGACCGCATCCTCCTGTGCGCCATCGCGGTTGCCCTTGCGAATTGCCTTCAGCACGTCATCCTCTTCTCCGACCAATACAAGACCTTCAGTCGCACGAACCGCGAAGAACTCGGGTTTGAGCAGTACGATGTCGGCGTTGTCAGCACTTCCGTCGCCATGGTCGGAGCGGCGCGATAACGTGTCGGGCTTGCCCATGCTACGGCCAGGACGGTGGTGGAGGGCGAAGTCGAAGTTAGCGAGGTAGAGCGACCATCGGGCTTGACGCCGATTGAGTTTCTTCGCGGTGAGGAAGTACTCAAGGTTCTTGTGGTCGGTCCAGATCTCCACCTTGTGCTTTGCGCCTTCTACGAAGTGTCGCCACTCCTCCAGAGACCGGATGATCGCTAGCATCTCCTTGTCATGGATCTCGTAGTTCCGCTCGACGGCGTTCAAGCTCTTTGAGTAGAACGCGACGGGGTGCCATTTACCGTCAGACGGCGACTCTTGCGACAGGACCGCGCCCGTTGCGAAGTCAGAAGAATCGGCTTCGATGCGGTACGGTCGGTCGTCGTCAGGGAACATGAGAACGGGCCCCGATGTGATCGCCGACTTCAGAAGGCCAAAGGCCGACTGCTCCGACTCTCCCCATCGCCAGGCGACGTCCTTGCCTGTCAGATCGAACAGGGGTCGGGCGTGATGCGAGAAGTCCTGGATGAACCGTCGGTAGAAGTTAGTGAAGCCTAGGAATGCTTGCACTTCCTTCTTGTTCTTCGGCGCTGGCCATTCCAACACTCCAGCGACCTTAACAGGGTCCATCTCCGCTTGCCCTTGCGAAATGATCAGCCCCAGATACTCGATCTTGGTCTGTTCGAATTCGCATTTCTCGGGCTTTAAGAACAACTGATGTTCGCGGAGTCGGTCCAGTACTAATCGCGCGACCCGACGGTGTTCCTCTAGAGTCTTGGTATAAATCAAGATGTCGTCGAGGTACACGCAAACAACACCTTCGGCGATCAGATCGCGGAAAATATCATTCATCATGGTCTGAAATGTGGCGGGGCTGTTCGTGAGGCCGAAGAACATGACGAGCGGCTCGAAGAGACCGCGGTTTGTCCGAAACGCTGCCTTCCACTCATCGCCTTCCTTGATCCGAACATTGTTGTACCCCCATCGGACATCCAGCTTGGTGAAGTACCGCGCGCCGCGAAGGTTATTCACCAGTTCACTAATGAGGGGCAGCGGGTATCGGTTCTTCACCGTGAGCGCATTGAGCGTCCGATAGTCCTGTACCAGGCGGAGCGACCCGTCCTTCTTCTTGATGAAGAAGACCGGTGATGCCATGGGCGACTTGGACGGTCGGATACGACCCGTCTCGAGATTCTCTTTGAGGAACGCGTCGAGTTCAACCTGTTCCGCCGGTGACAGCGGGTAGACCTTCGTGCCGGTTGGTGACGCGCCCGGCTCCAGTTCGATCGCATGGTCCCATTGCTTGCGCTCTGGGAGCTCATCGAACGCAACTTTGGAGAAGACATCTTCAAAGTCATGGAGGTGGGTGGGTACGGCGTCGCGGAACGTTTTGGGCACGGAGTTAGCAGCGTGCGCTTCCGCAAGTCGCTGTGATGTCGTTTGGCTGGCCCGAATATGTTCGGCGGTCGGGGTCGGATGGATCGCGGTCGCGAAGATGCGATCGCCATTCAGGAAGGTCTCCGTCAGGAAGTCGTCGGACTCTGGGTCGGGTTCCTCCAGGATCGGAGTGTAGGGGAGGAACTCGTCGTCATCAGAGTCGTCCTCCACGTACGGATTGGTCGGGGCCCGCAGGTCAGGCTCAATCGTCGGGATGCCATCGGCTCGACAGGCACGGATTGCTGCGCGCACTTTGGTACGTGCGCGCCGATCGGCTTTGACCTCATCCTTGCAGGTGTCGCACTGCATCGGACAGCGACTCATCTTCACCTCTTTGGTCTCCCAGTCGATCTCAGGGTTGTGGTTTTTAAGCCAGTTGAACCCGAGGATCATGTCGTGCTTGCCTAACTGGGTGACCCCGAAGACGGCTCGTTCAGTATGACCATTGTATCGCAAGACAGCTTCTACGATGCAAGAGACCGAACCGCCTTCGTTGAGGGTGCCGTCTACGTTGTAAACCGGGGATGGCCGACTAAGCACCTTGGTCGTGAGTTTGTGTTTCTCGACGAAAGCGATATTGAGAAAGCTGCCGGTCGCTCCGCTGTCCACTAGCGCAGTGACGGCGTGCGACTCCTGGGTGTCGGTGGTCTCCAGTTCAACGTTGAGCCACAGGGATCTGGGGCAGGGGGAGGCAGCGGCGATGAAGCGACTAGGAAGTCGCTTTTCCCAGCGGGGTAGGCCACGACGCGACGGAGCGATCAGCTTTGCGACTGCGATCGGTGTCGTCGGGTCGGAGGGGTTTTGTACGTCTTTGTCGGTCGGTTCACTCGTAGGAATAGCAGCAATAATAGGTGTATTGGCATATTCTACGGACAGTGGAGCGAACCGATTACGACTAGACAACGGGGGCGTACGTTCCACCCGTTGTGCGATTAAAAACCCTCCTCAGCGTCGGAGGTGCCTGCGTCGGCCGACGATGGAGTCTGGTCGGCGGGAACTGCGTCTTTGCGGGCTAGACGCTCCATGATGAGCGCCTCCAGCTCGTCGTCGAGCATGTGGCGCACGTCCCAGCGCAAGGGACAGTCACGCGAGTAGTGACCCTTCTTCTTGCACCGGAAGCAGTGGTCGTCGGCAGGTGCGACCCGGTCGCGCATTCAATCGACATCCATCGGGACGCCCTGGGGGAGCGGCCTAGGGGCTGGTGCGATGGGAGCGCGAGGGGCGGGAGGGGCAGAAGCGGGAGTGGGAATGGGAGTGGGGGCAGTAGCGAACGCCCATCGTGCGGCTACGGCGGTGGTTGGGCGGCCGTCCGGCGCCTTTGTCGGGACCATCCGACGGTGGAAGTCGTCCTCCGACCTCATGATGAAGTCTTGAGAACGGGCGATCCTCAGCCACTCCTCAATCTTCTCGTCGTGCGGGCGACCCGTGGTGATGCTTCCCAGTCGCCTCGAAAGCTTTGGGTCCATGCCCCGACGGAATTTGAGGACCAGGTGGCGCCCATCGGGGTAGCCTGCCTTGACCCACAGGGATCGGAACGAGTCGATGTACTCGTCGATCGACCGACCGTTCTGGAAGTACGCCGTCGACTCCAAGATGAGCGCGGCGTCAGCGACTTCGTCGAAGAGGAAGAACTCGCCGCGGAAGGTGTCTTCGAAGTCCTTCCAGGCGGGAAAGACGTCCTTGGCGGTTCCGAACTGGAACACCCGACTGACGAAGTCGGCGGCTCGTCCGTGCTGCATGTACGACAGCACCCATACGATTCGGGCGTGGTCGTCGGCGAAACTTCCCCCGCACAAGGAGAAGTAGAGGTTGCAGGCGTTCCAGAACGCGCGACCGCCTGACCGGGCGCCGTCGTAAATGGGAGGGGGGGACGGTCGGAGGTGGTGCGATCCTGATTGCGGAGCGCCTGGCAGCAGAGGGGTCGTCGCAGGCAACGGAGGGATCGTTTCAGGCGGCGGAGGGGTCGTGTCTGCTTCGGGAGCAGCGGGGGTGGGATTGGGGGGTGTCCCCGACATGAGTTTTTCGAAAAGAGCGGAGAGGCGGTCCATAGAGGCCGAGTTGGATGTGTTGGAGGCGGAGAGAGCCGAAATCGTGGCTTCCATATTCGCCAACCGCTCCTCCGTCGTGAGGAAGGGAGAGAACGGTCGTTCGAGCGGCATGTCACCAAATTCGGACATCTCGAAACGGGACTGGGCGGGCGATCAGAGCGAGCGCGCGTTGGACGGTCGCGTGTAGCAGACGCGTGTTTCGGCGCGGAAGCTGGTCGGTCGGCTTCGTCAGGTTTCTAAGATACACTATTCTGCTGTTAGGGCGACCTTTAGAGCAGAGCTTAGTCGTACTGGCAAAGGGGAATCCAAAGTTATATTGATGTACTGTAACGAGGTAAATAAGGCTTACCTGGCAAAGGGGAATCCAAAGAGAATAGTGTAAAGGATTCCCAGATGCCAGGGGGCCGGCTATATACAAGTTGTGATACATGAGGGCAGGCTCTCCATAGTGTACTGTACATGTGATAATAACGACATGTGATAACCATGACAGGTGATAATGATGAGCGGGGTCCGGATGCTGTCTGATGGTAACCGTCGTCGGGATGTCAGGTGATCGGGAATATGAACAGGGAAACGAGGGGAATGACAGGAAGTGAGTAAGGTAAATATGTACACCGACGCTTGGGTCAGAGCGTCGGGGTCGGGATCGCGATCGGTCAGGAGCGAGCGCACGTGTCGGGGAACAGTTGGTGAGCGTCGGAGGGCGTGAACGGGTGTTCCCCTAACACATTGGTAAGAGCGTCGAGCGGGATGTAGTCCCACCAGCCACGACGGAGGATGAGGATGATGGTTTCAGGGATGATGACCTCGTTGGGATCGAGCGCACGAGCCTCCCCGAGAAAATGAGGGTGTGCCGGGGGAGTGGGCATAGCTTGCATGTGTGAGAGCAAGGGATAGGGGGAGGAAGCCGCTCGGGGAGGAGGAGCGGGGGCCCCAGTGAAGAGGGTGGATGCGAAATCTTCCGGGCCGGGGTAGCCTGAGGCGCGCGCGTGGTCGGGGGGTGCACTGGAAGGCAAGTAGTTCCATGCGCCGGGCGCTACGGGGGCGCCCTGTGAGGGTGCAGGGGGAGGGTAGTTTCGATGACCCGTGCTGCGAGGAGGGGGCACCGAGGTCCGCAACTGCTAGAGAAGGGTGTGAGTGCGCGGGAGGTAGGCACCGTGAGAGGAGGTGCGTACCGTGAGTCAGCGTGGCTGATGGCCACGTCGTTGGGGCACCGCGAGGGCCGCGAGGAAAGGTGCCCGGAAGGGGCATGGCAATGCCGTGAGGGGGGCGCGCGAAGCCGGCCTCCGCAAGGAGACGGCTGCCATACTCTGAAAAGAGGGCAGCCATCTCAGCTTCTGTGAAGGCGCGAGTGGGAGGAGGAGGGTCTGTCCGAGGGGAGTGGGAGGACGAGGAGGCGGTGCCAGATTGAGATATGTTCAGCGCGGGAATAGCTTGGGACGGGGGGTCATTGCGAGGTGTTGTGAGAAGGGCGCGAGAGGAGCTCTGCTGTTGGGGGACTGCATGGGAGGTTCTGGTCGTAGAATGCAGAGGGGTGCGTGTGGATACCCGAGGGGTGTGAATGGATGCCCGAGGGGTGAGATTGGCGGAGTTGTGTGCAGACATGTGTTGGAGAGGAGGGGGAGGTTTAGCTGGGAGGGCGTGCATGGGCGGAGCGGCGCGGGAAGGGGCCGGAGGGGCTAACAGAGAGCGGGCGCTTTGAATAAATGTGTCGATGGCATCGACATTGGGAATGGAGGGGGTGGACGTGGTATTGACACGAGATCTCTTCTTGGGGTGGGGTGGAGCGGCGGCCGCGTCGGCAGAAGCAGAGGAGGTAGCGGTAGACAACTCCGTTAGGTTGCGCATGGGGGGTAAAGGGCTCCCGACTACGTTGAGAACGTGATTGTGGGCCATAGCGACTTGTTGTGGAGAGAAGGATGGGAGAAAGGCGGGAGTTGTTGAATTGGAGGGGCCCGAAGTCGCGTTGGGGATGGTGGAGGTGTCCTGGGAGATAGCGGAAGGGGCGATGATAGTGGGAATGGTATTGTGGTCGTCAGTTGGAGTGGGCTCGGTGGCGACGCGAGATTTATTCTTTGCGGAGGCTGATACGGAGGGGGCAGGAGGGTCTATGCGCGCTTTACCCTTCCAGGAGGTCTTTGGAATGACGGCCGAGGGGTTTGTAAGGTCGCGTCAAACCAGGGGACGTGGAGGATCAGCAGAAGGGAGGGCCACAAAGGTGAGCGGGCGACGGTCTTGACCGTTCTCAGGTGGAGAATCGGGTTCAGACGAGGATTGCCCTTGCGGGTTCTCATCATCAGTTTCGGCACCTAGGGATACCGCGTCGTCATCAGCGTCCGTTGAGGGGTCGGCAGGAAGAACCAAAGTAGATCGCGTAATGGGACGACGCCTAGGTTGAGCTAATACCATAGTGATTGGAATGAATGCGCGGTAGGGTATGATATATGCGTCAAGGAAAGGCGGGAAGTGCTACAGAGAAGTAACCGAGCGAGCCAAGAGCGATACGAGTAGAGTAATTGGGGAGAGGTAGTACGCGAGGTACGCGAGCGGGGTTACCGAGAATTGTAGATGATGAGAGTTCGGGTCAAGGGGCGTGAGTCTCTACCCACGCGACCCGAAACGTGTCCCTCTTCATCCCGTGCCTCCGTTCAGAGGACTTTCATCCCCTAACAAGGTCATGCAGTTCATCAACTCAGATGACTACGTCGAGTTCGCAAAGGACATTGTCGTCATGAGGCTGCCTCCCAGCGACCAAGTTTCTCGTTCTCGACGCTCCTGATACCTCAAGCATAGCGCAATCATAATCAATGATGCATCGTACGCCATCCTCAGTACGCACTCTTCCACTCCAATGTTTGTCTACACGCCTCGTCGTTCCTCAACACACTCGACACAAGAGCAATGCATCTCCAGCCCGCCGTTCCCCTCCATCCGTCGAGCATGCAAGGCATGCTCTATTCTTTTACTGTTGACACCACAACCACGGCCTTCCCTTACTCGTGCGCTCACCCGCTGCCTTCGAAACAATACGCTTCAGCGCGGCTTACGGGATCCCCTGTTCGTTCACTTCTAATTGTTTTGTCTGCCCTAGTCCTCATCAACTTTCGAACACCTACAGCTTCATTGACGAGCATCTCGGTTTCCTGTCACGTCTCCACCTCATTTCAACCCCTCGAAGATGCAAGGTGAGTTTGGAACTATCGTCCTTTTTGTTTGGCTTGTACTGACGAGTCAAGCCCTAGTGCCATCACAATCGATGCATCGTACGCTATCATCCTCATCATCACTCTCGTTGGACTAACTACATGCGCCGATCCCTTGCCACATAGCCACATGCTCGCCGGCGGTATACCAGTCGTCTCAGCTTCACGCCACCTCTCTTGCCACCCCACCAATGCTCAAGGTGAGCTATCTGATACTGTTCCCATTTTCTATCGACTTACATGTCGCGATCCATCCCTCGTCGCACAGCCGCATACCCGCCAACGTCATACATAGCCTTCTCTTATGCTTTAGCTCAAGTGCAAGAGTTTCAATAGGGAGAAGAGATTGACAGGCGGTTGAAGGCGCTCCCGATGCGCATGGTACAGCGCTCAAAGGTGTGTTGTATGTACAGCCCTACATTGGATGGCGCTGACATTTTCGAACACAACAACACAGCGCCCAACTTCACCTGCACAGAGTCTCACGCAGCCTGTCTTACCTTGTGTGTAATGCAATTTCGAATATTCAGTTTTTCGATTTCTTTTCCCACCCGCCTGCGTCGTCAAGTTGCTATGGTATCTACTGGCAGCGTATGTCGCACGTAATTTATACATTCCAAGATAGATACTGACAGTGCCGCGTAGTCCTCAACGCCTTGATGGCCCATGCGTGCATGGCGCTCCAGCTCTCCACCCGTGAGGGATTCGAGGTCAAGGTCTCCGAGGCTGTACACGCCGGCATCCCGATCATCGCGTGTCAGACAGGCGGCATCCCCCTACAGATTGAGCACAGCAAGTCCGGATACCTCACCATGCCTGGCGACAACAACGCGATCACACAGCACTTGTATGATCTTCATACCGACGAGCCGCTCCACCGCCGCATCAGCGAGTACGCCAAGACGCACGTTTGTGACGAGGTTGGCACCATCGGCAATGCCCCTGCGTGGTTGTACCTTGCTGTCAAGTATACTCGTGGCGAGAAGATCAAGCCCAAGGGCACGTGGTTGAATGATATGTTGAGGGAGGAGACGGGCGAGCTGTTTCAGGCGGGGGGCAATTGCCCACTCTGAGCGGAAAGACCCGCACGTTGAAGCGGTGAGTACATTTTTGAAGCATATCAAGAGTTGCAGGATTTTCAGTGGAAGGATATCAGGGTGGCGGCACTTATCATTCGAGAGAAGAGAGGATTGTCGCTGAAAGTGGTGCCAGATCTGATGGTGCTGAGGAGTCCGAGGAGGATGTCGATGAACTTTCTGACCTCCTGCTACGACGCCTCCGCCCCGGAAGATACTCAGTATGGCTGTGGGCGCCGAGTTGGACAACCGATGGTCCAGTACTACGGTATGATAATTATGGCATCATTGACTGTAGGACTGCAGCATTCAATAAATTATATCAGCTTTTATTTGTGATTGTGCACATAACTTGCCCCAAGCCCTCGAGGTTGCTTCTGTAAAGTTACTTGTACTATTGAAAGCATGTTACAACTTGACAAAGTCGTGTGGCCTTTTAAAAGACATGAACCAAGTATAATTTGTCTTTGCCAAGAAACCCGACTAGGATTTGAAAAGACAGATTGACTTCGCGTCTTTACCCGCTTATCTGTCTTACCGTCTTTCCCAAGCCATCAAAGCCATCAAAAAAGTGCATGTCATTTTGCTGATGTTGGGTAGGGTACGCTGGGGTACGGGTCCGGGTTGGAATCTGTTAACCCCGCCCGTACCCGTACCCCCAGCATGGGTTGGGCGGGTTAAGCGGGTTTACTCAGCGGGTTTTTGAGGCGGGTTTTCCTTAAACGGAAAGATAATATAGACCCGGAGGGCGCGGCCTACCCCCAACATCAGCAAAATGACCCAGCAGTAGGCAATGTCATATGATCGGTTGTTATGTTTGTGATTGTGTAGAGTCTGACAATGGGCTTGAATCTCTATCTCAATATATGCAATCAGTTACACCATTCTCCAACCTGGTCGCAATGTCTCCAATCTCTTCAAGTCAGTTACAGTTGATAATCAATATTCTATGTTGCTTGCGCCTTGACCTGACTAACTGCCTGTTACCGCTGGTGACATGTTGAAGAAGGGCTAGGATGAATGTACCCAGCCACCCATGTGCCATTAAACAAAGCGCGTTGACGCGTTTCGTCTCAAGACCAAACACGTAAACAACGGCACGTGATCATGTGATGAAGCCAGATTGGGACGAACTTCTTCTGTTTATTTAGAGACCCGTCGGGGGTTTCTTAACCTGCGGAACCCGTAAGAACCCCTACCCATACCCGCCAAAACCCTTACCCCTCGTCGCGGGTACGGGTTTCTAAGGGTATGGGTACGGGTAGCCCTGGAAAACCCCAGGGTTACCCGTGACCATCACTAACTGAAGGTAGGTCGAATGCAAAAAAAAAAAAACCAGCAAGGCTTGAACTCAAGACCTACTGCTTGGTCAATAAATTGTTAACATATTTACTACTTGGGTAGCTTGAGGGCTTTGGGAGGCATAACACTCTACATTAGGCTATGGCGCATCTTGAAAAACTTGAATTATTGACTGACATAGGACATGAGTCTTTTGATGTGATCACTTTCAGCAAGTATATCCAACAGTCGGGCTACGATGACCTTTTTGATCAGTTTCCAGGCTTCGAGGAGTGATGTAGGAGCAATTCTACTACTCAGACTGCACTTGTCATCACATCCATTGCTTCTGGTAGGGACTGCACACCGACAATTATTCCTGATGATGTTTCATGTGAGCTTGTCCAAACTTCACCTAATCTTGGGACAGAAGGTGAGGGAGCATTGGGTGGGAATCAGAGAGCATTGGGCGGGAATCAGGGAGCATTGTTGCAGATTATCAGTGACTAGTGTATTGCAGTGCTTGGTATATACAGTTTACATTTGGACTTGGTGGATGATTGACAAGATGATTGGTTTGCAACCAATTTTATTTGTCTTGATCGTGATTACTCTGCTTATGTAGACCAATTTTTCACTAGGTTTGATGGTTAGTCCAGTCGTGTTTTAGCCCCTCCTTCACTGATGTTTCAATTGCCTACCTGCCTTCTGGCTTCACCTCCTTGGTGACTGCTGTTTGCTCGCCTCTCTCCCTGTTTTGTGTGTTCACACCAGTGCCATGGACACTGCGGGCATTGGCCGATATGCCCGTCGGATATAAGTAGAATATATAATGAATTTATTTATAATACGCCCGAAAAATGATCGACGAGCAAAGGGTGGGATTATTTACAATATATTCTATAATATGCCCACATCAAAATCGGTGCCGATATCACGGAGAAATTAGAGATAGGATCACCGTTTGTTCGCCGGCGAAATCTGGAACGTATTTGGAATATCATCACCGCTGATCCGGTGAGCATATGGCGAGCATGTGATGAAAATGATCGATAGGTTTATTTGGAATACCAACGATCTATTGGCACGAGATTGATCGTGAGTTTGTTTCCAATATCCTCGACATATGATCGACGATTTTGTTGCGATCATATTGTGTGACATCACGCGCCCGTAAGCGCCACACTCGACGACGCGAACGAGATAGTGCAGCGGTACGATAGGTAATATAGATACAATATAAGCACATTTATACTACATAGCAAGCACGACGATCAAGAAGGAAAGCGAGACGCAACAAGGTTGCGCAGATACGGTCCAAGAAAACCCAAAAAAAATCAAAGTTTGCGCTGTAGTGCCTTAAGTCAGATCAGAAACTGAAGCTTCAGAAAGTCGTACGCACCGTCGAAGGTCGGTCCATCAGTTGTCGCGGGGTACATGAGATGCTCCTGCAACGGGGTCACAATCCTTCATGACGACATCAGCGTCGAGGCCGAATGGCGGCGCGGGAGCGCTGACGACGACGGGCGGCGTTGGGTCAACGTCCATCGCGTTTTCGTCCAGCACGGTGGTCGCGTCTGGCGGTTTCATAAGAACCAAAAGGAAAAAAAATTGGAATAGGCGCACCAGGTGATGGCGGGGCCGCGACGGTAGCCGGCGTTGGCGCCTGAGGGCTGGAGTCGATGTCCATTGGGGTGAAAGAGTTGTTGTCCGTGGCTGTAGGCATGGTAAGCAGTACCGTGCAGTAATCATGCATGCACTCACCATTGCCAGGTGAATTCTGCAACACAGGTCCTGGGGTGTCAAGTAGCAGCATTGTGAAGTCTATTCATCATCAGAACAGAGTTTCCAAGAGTAAAAGGGACTCACCAGTCATTGGGAATAGGTGGTGGGCAGAGGCAGGTAAGGTGGTGATGAAAAAATGCAACGTTTGGTCTCGTTATGCCTTCGTTTACCAAAAGCCTCCCATCAACCAACGACATCATGAGTGCTCGTCTCGCGCAGAGGTTGTCGATGATGACGGGCGCGCGCTCGCGTGGCGAGGGCCCACGAAGCTGCATTTTACCCCGAATGGCAATGGTTCCCTAACGCACCATCGAACGCGACGCTCGTCTTGCCCAACCTTCAAACTCTGACGCTCCAATACACACCATTCAAATAACCCTCGCCGATGCTTCGGACGAATCTTCATACGTTGACGCTTCGCGCTCTTCCTACGTCACATCACCCACTTGATCGAATACTCTACGTAGTAGCCAACAATCCTTCCCTCGATCGAGTCCCTCACACTTCATTTTCAGGGCGTCCTCCCCGCCATCCTCCCCTTAATGCACACCACCCTCGCGCACGTAAAGAAATTCCACGTCGGTGGGCACTTCATCCTCAGCCAACTCGTGGATATCCTCGTCCTCCCTGCCCTTGTAGACCCGACCTTCGGTATCGAAGCCCGCGAGCCCATCGAAGACACCATCACCAACCTCCTCACGCGGTCCTCCACCCCGTCACTCACCCACCTCTCCATCGCATACGGCACCGCCATCAATCCCGCCTCGTTCTATTACGGCCCAGCGGGACCATGATCTCTTGGAACACGCTCCTCGTCGACCTCGCACATCTCCAGAGTAGGCACATCGGCGGGACGCCCCTGGAGCCCCTTCTCGTGGCCCTCGGCATGCCGGACGACGACACCAACCAGATGACCGCGTGGGGTCCACGGACGGGTGAGACGACGGAGAGACGCGCGAACGGCGAGGCTGTCAGCGGCGGCGATAACTGGGCTGGTCATAGGGGAAGTAGTTGTTGGGGAGGTGTATCTCCTGATGTCGTCGTCGTGCCCCGCGGGGATGGCGATCTCGACCTCAATCTCGATCTTTGCCGTTGTGTTGGTTGTCTCTCGCATATCTCTCTCCGCAATCACCCACTCTCCGACACCATTCGCAGCAGCCTCCGGCTGCGACTTGTTCTTCAACAAATTTGCACAGGGTACATCAGCTACACATGATATTGAATTCAAAGGGAAAACACATACAGCCTTGAAGCGCCGCGACGCTGAACTCCTCTTCTGGCACGCCGTCCGCAAACTTCTTCGCGAGAATACCCAGCGTCACCGCATCGAGCGGCATGGCCGAGTGCTGACTCGAAAGAATATGCTCCTCAATGGGCGGGCGCAGGTACGTCTGGTTGCTCACGCCAAACTGGCGCAACGGGTTCGCCGTCATCGATGTCGGAGCCGTAGGGAACAGTGGGGCAGTGCCTCCAATGGGCGACGAGGGGGTGGGAGACGAGAGGGGTGTTGACAAGAAATGACGATGCCACAGAGGACGAGGAGAAGGAAGGCGACATTGACCAGAGCGTCGAGGATGGGCGAGAGTCGGAGCCGTTGCTCGAACCGTGCCCGAAGGAGCTGCCGGGCGCGGGCGAAGTCGACTCGGCTTCGGCCTCGGTAAGGTCGTCCTCTGTCGATGGGAAGAAGTTGCGGAAGAGTGCCTCGGCCTGCCACTTGCTTGCGTTCTTGAACTCAACCCAAACGTCCATACGCCCAGGACGCGACAATGCGGGGTCGAGCCAATCAAGATGATTGGTCGTTCTGAATGGGCAGCAAGCGTGTAAGCATTGTGCATTAACCGGTAGTTGAGATTGATTACGCACGCGAAGAGAAGTCGGCCCTCAGCAGCCGCCACGCCGTCAAGGGCGTTGAGCAACCCACTCAAACTCAGCGCGTTCACATCAGACAGCTGTTCGCCCCTGCGGTTCCTGCCTCCACGAATACCATCGTACGGGTGCTGAACGATGCGGACAAACACAGCGACAGTTGCCTCTTGGTTCGAAACATGGTCGATGATGGTCGAGGGCGAAGGCTGCAAGCCCGATAACGACAGCACAGAGGGCATTCAGAACCCGCACGGCCTCCACAGGCATCACTGTGCCCGCATCCCGCTCCTTGACGTACAGCGCTAGGACATCGATGGGATCGACTTCGGCGCGCTTGGGACTGTGGACCGACACTCCACCACTGATGCGGGCACAAAGCGCTTCCTTGAGGAGACCTGGCCGCGACGCTGCTGTTGACATTTGATTGTAAGTCAGGACTAGCCGTGTAAGTTGTAAATGGGATTCGAGAAGTGAGATCAGACGTCGAGCATCACCATACCGTCGAGCTGCATATAGGTTCCTGAGGCTCTAGCTGTCAGAGTATATTGACGACACGAGAGGGTGATGGTAGAGCTCGTCGCCTTGAAGAGCAGGACATCAACAACAGCTTGGCTGAGGGCTACAAAAGGACGCTCCTCCAGCGTTGGCGGGGCATGCTCCAGAACCTCGATGTACATCGCTGTCACTCGCCTGCCGATCTCAAAGCGATCACCAAGCTGAGCGTACTTCCATCCCAGGTGTTCGACCCAGATCTCCGTATGGATAAAATGTGCTGCCCGGAGCAATACGTCTTCCTTGAGCTGCTGCAGACATGGATTGTCGGGAAGCACGGACGCCGCGGCCTCACGGTAAAGCTGCTGGACTGGATGCAAAAGCTCAAGCGTCATTGTATAATGTTCCGTCGCACGCCCCGCCGCCAAGGCGCCCGAGGCAAAGCCTGCTGCGCGCTCGTCGCCAAATAATGCTGTCGTCGAGCGTATGTAGAGCCAGACCCTGTTGGAGCAGTTCGGGAGTGCAAGCAAATCTGACAGGACGCTCGTGGCAGAGATGATGAGCTGAGGGCGAGGCTGCGTCCGTGTACGTGGATCAGCCGGGGAAAGTGCGTCTTCGAGGATCATTGTAGTAAGTTGCGACTCGGTCACTGTATGCGCAACGACAGGCTCGCCCGTTTCCAATGCTTGCATGAGTTGCTCCGCTTGCGCCGGACTGTCCTGAATGAGGCTTCGCACGAGATTGAGGCAGCGCATGACAACTTCTCCGTCACCTCCTTCATTGGGCTCGATACCCACGTCCTCCAGCTTGATCACCTTTACTTGTGAGCCGTCCGGTTCGCCCGAAGAACACGTCCTGATATGCACCCCCTGCACTTGTTCCAGATCCTGAGAGCATGCGACGACGGTTGACGTAGTCTGTTAGAAGCTCCAAGGTAAGTTTTCTCCGGAGTGCTCATGCTGCCAGAGGATGACGGCGTAATCGCCCCCGTCGCTCAGAGAGCGTCCCATCGAACGTGTGGAGAGTGTGCTTCCACCAGGAAGTTTGATCGGTATGTTCGTATAAACTACCTCAGTGGTTCTCTGTCGATCCAGCTTTTCGTATAGTGCGTGTGCTCCGGAGCATGCGCTGAGGGGAACGACTTGGGTGAAAGTCGGAAGCTTGTCGGTGTAATAGAAGACATGGCTGACACAGACGTCGTGTTCTTCGGATATGCTTTCGGCTTCATTGATCGTGAGGTGGGAAGCTATGGAAAGTGTGTCATAGTCAAGGAAACCGGAGGCGGTCATGGAACGAAGGAGGCGGATAAGGGGCTTGAAGTGAATGGGAAAGCGAGGTCAAGCAACGTCAAAGATGGCGCGGCGAGCGGTATCGTTGTGCCAATCGGCCTGCCAGTACTGCGCGCAAATTCCAGAGATAGATTGAGACTCGCTGCACCCGAACAAGGATATCCAGATGTCGACGAGCTCCTCTAAGTTGGCGAATTCTTCGACAGGGACAAGCTCAACAAGTGCGATGATCAAACCTTTGTCAACGTGATTTCATGAGTCTGATGAAGGACAGATATCTGAAGAAAGACATACCTTTGAGGACAGACCTGAATGCTATAGCATTTGGATCCGTCGCGGTCGAAGTTCGGGCTGAGGCACCTATCTGACAATCTCTTATGTGGTAACTCCTAAGCTTTGGAGTAAGATCGGCTTGCGTCGGGCATAACTTTTGCAAAGAACTGTTAGGACTCTGTGTAGCACGCCGGTTACAGAAGTGTTCTGGAACCACCGAAGCGGACAGGCCTGACGTTCGTTGAGGAAGACGGCCTTCGAATAGGATATCCGGAGGTCGTGAGCGTCGACGAAGGCGTTCACGAGAGCGTTTACGAGAACGTGTGAAGCTCAAGAGATACGAGTGAAAGAAACAGAATAGATTGAGAGTGGAAAAGAAGCCGAGAACAGAGACTAGTCGTAACAATAAGCAATATCGAGGTAAGGTGTCAAAGAAGAAAGTGGTGTCATATATGTACCGCGGACGTGCGTGGGAAAGCGTAGAAGGTGGGAGTTTAGGGGTGGTCGATTAGGGACGGTCGTGACATTACCCCCTCCTCAAGCGTCGAGCCACTGAGACGCGGGGCAGCTTTTCGAATGCAAGGAGAGTAAAGTTTTTTGTGTTTTTGTTCTCGCGTGTGCGCGGTCACGTGAGGGGCATGTGCGGTCTAGATTGTTTGTGGGTCCTTGTGGGTGTTTTGAGGATCTCGGAGACCGAATAGAGAAAATTCCAGTTGTTTTTTTCCTCTTCCAATCCTCACTTCTCTTCATGTCGAGGTCCCACCAAGATTCCGCGTCCTCTGCCTCCGCTGCCCGAATTTTTCACGATGAGGAATTGGCGCGCTTGTCCGCTGAAGATCGAGCGCGCGTCGCGTTCTTGGGCGTGCCCCAACCTGCTTCTCCCACCTCCTCTCTGCCTGAGATCGTCACTTTTATCGATGGGGGCGTTTCGACGATCCCTGACTCTTCCCCTGCTCCCTCTACGCCCCCCGTCCCTCGTCTCACCATCCGTCTTCCTAACCGATCTCGACAAATCCGGCGTCCTCGTTCCGTCACTCCTGAGGCCGAGTTTGAACTGGCTAGTGATCCTGTATCGCGTCCGGCGGCCACCTCCTTATCCTGGGGATCGTTGTTGACGGATGCGATTTTTGGCGGAGGTGTTGCGTACCGCTGTGCGGGTTCCTCCCTCCTTGGCATGGTGTGAGGCGCATGCGCCGGTAAGTGTCGCCCTCCTTCTGTGATCGAGTCGATCGCTTTAGCTGATTCCGTTTTGGGTTCTTCGTTAGTGCGATCGTTGTCGGGGGCGTCAGCAGCCTTGTCAATTTCAGGAGGTCCGTCTTCGCGGGACCCTGCCTTGTGTTGATTGTCGTGCGGCGCACTCCTTGTGCTCGCTTTCGCTCGATCATGGCCTAGAAGTGGCGGCTAGGCAGTTGGGCATCCCCTTGGCGTGGCTTCAATCCCGTGTCGAAGGGTTCACTTTTTCTCGTACTGGTGTCGCGATGTCCTTCGACGCCATCCGTCGCGTCTTGCGTGTGGCGCCGCCTTCTTTTCGAAACTCCCTTGTCTCCGTGCCCTCTGCGGAGGTCCTTTCCCTGACTTCGTCTTCTGGTGATGAGGCCGCCATGAGCGTTAGCCGTGTTTCGCCTCCACGCGCCATTTTTCGAGGTACCCGAGGGCAGGGTCGAAAATTAGTGTCTGTTAGTCGTGGGGGTGGGCGATCTGGTCTGCAGGGGCTGGGGAGGCGGCCTTTGTCCGTGTCTCGTTCCCCTTCCCTTTCTCCCGCGGCGCCGACTTCTCCTCTTTTGGCCCCTCCTTTGTCGGGCGCTACGCGCGCGGTGTCCCCCGATACTCCCCCTGTCGAGCCTCTCTTTTTAAAGGGCTCGTCTGTTTCGAATTCTCCAACGCCAGCTCTTCCAGCTCTACAGTCTTGCCCTCCCTCCATGTTGTTGTCGTCCCCCCTCGCTACCCCTGCTCCTTCTGTTCCTTCACCGGAGGCGTTCCTCCGTCTCCAGCGTCTCTACGACCAGGAGGTCGCGCGTGCTCAGGCCCTTTCATCCCAGGTCGAGCGTCTCGAGGCCGAGGGTGAACGCCACAAAGGTCGTTTTCACGGAGTCCTATCCCAACTCGCCGACGAGCGTGAACGTCTTCTTCATCTGCAGGCGCAGACATCGCGTGCCGTGGAGGTCGTCGATGTCGATCGTGACATTGAGGTCGAGGATCTGCGGATGCAGGTTGCGGGTTTTGAGGATGAGGTCGCTGGTTTACAGGGGCACGTTGTCCATTTGCAGGAGGTCCGGGACTTTTGGCGTGGTCATGCTTTGGACCTTCGCCTTCGCGTTGATGGTGAGTTCTCTTCCATTCCCTTTGTTTTCTCTTTCCCTCTTTCTGAAAACTGTCCTAGCCCTTGACCTCACGCATACCGCCTTCGCGTCCGACATGTTCATCGCGGATGGTGCTCTGCGTCGCGCCCTCGTCGAGCTGGATGTGTCGCCAGTTCGAAGTATCATCGATGGCGCCCACAAGATTCTGGAGCGGCACTCGCTCCTTGAGCTTTTCCGTCCTCCTGTCGATCCCGAGGTTCCTTTCCCTGCGTTTGAGCACCTCCTTGCTCTTCACCGCGCCTCACTCACTCGTGAAGACGCTCTCGCCGAGTTCGTATCCCGGTTGCAGTTGATTGCCGATGACGAGCGGGATATCGCATCGATGCGTCCTCTGGAGGTAGGGTTGATTGGGGAGGTGGGGGTTGTGGGCGGGGAGGGTTCTTCTGCTAGTGCAGGTCCCTCTAAGCGTCGGCGCATTGAGTAGTCTGTTCCTTCGGCGGTGTCTTGGTCTCGTGCATTTTATTTTGCTCAATATTTACAGTTTGAAGTTCGTTAGTTTTTCTTGATATTTTTTTTTTTTTTTTCTTCTTGTGATGTTGTTGTCTTGGTGGTCGGTGTACATATAGAACAGAGTTCGTCTCCTTGGGAGATTTGCATAATTTTCGTGATGTGCGTGAGTGTTCGTTAAATCGTGGGGTCCCGTGGCTTTCTTGGGAAAAGTCGGTGGAACTCGAGGGCCATGTCTTTTGCTCCTTCTATATTCTCTGCTGGTTCCCATGTGTCGTCTTCGGGGCCGTACCCTTCCCATCGTACCAAGTAAAAGACGCGCCTCCCTCGTGTCCTGGAGTCTAGGATTTGTCCTACTTCATAGTGCTCTTCGCCCTCGACTTCGATCGTCTGCGGAGGTGGCTTTGACCTTCCTGGGAAGTTCTCGTGTTTGTGTTCTTCGAGTAATTTGACGTGGAAAACATTGTGAATTCCCTTCAATGCCGGAGGTAGTTCCAGAAGGTACGCGTGGCTGGAGATCTTCTGTAGGATTTTGAAGGGGCCCAGTCTCCGGTGGTCCAGCTTTTTGGAGGGGCGTTTCGTTTTGATATTCCGGCAGTCAAGCCATACCTCCGTTCCTACGGCCCAGTTTGGTGTAGGGTCCCATTTCTTGTCCGCGAATCGTTTGTAGGCTTCGTTTGCGATCTCTATCTCTTGGCGGAGGTAGTCCTGGAGGGTCCGGAGGTCGACGGCTACCTCCTGGGCTTCCCTTGCCGGTATGTCTTTTATAGAGATTGTCAGGCGGGGGTGATAGCCTTTGTTCGCAAAGAAAGGAGAGACTCCCGTGGTTGAATGGGTCGTATTGTTATACGTGAATTCCGCCAGTGGGAGCTGTGTTCGCCAGTTGGTCTGGAGGTAGTTCACGTACATCCGGAGGTACTGTTCCAGTGTCTGATTTACTCGTTCCGTCTGGCCGTCGGTCTCCGGGTGATACGCGGTCGAAAGGTTCGGTTTGATGTCCAGGGCTTTGCACAGCGAGCTCCAAAAACGGGAGACGAAGAGAGTGCCTCTGTCGGAGATGATGTCATCGGGTAATCCGTGCTTGGAGAAGATGTGTTCTAGGAACAGTTGTGCGAGCTCCTTCGCTGTGTCCGTTGTGTGACAGGGTATGAAGATGCCTTGTTTTGTGAGGCGGCATACTACGACCAAGATGGCGTCGTACCCATCCGATTCCGGTAATTCCACGATGTGGTCCATAGATATGGAGGCCCACGCCCGTCGTCCGATCTGAAGCGGTTTCAGCAATCCATATGGGCTGTGGCGCGGGACCTTCGCTCTTTTGCAAGTGTGGCAACTTCGGACGTATCGGGTGACCTCCTTCCGTAATCCGGGCCAGAAATAAGTCCTCATGATGAGTTGTGTGGTCTTTCTGATTCCTGGATGTCCACGTAGTTTGTGATCGTGATGTTGCTGCAGGATGTCGAGGCGTAACCTGGAATGGTTCGGTACGTAGATTCTTCCGTCGCGAAGGAGTAGCTTGTGGTCGTCGGATAGTGAGAACGCGGAGGACTCGTCTCCAGGTTTGGGTGCGTATTTCTCGAAGAAGTCATCTCGGGGTGCATTACGAACGTTGTTCAACAGGAGTTGTTCGTTTAGAATTAGGGATGCGTTCAACCGTTCGGGGGGTATGATGATGCGGTTATTGAACGAATTATGATCCTGTTCGAAACCCTTCTTAGGATATACGTCCGCTCGTCGTGTGAGGGCATCTGGCTTCGCTCCTAGTCTTCCCGGTCTGTAGTTTATTTGGAAGTCGAAGTTCGCCAGGCATTCCGACCATCGTGCTTGTCTGCGACTGAGTTGCTTGGTCGTGGAGAAGTACTGTAGGTTGTTGTGGTCGGAGTACACTTGAATGCGGTGGGGGGATCCCTCGAGGTAGGCTCTCCATTGTTTAAACGCTTCAACGATCGCTAGGAGCTCCTTATCGTAGATGTCATAGTTGAGCTCCGCGTCTATCATGGTTCTCGCATAGAAGGCGACGGGACGTAGGTCTTGCGATGTCTCGTCGAATTGGGAGATGATTCCTGCTATGGCAAAGTCGGAAGCATCGCACTCTAGTATCACCGGTAGTTGAGGATCGAAGTGTCGTAGGATGGGTGCGGAGGAGAATGCTTTCTTCAATAGCTCGAAAACTCCTTCGCATTCGGAATCCCATTTCCAGATTGTGTCCTTTTGCGTGAGTTTGTTTAGCCTCTTCGTTATGCCCGAGTAATTGTCGATAAACCGCCGATAGAAGTTTGCAAAACCTAGGAAAGATTGGAGTTCCTTGACCTTCGTCGGTCTAGGCCACTTCCGGATCGCGTCGACTTTTCCTGGATCCATCTTTACTCCGCCAGGGGATACAATGACGCCTAGATACTCGATCTCCGTAGTGTGAAACGTGCATTTCTCCGGTTTTGCATGAAGGTTGTGTTTCCGGAGCCTCTCGAGGACCTTCCGAACATGTCCGTGATGTTCCTCTAAGGTCTCCGAGAAAACCAGAATGTCGTCGAGATAGATCACTACGAACACGTCGTTCATGTCGTGGAAGATGTCGTTCATGAAGTGTTGGAACGTCGCGGGTGAGTTTGTCATGCCGAAGGGCATTACCAGGTATTCGAAAAGTCCATAACGAGTGCGGAAGGCTGTCTTCCATTCGTGTCCCGGAGCTATGCGGACGTTGTTGTAGCCCACTCGGAGGTCGATCTTCGAGTATACTTTTGCTTTTTGAAGTCGGTCTATGAGGTCTCCGATCAGAGGTAGAGGGTAACGGTTCTTCTTGGTGATCCGATTTAATCCTCTATAGTCCACGCATAACCGGAGTGATCCGTCCTTCTTCTTTGCGAACAGTACCGGAGCTCCCGCTGATGAACTCGAAGGTCGGATGAACCCTTTACCGAGCATCTCGTCGATGTAATCCTTCAATGCTTTCAACTCCAGTTCGGACATGTTGTATATCTTTCCGAAGGGAGGGGTAGTGTTTTCGTCGAGTTCCACTGTGTGATCGTAAGGTCGGTGTGGGGGGATGGTTTTTGCTTCGCCCGCTGAGAATACGTCTTCGAAGTCCCTGTACTCCGGAGGTACGACTTCCTCAAAGATTTCCTTTTCTGTCTTTGGTTGTTTGGGTTCGTCGTCGGAGGTGTTATTGGCATGGAGGTGTTCTTCCTTTTCGGTGGGGGAGATGTGTAGTTGGAACGCTGTGGCTCCGTCCCTGATGAGGTTCGCGAATGGCGCCGCTCCGATCAGGCGGATGTTTTGTGTTTCGACATCCTCTTCTCCCTCTCCGGTTTCATCTTCGACCTCCGTTTCCGGGTTGGTTTCCTCTTCTTCCTGTGTTTCTGTCGTTGGGGACGTTGCGGATTTCCGTTTGGGGTGAGGTTTGAATTTGGACCTCGGAACGTTTGGAGGGAAGTAGTTCGGTGGGGGTGGTTTTCGGGTGCGTTTCCGTCCCGTTACCTCCTCTGGCGACTCGGTTGTCGGTGTTGGTACTTCCTCTTGGGGTTCGTTGGTGTTTGGGCGGGTGTCTTCCTCCTTCTTGATGTCGTTGGAGGTGTCGTTCTGGTCGTTATCGTTGTCCAGGATGTCCCTGAGGAGGGGTTGTTTTTCCGAAAGGGGGTTGGCTGGTTTCGGAGCTTCGACGTCTTCCTCCTCCTCAAGGGTCACGGTTCCCCATTGCGTCTTCTGGGAAAGCGATATCGCGGCTAGTCCTGCCCCTTGTTCCATGGTCATGGACATTTCCCGCCAGTCGATGTCCGGATTTGCTTCCCGTAACCAAGGTAATCCAAGCACTACTGGTGTGGCTGGATGTAACTGTGTTATGAGGAGGTCGACCTTATACTCTAGTCCGTTCTCGAGTTTGATCGTTTCGGGACTATGGTGTGAAATGGCTCCGCCTCCGCTGGGGTTTCCGTCGAACAGTTGTAGGGTCATGGGGTTGGCGAGAGGTTCCGGCTTCGTACACGAGGATTTTGTTATGAAGTTGCCCGCCGCCCCACTATCAATAAGTGCCCGTAGACGCGTTGCAGATCCCTCCAACTGTACTTCGATCGTGAAGGAGCGAGCCGACCGCGAGGGTAAGCGTTGAGCTCCTGTACCTGTTGTTGTTGGAGCGACTTCCTTTTTTCTTCGGAGGTCCGGTAGTGATCCTTCGATTTTGCCGTTTGACCCCCGTCGTAGCGTGATGCAGAGGTCTTTCCAATTTATGCGGGGGTTGACCTCCTTCAGCCATGATAGTCCCAGTACTATCGTCGCTGTCTCGTGGAGTTTCGTTATGAGGAATCTTATCCTCTGAGTGGTGCCGTCGCTGAATTCGACGTCGTTGGTGGTATAGTGTGTGATTTTGCCTGATGCGGAGAGTTCTCCGTCGAATAGGCAGAGGTTTATTGGGGGGTTGAGCTCCTCAAGGTGGAGCCCACGTGATGTCGCCATGACGGAGTCCATGAAGTTGTCGGTAGCTCCGCTGTCGATGAGCGTGTTTTCGGGATCTTCTCCTCCTCCGTTTGGTGTGAGGTGTATTAGGAATGCCAGTGACGAATGGGAGGAGAGGGTTACTGTGCGGGTGTCCGTTGTCGATAATGCCGTTGCGCATAGTTTAGTGTTAAGGTCCGGTTTTAGGTCTTCGCGATTCAGAGCCCGGGCAAGTCCTGAATCGCCCCCGCGTTTCCCTCTTCTGTCTTGTGATGGAATTCGAAGATGTCGTCGCCGATGAGGTAGGTGGCTCTGCCCATGGCGTTTGCTGTTGGGCAGTCGCGCATCCAGTGTTCCAGGTCACCGCATAGGATGCAGGCCTTGTCTCGAATTCGTTGTTGCTTTACGTCTTCGTCGATCTTCACCCAGGGGCGTGTTGACTTCTTGAACCCGAAGTTGTTGGCTTGTAGGGCCTCTTCGTCATCCCATGCGATTTCTTGGTCTTGCGCCTTACCTTCCTTACCTGAGTCCGGGTCCTGATCGTGACTTTCGGCGTTCAAGCGTGCGTTCCTGTTCCCCTGAGCCGTTTGCGGCGTCGTGCGGCTTGCGGGTCCGGCCGAAGGTCCCATCGGAGGTCGTGCAGAGGTGTTGGAGGTGTTCGCATTATTCGCCCAGAGGGGTTTGTAGGACTCTGGATTTTCTATGCGATGTTCCCAGTACCTCCGGTCGATTTGGGTGACCAGATCTCGGTAACCTTCGTAGGTTTCGGGGCTTGGTGCGATGGCCAGGACGTTAAGGATTCACTGGGGGAGCGCTTTCCGGAGTGTGAACTGTAGTGCTACCCAGTTCCAGCCTGTTTCGTATGCTTCTTGTTCGAACTTGACGATGAATGCTGTGAACTTTTCCCATTCCTTCATTTTCAGTCGCGAAATGTTGTTCTCGGCTTCCACTCTCGAGTTCGGTATTCCGAAGCGTGATCCTAGTTCGTGTACGAATCCTTCCCAATTCGTGAACATTGGGTGTTGGGGGTTGTACGTGAGTTGCAGTCGAAAGTAGTCCATAGCTCCGTCCTTTAAGTAGGAGCTCGCGAATGACACCTTCAGGTGGTCCTGTTCGTAGGTGATCGCCTTGGCTTGAAACGTTACTAGGCATTCCGTGACGAAGGTCTTCCATCTCCTCGGTTCTTTTCCCGTGAAGGGGTCCGGTTTCCTGATGTCGATCTTCGATTCCAGGTTTAGGAGGTGCCGATACTGTTCCGGGGTCAAGTTTTGGTTTGGGCCTAAGAATTGTTGCGGTGGAGGTGGGGGTCGTTGGGGGTTTGCGAAGTGGCCTCCCCCTTGGTTTCCGGGCGGGCCTCCTCCTCCTCCTCCTCCGTGACCTCCCCCTCCCCATCCTGGGCCTCCTCCTCCCCATCCCGGACCTCCGGGGCCTCCAGGGCCTCCTGGTCCTTGTGGTGGTCCGTATCCTCCGTGACCTCCTCCTCCTCCGGGACCTCCTGTTCCCCCGGGACCTCCCCCGCCTCCACCGGGGCCTCCCCCTCCTCCTCCGTAACCTCCTCCTCCCCCTCCTGGTCCTCCGGGACCGTTTCCCCATTGAGATCCTCTCGGGGTAGGTGGTCCCGAAGATCCCGGAGGTGGTTGGGGCTGTGGAGGTGGTCCGTTGTACTGAGGGATTGGTCGTCCGCCGGGTATTGGTGGGGCTGGTCCGCGGTTGTAGTCAGTTCTGTATTGTTCGAACTGGGGGAACTGTTGTTGGGTCCCTTGCCTTCCTTCGAGGATGTTCACATTTTGACCGGGGCTGGGGTCCGCTCCGAGTCCCCGTCGTTCTCTTGGGGAGATGGGGCGTGGGCCTTGCGGTGACCTCCTGTTCTGAGTCGCCAGGTGAGGTGGTGTTTGGCGCCAGTCTTCTCGTGTCCTTGGGGGTGCTCCTCCTTCTTCCCGGTTTTCTTCGCATAATTCGTAGCTATGAGTGTACGATAACGGCGTTGGGACTCCTTGTTCCGACGGAGGTAGGGGAATATTCTCGGGTTCCCTCTGAGGAGCTCCTTCTTGTCTTGCGGAGGTCTTTTGTAGGCCTTGAAAACCCGAGTTTGGCCTGGAAAACGGTCCTTCGAAAGAGGGATTCTCTTCGGGGATCCTTTGCAAATTGTGGGCTCCCCAGAACCCGAACGTCGGAGCTCTTCGAGTGTCCGCCCCCAGCGTGATGGTGGGTTCGAACCTTTCTTGACTAGGAGTTGCGTTTCCTTGGTTCATCCTCCGAAGTAGAGCAGAGGCCGACTGCGTATTGACGGTGCTCGTCGCTCGTGGAGGTTCCTCGAATCTCATTTCGATTCTGGAGGGAATTGGTTCCTGAATTGGCATGTGGAAAGAACGTCCCGCGCTTTGGGGGTCGGAGAATCTTCTTTCGTCGTTGGATGTCTGGATTTCCCCAGCCAGAGCGCGCAACCTTCGTTCGTTTCCCCCCATTTGTAGCAACACCGTCAGTTGTGGGGGCAGTCGATGGGCTTCGTGCAGTTGTACGGTCGACAACACGAGATTGGCCCATTGTTCTGGTGTCCTGGGTTGGTGGTCCATCCCCATGGTTTCGACCAGGAGCTCGTGCGCTTGGCGTGAAAACTCCTCTCGCGACATGCGGAGCTCGTATAGTATCCGCTCGTGGTCTGAGCCGTGCAGGAAGGGGTTTTGTTGTCGAGCGAATTGTCCCTGTGCCTCCTCCCGCGCCCTATCCCTCCTTTGGAACATCTCCGGGTTCCTCAGTCTGTCGTAGTACGACCCGGGAGTCTGGTTACTCGATGGCGGAGGTCCGGAGGTCGTTGCTGATGGTGGTAAGGGGGGATAGTTGGGGGTAGCGAGTTGATAGGACGGGTTGAAAACGTTTGAGGGGGTTCGGGGAAGGGGTCGTCGAGGGTCTTGACTGACAGAGGAAAAGTCCCCCTCATGTTGACCGGGTTGGAAGATCTGTTGTTCCAGCCTGGGCCTGTTGGGTCCGAAAGTCCCTTGCATCGGAGGTCCTGTTGAGGCAGGGGAAGTTTCGAAAGGTGGTGGTGAAGGTCTCCTTTGAGTGAAGGAAGGACCTTCGAAGTTTTGATAGCGGATGGTTGTGTTGGGCTCCACTATCGTCGAGGACATGTCCGGTGGGTGGGATTACCTCGATATTATGTTAGGACTCTGTGTAGCACGCCGGTTACAGAAGTGTTCTGGAACCACCGAAGCGGACAGGCCTGACGTTCGTTGAGGAAGACGGCCTTCGAATAGGATATCCGGAGGTCGTGAGCGTCGACGAAGGCGTTCACGAGAGCGTTTACAAGAACGTGTGAAGCTCAAGAGATACGAGTGAAAGAAACAGAATAGATTGAGAGTGGAAAAGAAGCCGAGAACAGAGACTAGTCGTAACCATAAGCAATATCGAGGTAAGGTGTCAAAGAAGAAAGTGGTGTCATATATGTACCGCGGACGTGCATGGGAAAGCGTAGAAGGTGGGAGTTTAGGGGTGGTCGATTAGGGACGGTCGTGACAAGAACGTGCGGTAAGACTCCGGGAGCTCCTTCAGTTCCCCCGCCCGCCCAATAAGCCTCGAGAGCACATACGCCTACGCAAGAGACGTGCAAACGTACATGGGGTCTCCGGAGTGCTCCATAACCACGTCGTGTATCCGATTGAGCGACTCTGGGAATGCGGTATATATATCCTTTTGCATGGGATCCGCTGGAACCTCAATCGCGTTGGGGCCACCGATCGTCTCGAGCCGAGTACCTCGATCATGAGGAGCCGCCAGAGGGCAGAGGAGTCTTCCAGGCCCTCCTCGTCGAGAAGCAATCGTGTATTTGTCTGCAGAAGCCCTAAGTTCCTTGCAGTGCCCGTCTCGAAAATCTTCTCCACCAAGTTCCCGTACATGGCACATATCCCCACATGGTCCAGAAGAGTACCTCCAAGATGACCAATTGCTCCTTGACGTTTTGTTTTGCCCACCGCAAAGCGATTTTGGGTTGACTGCTCATGGAGTCAGGCAACTCCTCTACCGCCTTACGCACATATTCCTCGAGGAGTGATTGGGCAAAAGCAGGCCCGTTGGGGATGAGTTTGGGTAGAAATTTGGTTGCGATGGTGTAAATGGGGTCGGTTGAGTTATCAAGGCGCGGGATAGTCGTATGAGCACACGAAAGACGGAAAGGTATGTGTAGTGTCGAAGGTCGGCTGGAACACGACACGAGTAGTTACTTTCCCTGGTACGTCGTCGTCGTCATCGCTGGCAGCCGTTGGGACTGTGGCATCATCGAAGTCCTCCTCACCGAACGAATATTAATTGGCAGAGTCTGTGCCGATGCTGGAGGCTGGTTTGCCCACGTAGCTTGAACGACAAGTGTTTCTTCATTCGTGCAGTAGCTCGTGACGATATCCAAGAAGGCGAGAGAGGAAGGTGGCGAGCTCGTCGTCTCCGTCGTCCTGTGTTTGGGCTCGATTTCGGTGCTTAAACGAAAGAGGAAACAGATTCGTAGGGCTCAAGGAATTTGATCCGGACGGCTGGGTGTGGATGCTCGACGTGGTGGATCGGGTAGTAGTATATGCACGGATGGCTTTTTCCTTGAGTTTCCGGAGTACGCCCTGTAGATAATCGCTCAACTTTGATTGGTATATGGGACAACGACTGCTGAGGGCGACCTTGGCGCTGCGACTGCTGCATAGGGCGCTCGAACAGCTCCACTGCGCGTTGGAGTAGTCTTACTTTGCCTTTACTTCGTGTGATCGCGATGGTGTGATGGATTTCTCGGGGAGACGCCTCTGCGTTTTCCCCGGGGACTATCTAATGCTGACTAACTTATGGAAGCTGTTGCCAAACAAGTGCAAATAAGCCGTTTCCGCTCCCTCTGTGTGTCTGGGGTGGCGCGGAGGCGCTACTCCATGTGCCCCCCCCAAACTAAGCGGCGTCCCTGCCGCTTTCCGTCCCCTAGCACTCCTCATCATCCGTCTCCCAGTCCCCCTCGTCCTTCTCCTTCTCCCTTTCCCTCTCGACCGATTCCTCCTCGGCCCTCCGTGCCTCCAGTTCCTCCTTCTCGACTCGTTTCATCAGCTCTGCTTGTGCGCGCGCCAACTCCGTCCCTTTCCGTGCTGTGAACTCGCGCAGCCACCTTGCGCTGAACCTCCTGTTCAGCGCAGTTCTGTCGAGTGTTTCGAGTGTGTAGGAGTTGACCACGCATTCCCTGATGCGGTGGGGTGTGGACCACTTTGGGAGGAGCTTGCGTTCGGTTTTGAAGGTATAGTCAAGGTCGCTGCGGTAGATCTGTACCAGTTGCCCTCGTCGGAATGTTATTTCCCTGCTTGTTTCTGTTAAGACTCCTGTCGAAAGCCACTTTCCGTTTCACGGCATGGTGCACCACGGCAGCGTAGCCATCCAGCCGTTGTTGCGCAGCGTATGCGAGCTGCACGTTGACGTCGTCTGTTTTCAGCACTGATGTGCTATCCTCGGTGCTTGATTTCGGTGTGCCCACGACGAGTCCGAGTAGCAGTTCCTTTGGCGTGTGGTGGAACGCCGGGAGCATCCTCCAGTTGAGGATTCGGATCGCCTCGTCCAAGTATTTGGGCCATGTCTTTGGAAGGTCTGCTATCGACATGGCGTCATACTCGGCTTCATCTAGGTCTGGAGCGCAGAGTCGTTTCAAGACGTGAAGCAATATCTTGTTTGTACCTTCTACCAGCCCATTCACCCATGGTGAATAGGCCGGAACGACATGTGTCTCCGTTCCCCACTTCCCGCAAAACTCCCGTACGTCTTTGTTGTCGAAGTGTCTTCCCCCGTCGACCATGAGCGCTTCCGACGGCGCGAAGTCCTGGAAGATGCGCTCTAGCGAGCTGATCGTGGTTTTCGCCGTTCCAGCTGTCTTGAACTTGTGGCCCCACACGTGTTGGGAATACGTGTCGAGGTAAAGGCCGACCATTTGGAAACCCCCTGTTCCTGCCGGTAAGGAGAGGTAATCGCCGACCAGGAGCTCGAAGGGGTGTCTGCGCGTTATTGGGTTCAGCAGAGAGTGGAGGTGCGTACCCCCGAAGTTCTTGCATTTTCCACAGTCCTTGATGCCTTCCATGATGGATGCGTCGAGGCCTGGGCTCCATATCGTATCCATTAGCCTCCTCTTGATCGCGTCCCGTCCCCAGTGCCCTCCTTTCCGATGTTCTGCCCGCGCCATCTCGATGGCTTCGCCGCGTGTGACGCACTCCACTCGTGCTCTCGCTCGCGCTTTGGGTCCCCCTCCGACCTTGTATAGTCGATCTCCATCTATCATATAGTCCATGGCACGGTGTTTAGCTCGTCTTCGTTCCCGCGTTGTTGTCCCTTCGTCCAGTTCGCGCAGGGACTCGACGACCTCCTTGAACATTGGTTCATCTGCGAAACGATGGACTAGCGCGTCGGCGTCTGAGATACCAGCCACCATGAAGATGTCATGGACAAGGCCCGTTACCGCTTCCCAGTCTTCGCTGACCGTCCAATCACTTCCATCCCCTGGTGTATTTGGTGTGCCCTCCGCAACTCGACTGAGGCCGTCTGCGACAACATTTGTGCGTCCAGGGACGTGGCGTACGTCCACGATCTGGTGCGCTAGTATCCCGTCTCGCCAGCGCGCGTGTGTAGCGCTGAGCTTGTCGTTGGTGAGGACGTCTCTCAGTGCTTGGCAGTCTGTCACCACTTCTACGGGGAAGCCCCATACGACATCGGAAAACTTGTCGAGTGCGAACTTCAGCGCAGCAAATTCTAGTAGGAAGGGCTTGTACTTCCCTTCGGCCCGCGAGGTTCGTTTCGATGCGAATCCCAGCGGGTGCAGCTTGGTAACACTCTTCCCCCCAGGCAGCTCTGTCGTGAATTTCTGCGCGAGCACGGCTCCGAACGCGTCTTGGCACCCGTCACTGGTGATTATAAAGTGAGTGCCGTCCCATTTTGGCGCTCGGAGCACCGGTTCGGATGTCAGTAGCCGTTTGAGTTCCAAGAAGGCCTTCTCGTGCGCCTGTGTCCATCTGTCAGGGAGTGTCCAGCCAGACATTACCCTGCGGTGATAGCGCTAGAAGGCCTGTAGGTGCTGTGCACAACAACAAAACAACTAACAACTATGGGGGGCGAGAAATGTTAAAAGTTCCCAAACACGCGAGTGTGCAGGGCTTGTAAGGGTTGTTTGACGAAGGTAAGAGACGATCCGACTCGCAGCTAGCCGAACCGACAACAACGCGACGGGGGCGATGGAACACGACGTTCCCGAGTGGAACGGGTCGGCGACGCGACTTTGGGTGTCGGTCGTGCGACAACGAGACGGACGAGGTTAATATGGAGAACTCACGGGTTCGGGCGACGAGTACGAGGCGGCAGAGACGGCAGTTACGAGATTTATGACAGTGGCGACGGTTTGTACGATGAGGACGGTGCAGAGACGACAGAGACGACGGTTTCGAGCTATTCACTCTGAGTGTGAGGGAAAATACGGGCTGTAATTCACTGGCCCAGGTAGGTAGTACATAGGGTATGTTTTTATACTATGCGACCGACTCGCCTCTCGCGAGCCGGTGAGGCAGGTGTTTTACTAGTTTATTGTGAGAAGCGCCGCCAAGCTTGGTACCGCGCGACGCTTTTTAGAGAGTGTGGCGCTCTTTGGCTCGGCAAAGGGGCTTTTGATCGGCTCGCGGTGTCGGGTCGGATGTATGATCGGTGGTGGCTTTGCGATCGGTTAGTGGCTCTTGGGTGCGGAACTCCGTGGTACGGCCGGATCCTCTCTGCGAATGGCTGGGCAAAGGTGTTTCCGATGATAATTTCAAATCGGGTTTGGTTGTCGCCGGGTTGAGACCTTGGCACACAAACGTGCGCGGTCGTTGACAGGTTATACGGCGTTCCGTGCTCCGTGCGCCCAGAGAGGAGAACTGGCGTTTCAAGTTACTCTGTTTCTTGGTCGGTGCGTCGGTCGTTTGGTCGTATTGTCGGTCGGTCGGTCGTATTGTCGGTCGGTCGGTTCGGTGCTTTGGTCGCATCCGGGACCGTGTTCGTCATGGCGCAGCGGTTGTTGTCCGTATTATGGGCAGGTTCTGTGTACAGCGCGGGACGGTGCTCATCATCTCCTCTTTACTTGAAATACCGACTGTCCTCAGTCGGTCCCGTGCATCGGTCAGGGGGCGTTCGTCTTGGAAAAGAGGGGCAGGGGTAGGAGGAAGTGGCGGTGCCGACGCGCTGGCGACCTATATATACTCAGGTTCTTGATTGGTTTACCCATCGTTATGTCGAGACCTCCTGTCGATCTTCAGCGCACTCTCCGCTTCTTGGAACGAGACTGGGACGAATGGCAGTCGCTGTCGGCCGACTCCCCTCGTTACGCGCGCACCCGTGTGCTACAATACTTGTCGAACAGCCTCGAAGTGCTGAGGTCGCCGGTGGCTAGTCCCTGGCGTTGGATGTGGGGCGACGAGGAAGAGGCATTGTCTAACATATGGTCTACGATCGAGTCCGACCCCGAATGGTCCGAGCGGTTCGCGGACCTAGAACCGAGTGTGCGTTCGCTTGCTGGTTATTTGGTCGTTTCTGCAGAGTACTAACGCGCTAGTTGGTAGTCCGATTACCCTCCCCGAGAGACGGTCGCCCGTACGCGCGCCGCCTTTGCTGAAGGAGCGGCAGGGCCTGTCGTTCGGGAGCGTTCGTGCGCTTCCTCTGTTGGGGACAGGGACGAAGAAGAGTCTGTCGTCGAGATCTCCGGGGAGTCGGTATTGGCGGCACAAGGGATGCGACACCGTTTGTGGCTGGCACGTCTCGAGGAATTTAAGAAGGAGTACCCTGAGCATTACACTCGTAGCGAAGCGGTAAGTCGTCGGTCCTCTTGTGTCCTTGTTCTTTCGTTCATTTATTGGCTAGTGCGATCGTTGTGTGAGCTACGGCTTGGACTGCATTCAGCGCAGCGACATTGACGTTTGCGCGGTTTGCGAGATTCAATCTAGACGGTGCAAGACGAACGAGGTGGGGTCGTTTCGGCCAGCTCCGCACCAGTTTGTGTCGTGCTCAGTAGTGGGACACTTTTGCGACACGTGTATGCCCCCTCCGCTGTTCGACGAGGTCCGTTTGCCCGATCTGGCGAGGGCCCCCCAGCGCCTTGTCGTGACTCGTTCTGCGGATTCGGTAGACCGGGGTGCGGGTCTCCTTTATCAGGGTCCGGTGTTTCGCCCTGAGGACTTCCTTCGTAACGAAGATTTGCGTGGTTTGGGCTTCACCCAGCCGTTGTCGGTTATTTCGCGGTTCGGTCTTGCCGATGTAGATCGGGCGCTTTCGGCGCGCACCGTTTTCTTGCGTACTTTGGTCCAGGAAATTCAAGTCCTTGAATCGCGCCAAGAGGTCATGCGTTCGTCATCCCGTCAGCTTTACGAGCAGGTCGTGTCTACGTCGTCGGCCCTTGACTTGCTTCAGGCCCGGCACGCAGAGTTAGTTGGCGCGTCTGCGATGGGTAATTCAAGGAGTGGGGGCAGCGGCAGTGGACGCGGTGTCGGCGGTGGCGTACGCGACGATAGTGGCGAGGGTTTGTCGCCTTGACTTCGGGTTTCTTGTGTTTTGCGGTCGGGTTGTGTTCGTTATCGGTCGCGTATTCCGTATATACCTATTTTGTTGTTCGGGCCCTAAAATTGGGTCGTTCTTTATAATTCGAGCTTCCTTAAGTGGCGCAGGTCGCAGGTCGGTTCGTCGTGTCGGTCGGTTTTGTTGTCGGTGGTGTCGGGTCGCTCCATCTGTAGGTCATGTCTCCTCTTTACTTGAAATGCCGGCTGTCCCCAGTCGGCCCGGAGTCTGGTTTGCCAGAAATTTTTAGAATTGACGCGTGTGTGGCGTGTGACGGCGGTGGCGGTGCAACTGAATTTGACGGCGCGTCATGTTTGCAAGGCCCTCAGGCTTCCTCGGTTCCCTCTTTTTGTTTTCTCTCACACGTCGGCAGGCATGGCTGACCTGCCCCCGAACTACGGGCTCATTCTCGAGGACCTCCAGGGTGATTGGGACAACTGGCGAGCGCTGCCCGATGATGCGCCGCGCCAAGCACGCCTCGCCATACTTGAGGGGCTGCTACAGGGAGTGACGGCGCTACGTGCCCAGGAGGGCCAGGGACCGCGTTGGGTGTGGGCTGATGAGGAGCCTGCATTGCGGGCTGTCTGGTCCGTCATAGGGGGGGATGCTGAGTGGAAGGGGCCATTCGGTGGGCTAGAACCTGAGGTGCGGCGTTGTTCAGTTGCTTTGACTGGTCTGTGGGTGGTCAACTCATCCAGCCTTCCCAGAGTGAGAACGCGCGCCGGCGACACGAGCGTCGTATACGCTTGGGTGCAGCGGCCAACATACGCGCGTCGCAATCGGTGGCGCCCGAGGACCCGTTAGCGTCGACAAGTGTGGCGGCCCCACTTACGGGTCTGGGTCTGTCTATGCCTGGCGCTGAGACGACGGCTGTGGCTGTGTCGGCACTGAGTTCGACGGCCCCTACGGTAGAGGCTCCCGCGACGGCTGGCAGCGCCGCTCCGCCCAGTACTACCGTCGGTAACACCACCCCCCTTCCGGGGCCGGGTGCAGCGGAGGGCGACGTCGTTGGTACTACTGGCAAGGACACCCAGACCATAGCGGATTTCGTGCAAGGGTCGGAGGCGGCTAGGGTCGCGGCGATGGCAGAGCGAATGGGGCGGGAAGTTCTGGAGCCGATGCGGGACCCTCTCATGTCGCGTTCTCCTCGGTCGCCCGACTTCGTCATGCTTGATCAGGGATCCTCTGCACCGCGCGCCGCTTCCGCTCCTGCCAAGGCAAAGGCCAAAACGAGGGCTAAGGTATCGAGCGTGCACGACCCCGAGTACCGTCCGGTTACCCTGCCCCACATGTCGGCCGGAGGTAGTCGTCCGAAAGTCGGTACCACGGGTGAGTTCGTGCTCGGTTCGGGCGTCGCCTTCAGTCCGTCCGACGGGCTTCCTCTAACACTTCCAGTAGGTGGGTCGCCTATCGTCCTCATCGACACAGCGCCAGCGTCCTCTAGCCGTAAGCGGAAGCGTGCTGTCGCCGACGAAGGTGAGGGGTCCGCGGCCGAGGCAGTGGAATTGGCAGTCAAGGTAGAGAAAGCGTCCGGGGCGGCCAAGTTTGGGAAGGCGTCTGAGAAGAAGGGGACAGCGGTGGCCAAGAAGCGCGACAGACTACTGCTGCCCGGAAGGCCGCTGCGGATTTCAAGTGGTTGGAGCGACTTGAGGAATTCAAAGTCGCCCATCCGAACCACTTCGTTCGCGACGAGCCGGTACGTCGTCGCGTGCTTCGTCGGGTCGGTCGTATTCTGACGGCGTTGTAGTGTGATCGCTGCGCAGACGCCGCCGTTGATTGCTTTCAGAAACCTGAGGGCGGAATCTGCGCGCGATGCAAGATTTTTTCTAAACGGTGCGAGACGGTTAAGTACAAGCCCGGCGCGTCGGTCGTCAAGGATTCGCGTCACCGAAGTCGTCGTCGCGTCGCCTCCAAGTCCGTCGTGGAGGACTCCGAGGAAGATGCGGAGGCCGCGTCGCCCTCTGTCGCTCGTCGTCGAGCGCGCGACCTAACTGTGCTCAGCGACGACGACTACGGGCCGACCGCAGGTGCCCTCCAGTCCGCACAATACGCCGCTGAGGAGTCCGGCATGGGCGCTAGCTTCGTCCACGGCGGTCGTGTACCCCGTGGGACCAGCCTTCCGCGCAACCGTGATCTGGATGGCTTAGGCTACGCCACTGATCTGTCGCGTGTCGCCTCACTTCCCCTGGCTGACATCGACCGGGCTCTAATGTCGCGCAACGCACTGTTGCGGTCGTTAATCCAAGAGCTGCATCTCTGGGAATCGCGGCAGGAGATCGCCCGCTGGAGCCTCATTCGGGTGCGCGAGCAATTCGCCGGAACGGCAAGCGCGATCACTGCGCTCCGTCGGCGATGCGCCGAGTTGATGCGAGCGGACGGGGTCGATTTTTCGGAGAGCGACGACGACGCGGATTCGGAAGAGGAGGCAGAAGAGACCGACGAAGAGGGCGATGACGAGGAGTGGAGAGGCGACTCGGGGTTTGAAGGGTAGATGCCGGTGGTTGTCGGTTGTGTTCGGGTTTCTTGGTGTCGTGGCCGCTTCGTTCCTCCACTAGAGGCGTCGCGTTTTTCTGTTTAGTATGTATACCTGTCGGAGCCCGTAAAATGGGCTAAAATGTAATATACGCTGTGTTGTTTTCCTGCGGAGTCAGGTATTAAGTGTGTGTAATCCTGAAAATTGAGTGGGGGTTAAAAGAACGAAAGGAAAAACTGTCGTTCGGGGTGTTGGACTTCGCGAATGGTCGGGTCGTGGGACGTTTAAGTAGAAACCGGAGAGGGATAGATGTCGAAATATCATTAAAAAAAAAAGGGGTATACGGGTAGTCGGAGGTTGAGCGGCTAGTTTTGCTCGTCTTCCGATTCGGAGTCGTCGTCTACGACTTCGGGTCGGTCTTCGTCGTCGGTGATTGTTGTTGCTTCCAGTTCTCTGAGTCGCTTGGTGTCTATGTCCAGAGCGCTGTCGGGTAGGAGGATGTTGTTTCGCGCGAAGTAGGGCGCGAGTCTGAACGCTGCTACAGGTCGGTGTAAGACGGTGCCGTCCAGTTCGCAGAGGATGTAGGCGCCCCCGCGGTTTCGCGCGATCACGACGAGCGGTCCTAGGTATCTAGATCGCATTTTGCGGTTGAGCGACTTCTCGATTTTCGTGTTGCGCATCAGGATGAGGTCTCCGCGTTTAAAGTTATAGTCGCGCAAGGTTCTGGCGTGTTTAAGTTCAAAGCGAATCGCCGCTTGTCTTCGCGCCGCGTATACGTCTGAATGTAGTCGCTCTAGGTCGGTCGTTCGTTTTTGTAAGGCGATCGCGCGTCGCGTCAAGAGGTCGGTGGAGGACAGGATAGAGTCGGGTGGCGGTTGGAGGTACGTGGCTTCAACGATATCGAGCGGCAGAAGGGGTTGAGTACCTGTCGCGGCGTAGTAGGGGGAGCATCCCATTCGTTTGCGGATTGTGACCCGTTCGGCCCAGAAAACCGTATAAGCTGATTGCGACCATTTGCTTTCGTTTCCGTCGGCGGCTTTGAAAAGGGACTGTCGAACGTCGAAATGGGACCGCTCGACGAGTCCGTTGGCTCTGGAGTTATAACCTGAGATCCGAATGTTGTGTATGTGGTATTTCTTTGTGAGGTGTTCAGCGGCTTTGATGAAGGCTGGACCGTTGTCGGTTACGATTTCGCGCAGTCCGCCCCACCGGCAGATGATGTCTTCATACATCCAATCGCCGAGGGTGCGACTGTTTTCCTTTCGGAGCGCGCGCCATTCAGGAAAGTGAATCAAGGAGCAACGACCTTGGACAATGTATTTGAAACCATTCGACGGCGGTAGGTGCATAGTGTCGATGTACATTTTTGCAAACAGTGGCGCGGGTGTCGCAACGACCGGGGGGATCAGGACCTTGGTCGTTTGCTGGATCTGGCATATGTGACATGTCTGTACGAACCACACGACGTCGGCCCGAACATTAGGCCACCAGAAGCGTTCAAGCAAGGTTGCGCGTGTTGCGTAGAAGCGCTTGTGTCCGAGGTTGTCGTGGACGGATCGCAGAATCTCTAGTCGTGCGTTGGGGCAGGCGACTAGTTTATGTGCGCCTTGGCTATCTCTTCTCCAGAGTCGTGTTCCGTCTAGGAAGAACCCGGTGGCGTATCGGATGAAGGTGGTGTACTGATCGTCGGACATGCCTTCTGGCCGTTCGAGGTTGGTCAACCATTGTCTAACCGCATCTATGCGTTGGTCTTGGGCTTTAGCGGCGTCGGTCCTGGGCACGTCGTCGTATGACATGTCGGTCGAATTCGCATTTGGGTCGGTTATTCCTGTGTCGTTGTCGGTACGGATTCTGGGTTGTCGTGGGGAATCGGTTGCGAGTTCGTGAGTCGTTGAGTCTGGTGGTACCGCATCCGTGTATACTGCCACCATCTCCTCCTTACTTGAGACCTGAGCCATAGCGAAGATCTGGCACACATGTAATGGCGACGGCGGCTGTGGCAGCGGTTGAATAATGTGCATGAGTCCTTGCATCCGGTCGACCCAATCTTCGAAGTCGGCTTCTTCTGCGTCATAGTTGTCGGCTGGATCGTCGGGTTGTCGTGGGCGCCGGGACAAACCGTCGGGTCCATGGAACGTGCCTTTAACATGGACAAGTTCGAAGTGGAACATGAGGACAGATACGATCCACCTGTTTATGGAAGCTGACGGCTGGATGTCGGGGTTGGAGAGCATTCCTTTAATGTAGCGCGCGTCGACTTCGACGACCAAGTTGCGGACGCCTATAACGTACAGTCATAAAGCGCCAAGCGCCTGAAATAGGCCGTAAAATTCGAGTTTTGGTTGAGAGAACCGTGATTCGCGGTCGTTCAGTGTAATGGAACCGAACCGATTGTATCTGCGTTGTTTCCGATCGACGGGGTCGGCTTGACAGAGGTAGAATCCGACTGCTATGTGGGAAGTGTCGACGGCCAGGATGACGGGGTCGTCCGAGGCGTAGTCGATGGGTACGAGGGGTTTCGCTTCTGCGATTGCCTCAACGATGTCACGCTGCGCTGCGATCTGGTCGGGGCCGAACTCGAAGACTGCATCCTTGCGGGTTAGTTTTACGAGGTGGTGTGCGCGATGAGCAAAGTTTTTGACGAATATCCTTAGTACTCCGACCGTTCCTAAAAACGCGCGTAACTCTGATAGGGTGGCGCACGACTTCCAATTACGCAGTAACGCGAGTCGGTCCGCGTCGGGTATGCGACCATTGGGCGTGCAGACGTGTCCGAAGACTTTAAATTGTGGTGCGCATAAAATCAGCTTCTTGCCGGAGAAGGTGCCGCCGCAGTACTTCATGCGCTGGAGGATTCGGTTGACGTTGTTGAGGAACTCCCAGATCGCGAATCGTACGTCGGCATTGTCGGGGTGTGTTTTCGGCAATCCTGTATCCGGGTCGGGGTACCAAGTTGTTGGTCCCTTTATAGCAGCGTCATCGATATAAGGCAGTGTATAGTCCGGGATCTCCGGTTGCAGGATGTGAGTGACGTCGTCGTGGAAGATTGGGACGGAGTTGGTCCAGCCCATAGGTAAGGTGACTAGGCGTAACGCGCCGAAAGGTGTTTGGAAAGTCGTAAGGTCGCGCGACGATGGTGCGATTAGCCGTTCGTCGTAGCCGACGAACAGGTCTAACATTGCGCCACAAATGCGACCGGCGAATTGTTCGGCGACATGGTCTGGTATCGGAGTGACACCCGAGTGTCGGATGGTTACTCGGTTGAGCGGTTCGAGGCTGTGGACGAGGCGGAACTTGCCATTTTTCTTTAGAGTGCAAAACCAACGCGATCGGTAGCTGGAGTTGGACGGTTCGTAAACGCCGGCGGCGAGTTTAGTTTTGATAATGTCGCAAACTTCATCGTAGATGCCAGGCGGTATGGGGATGTTTCGTTCGATCCAGGGTGTGTGTGCGACGACCGGGATATCGATAGGGGGAAAGAAATCCGATCGAAAACTACCGCGTTCGGAATCGTCCCATGCGAAAGCGAGATTCTGCTTACACATGAGGTCGTGCATAATTGCTCGTTCGGAGGGCGTTAAGAAGTCTGGGTGTTCACGGTCTAAGTCGTCTTTTCGCTCTAGAGTGTAGCGGCCGGTGGGTTGGAAAGGTGGCGGGTTGGGGAGCAGAGTCGGCATGTCGGCGAGAGGGTCGCCCAATATTTTGCGCTCGATGCAGAAGTGGTCGGGACAACTTGCTACGATCGATCGTACTTTTTGTGCCACTGGTTTGTACTTCTTTTTGGTTTGTACGCCTTTGATTTTGACAACGAAGGTGTCTGTGGCGGCGTTGGTCAGAGTTTGGGTGTGGCGTCCACTATGGCGCTCGTTGTTTGGTAAAATAGTGCAGAGGGTCGTTCGTTCAAGAGGGGTAGAGCTGGTATTAACGGATTGGTCAGCGATTGCTGGTGTGGTTAGTTCGGCTGCCGCGACGTAGAGTGAGGCTAGTTGCGCGTCGTAGGTGGCGTCGCTATTAAATTCGGTCGGTAGTTCACAGAAAGAAAGGACAGTCGGGGTATAGCTTAGTGGGTCGTACTCGAGGAGGAGTGCAAGATCGCCGTGATCTCGACTTATTTCCTCGAGAGTATACGAAAATTTACGTCGGTCTTGGGGCAGCGACGTTGTCCGCGCGCGAAGGTCGGTATCGCGATGACCTCTCGGGTGTTCGGGTCGGTGATGGTTATGATCGTATCGTCGGCGGATCTCGTTTTCACGTTAGAGCAAGTAAGTACGTCGAACGGGCGGCCGAGGAGTATATCGTATGCAGGATTGCGAATGACGTGCATTTGGAGGTAGAGCGTGACCTCTCCTATCGTACAAGGTACGTTTCGTGCTAGACCGAGCGACGGGTCGGTTGTTCCGTTTGCTGATTGCATCTGCAGCACTATAGTTGGGTCGTATTTGACCCCTAGTCCATGGCAAACTTCTTCCGACATGGCTATGATCTGGCACCCGCTGTCGACGATGCTTTCTATCTGTTCTCTCGCGTCGACCATTATCATGATCGATCTGAGTGCATGCGATTCCATTGCGACGATCAGTCGGTCCGGATGCTCGCCAGGTAGTAGTGTCTGGTAATACGTGTCGTAGATGTCGCCGGTGACTAGCGCTCCGGGCGGTGGTGTCGCGTTGTCGTTGTTGGATTCGCAAGGTAGTGCGTCGAGTTCCTCAATGAACGCCGACGTGGGGACTTCTTGGTATACCGTTGTGAGGTTGCCGGCGATGATACGCTTCGGTGTATTAGCTTCCCTAAACTTTCCGCGAACCTCTGGCGCTACCCCGCAGAGTTCTCGAACTGTGACCGGTATGGTGGCGTCGAGTGCGCGTTCGAATAGAGTCGTTGATTTGGTTGGATCTGTAATGGGCGCTTGTGTGCGGTACGCACTGTCGGCTTTCGCCTTCTCCGTGGCGGCTAAGTTTCGCGTGGTAGGGGGGATGTATCGGTTCTCAGGAATGTTAGAGAAAGGGTGTACTGGAGTCTGGTCGCGGGCATTGCCTGTGGCGTCGGTCTTGGTACTGGGGATCAGAGGTATGTTGGACGGTGGCGGGGGAGCCTTGGCTTGGCCTTTCGTCGCATCCGAGGCGGGCTGCGACGCGGGCGCTGACTTGCTGACTGGTGCGATCCTTGGTTGGTCGGCGTCTGGGACGGTTTCGACCGTGACGGGTCGTTTTTGCGGTGCGCGGCTAATAAGTTCTACGCCGTCGAACACCTCTTTCCTTGCGCGCAGGGTGTTGAGTTCTCGTTCCAACACGATCATGCGATCCTCGATTTTCAGGTCATGGTCGGTGACGTCGTTAAACTGTAGTATTTCCAACATCATGCTTTTGGTCAGGTTCGCATTCGCTGATAGCTGTCCTGTCGCCATTTGGCCGGGGTTGCGTCTGTGCCACTCGTCTAACTTGTCTTTTATGTATCGACCTGGAGTTCCCGCCGGTATGCGCGCGCCGCTTGGTAGGCCTATCTTGTTGTCGTCGGTTCGTCGGCAGCGTCCTTCGGTCGCGTATGTTTGATGTATGGGACAGTTAGGAATATAGTGTCCTTCACCACCGCAGAAGTGGCAGTTGTCATTAGGTGACTGATTCGGTCGGCCGCCGTCGCCTCCTTTGTCTTGTCCTAAGCGTTGGATATGTTGTTCCAACAGGTTGATTCTTTCGTAGAGCTCTTCCAACTTAAGGGGCTGTCCCGTGCTAGGCGACTTGGTCGCGCCCATTAACGACCCGCTTGGCGCGATTGTAATTTGTGTGGGCGCGCCTGATGGCGCTTCCTGTCGTTGGCCGGCGTTTGTTCCGTGGAGGATATGTTCGGCCGCAGCTCGAACGGTTTCCGTGGCGTAGGGGTCGTCGGGATGGTGGTTCGGGTTTAGGATCTTGAGCCTGCGATGGATCTTTGACCATAGATCGGACTGGAATGCGCGACGGAATTGGCGGTCGCGTTCGTTTATCGAAAGTCGGTTTTTGCTGACAAGGAACTGGGTAACCGAAAGGAACTGTCGGTAATATTCCCCGAGGTCACTATTCGACTGGATCCCGAGTCGGTGTCGTTCTCTGATCAGGTAGTCGAGGTCGGCCATTGAATACTTTCTTTCTTCGCTTGCGCCTGGGTAAAGCGCCATTATCGCTTTTCGCCAATCGTCATATGTGGTACCGACTGCGAACTCGTCAAGTTGCTCCCACAGATCCGCGGTATCGATGTCGGTGTATCGCGTAGTGTGCGTTTTCTTCTCTTGTTCATCTACGACGTTACACTCGATGAAGAGATGATTTAAGTCCGAGAAATATCGGCGCAGTTCACGCGCGCGTTCGGGCACAAACGTCGGCGCCGAGCTTTGTCCACGTGCGGGCATCGGCTTTATAATGATTGGTGGTTGTGCCATGCTAGATGGTATTGGTTTCGGGATAGGGGACGGGGAGGGGGAATACGACGGTGAAGAAGAATCTGAGATTTCTGGGGTCGCGGGCGATAGATAGGGGAGTCTAAATTCAACTCCTTGATCGGTGGTAGGAGGTTCCGACGCAAAGGGGTCGAAAGCTAGGTCGGGTTGCGCGGTTGGTTCGGGGATCGGTGTTTGATCGGTCGGGGTAGGCGACGGTAGTGTCGACGAAGGGCTATAGAAGAGCGGACTGAGGTTGTTATGGATCGCGCGGTGTGGGGTTACTGAGCGGAAGAACGGGGAGAGCGATTCTGAGTCGGTGTCGGCTTGTCCGAGAGCAGCGCGAATTTCGGCACGGAGGGTTCGGGCTTTAGCTTCTTGTCGGGTTGCGGGCGGAATGGTCGACGAGTCGTAGGTTTTTATGAACAAGAGGAATGAGGTTGCGTGTTCGGCGGTGGCTTTTAAAACCCTCGCGGTGGGCTCCAGAATGATAGAGCTAGAAGGCCTGTAGGTACTGTGCACAACAACAAAACAACTAACAACTATGGGGGGGGGGGGCGAGAAATGTTAAAAGTTCCCAAACACGCGAGTGTGCAGGGTTTGAAAGTGGTGGTTTGGTGAAAGTAAAGACGATCCGACTCGCAGCTAGCCGAACCGACAACAACGCGACGGGGGCGATGGAACACGACGTTCCCGAGTGGAACGGGTCGGCGACGCGACTTTGGGTGTTGGTCGTGCGACAACGAGACGGACGAGGTTAATACGGAGAACTCACGGGTTCGGGCGACGAGTACGAGGCGGCAGAGACGGCAGTTACGAGATTTACGACAGTGGTGACGGTTTGTACGATGAGGACGGTGCAGAGACGACAGAGACGACGGTTTCGAGCTATTCACTCTGAGTGTGAGGGAAAATACGGGCTGTAATTCACTGGCCCAGGTAGGTAGTACATGGGTATGTTTTTATACTATGCGACCGACTCGCCTCTCGCGAGCCGGTGAGGCAGGTGTTTTACTAGTTTATTGTGAGAAGCGCCGCCAAGCTTGGTACCGCGCGACGCTTTTTAGAGAGTGTGGCGCTCTTTGGCTCGGCAAAGGGGCTTTTGATCAGCTCGCGGTGTCGGGTCGGATGTATGATCGGTGGTGGCTTTGCGATCGGTTAGTGGCTCTTGGGTGCGGAACTCCGTGGTACGGCCGGATCCTCTCTGCGAATGGCTGGGCAAAGGTGTTTCCGATGATAATTTCAAATCGGGTTTGGTTGTCGCCGGGTTGAGACCTTGGCACACAAACGTGCGCGGTCGTGGACAGGTTATACGGCGTTCCGTGCTCCGTGCGCCCAGAGAGGAGAACTGGCGTTTCAAGTTACTCTGTTTCTTGGTCGGTGCGTCGGTCGTTTGGTCGTATTGTTGGTCGGTCGGTCGTATTGTCGGTCGGTCGTATTGTCGGTCGGTCGGTTCGGTGCTTTGGTCGCATCCGGGACCGTGTTCGTCGTGGCGCAGCGGTTGTTGTCCGTATTATGGGCAGGTTCTGTGTACAGCGCGGGACGGTGCTCATCAGCGGTATACCGACTTCGAGCAGCCCGGAGGCATCTCTACGTCACGAAGCAGGTCTCGTAACGGTTTCTCTACCCTCGCGTACCCTTTGATTAGGTCCCGGAACCATCCTGTAAGGCCGAGGAATGCCGCCAGGTTCAGCGCGTCCTGGGGTGCTTTCCAATTGACGATCGCTGTTAATTTGGTTAGGTCGGGTTGTACGCCAGCTCTCCCAACTGAGGCGCCAGCGAATACCCCCGTTGATACAAAGAATTCAGACTTCGGTGCTGATATTGACAACTTCTTTTCGCGTGCCCTGGTGAACAGCTGTGTCAGTTTGTTCATCATGTCTTCAAACTCGTTGGCTGCCGTGCCGCCATCGTCGACGAAGAGTTTGATAACACCCTGCACTATGAGGTCGTGTAAGCTGCCTGCCGTTACGTCGGCAAACGTTGACGGCGCGCCCGTCAGCCCAAAGGGCATGTGTCGATACCAAAAGTAACCCCTCCCTTCGACGTAGAACGCCGTGTAGGGTTTCGACTCCTCCGCCATTTCAACCGCGTAGAACCCCGATGCGAAATCGAAAAGTGACAGCCAACGTTGACCACTCAGCTTTTGTTGCTTCATTCGTATGTCCCCTTGTGGCATCGGCGCAATCACGGTGACCTTATTCACCTCCCCGAAGTTCTGGCAGATCCTCCACTTCGGGGACGTGGTAGGGGTTTCATCGTCCGGTGTGGGTTCCTGCCTCGGTGCCAGCTGGAATTGTGGATCGAAACCGTTGATAATGCACTGCTCGTTTACTCGGTGTTGGAGCTCTTCCAATGTCAGTCCAGCCCCCTGATGGGCTTTCTGTGCTAGTGTGGTTGGCGATACACACTTGACGTCACTAGGGCTGCATGCCTCTATGATGCCTGCAGCGATCATTTCGTCGATTTTTTCGTGAAGGTACTGGCGCTGGGGTGGGGTGAGCGGTTTCTGTCGGATCTTGGTGGAGAACTTAGCATTGGGTGGTATGTTCAACTTGTGCACCGCTCCTTCTATTGGGAACACCTCCCCTACGGACAGGGCAAAGACATCCGCGTGCTCCGCGATCAGAGCCAGTATACGCGCACGCTCGTCTTCGGACAAATCGTCCCCGACCTTCACGCTGCTCAGGATCCGCGCCACGCGTGCTGGGTTGAACGGGTCTTCCTTACGCGTGAATAACCCACCGTCGTCGCCTTTCAGCTCGTCAACGGTGATGTCCGCTCCGATGTCTGTAGTGTCACTGCTGCTGGTGATGTAGCACACCGGTGTTGCCGCTGGGGTCGTTGCTGTGTCGCCGCGTCCGTCAGTATTGGTTTGCGACGTGTTAATGTGTGGAGCGCTCTGCACTTCCCTCAAGGGGGGCTTGCCTGTTCCCCCCACTCTCCTTGTGCGCCTTTTCCTTGGGATGTTACGTGTCCTCATACGAGTTTGTCGACGCTGCTTCCGGATCGCCGCTGCTCGGGTCCGTGTGCTGCTGCTGCGCTTAGACTGATGCTCGTCTGCATCCGCTGTGCTCGCCTCGGTCTCGTTCTGCACGCTCGCGACCAGGGGCTCCTGGGTATGCTCTGATATCTTTGACGCTGAAAAAATCGTCCAGGTGACTGCGATGGCGTCATTCTCCAAGACGTAAGATATGATTCAACAAAGGCCGGACAGCTCGCTGTGTCCCATCCTTTTACCTCCACACTGCATGACTTACGCTTCAGCACATACAAATCAGTCTTTGCTCAGAATGGTGATGTTTGTTCGCTCACGTCTTTCATTCTTGTGCGACGCGGAGGGGGTGTCCCAATGATTGCTCGATTGTTGGAGATTCTTCAATTGCACGGCCCTGGTGTGCATTTTGACGGATGCGCTAGCATGCTCCTCGTAGAAGACTATCGGGTTGCAGGAATTGCCCCCGTTTACGGCCTTCCTGCGATTCAGAAACAATCCCTGGTATTGGTTCACAATCCAAAAGTAAGTACATCTCTGAATGCACGCCACATTTACTGAGATCGAGCGGCGAGCACAGTCAATACTCTGCAGTGTGAATGTACAGCACAACTGCGCTGCCAACCACTGTGATCTATCTGCTACGGAGGTTATACGCGAGGAGCGACAAATGACTGACCGAACACGCCGGGCAGTCAAACACTTTTCTCCTCATGACATCATGCTCAACACAGCACAAATGCGTGATGCCCTTCATGTTCAGCACTTTCGCATCCCACCACAGCGACTGGATCGTGCAAAGGCTATCCTCGAGGGTGCGACTCGGGAGACAAATCAGCAAAAAGCAAAGGAACAGTTAATCTCTGGCAGCTCCCAAAACACCGGGCGGGGCCGTGGGCGTGGGCGTGGACGCGGCGGCACACCTTTATCACGATCTGTGCAATCCAGCTCCTTGTCTGGGTCCCGATCATGAATTTCATTATATTCTTTGCAACACGGTGTCGCGTGGTGTCACACTCACGTTACTTCGTTTATTGATCTCATTTATCAAAACCTCATAAGCTGCTGCTCCACCACCAACCATTCTTGTCCGTTTTATTCTACCATGTCGCTCTTTTAATCCTCCCCTCGTTCCGCTCCTAGTAGGGCCCATCAGGCAGACGGCTCATCGCTCTCCGACTCTAATTGGGCTCCTCGCCCCTCTCTATCTCAACATACACCTTCTTCTCAGGCTTCTTCTGCAAGGTCTTCGACGCACTCTCTGACCTTGGAATCTTTGCAAAATCATGGTGAAAGCCGAGCTCAGGATGCTAACAACAGTAACAATTGCGCAACGGCTGAGCTCGCCCGGAAGAAGAAAGCACTCAAATCCTGGTGTGACCGCCTTGCGAATACACTCTCTCTGAAAGCACCACAGCTTGCCGACCTTTACGGCATGATCGATGTGAGCATTATTTTTCAGTACTTGTACTTATTCTGACGTTTGACAAATAGCTCGGCCGCGACTTCCCAGAGGCCGACATGCGCTTACGGATCTATGCTCAGGCGTCGACTCTGCAAGTCCTCAATGCCGTCGAGGGGCAGACCGTCCAGTATCTGGCTTTCAAAGAAACGCTCGATGAAGTAAAGGAAGTTATTGGTGCGGGAAAGTTTGCGATTACTCGTGCGCAGATGGTATCTCTCTCCCACCTCGGAATATACATGTTCTTTCAACCGTAAATGTCTTCCAGGAGAACCTCACCGTCTACGCGAAAGACCTTTTGTTTGATCCATCAAGGACCAAATACATGGTGGTACATCACGAGCTCATCGTAAGGTCTCTTCCTACGGCACAACTGTTTCATGCTGACATGATTCAACAGGACTTCCTAGAGGCCAATGCTCAACGGCTCGGATTCGACAAAATCTTTGGTAACCCAGCAAAGGAGCGGATCTTACTCAAAGCCTGCCGTGATAAGTGCTCGAACGCCCGAAATCAGATGCGAAAATGGGTATGTCATGTTTCACACAGGCTCATGATCATGTCCTCGTCCTTACCAACTACAAGGCATACAGAACTATCAAGGATCCCAAGATCAAATGCAATCTCGAGAAGGCAACACTTCTTTTGGCCGAAAAACTCAAGCGCGGAGGGCCGGGAACCTCTCTTCACTACAGCCACCAGTTGCATCTCGCCATCTTAGTGAGGATTGTCCTTCGCATGTTATCTTATTACTAAATGACATTAATAGCGCTCCTTTGCATGGGACTATTACGAAGCCCCTGGTGCTCCGAGTCCTGATTTGGACACCGAAGATGATGAGGATGACGAAGATGACGAAGACCCGGTTGAATCACCAGATGTTTCATTTCCGTCTCGCAAGCGCAAGAAAAAACTACATTTCTGGAAGGCGTACGACAAGCACTGGCAAGACCTGATCAAGACTAACGGGGAAGACCTGTTGTCTGTTGTATGGCAGCAGTGAGTAGATTGATGAGAAATTTGAGTCGGTATTGATTTAAGTGCAGGTATTATAATAGCCTCATTCAACGCGATGTTCGGCAGTGGGGACGATTGACTGGTCGACTCATGCCTGCTCTTCCTGTCATGTATACAAGCACAGACTCTGCCATAACCGCAAGCTCGATCTTCAGTGAAGAGCAAAGGCCCTCGTCATCTCAGGAGTCCACACTTCAGCCTTCGCCGCAAACAATGTCCCCAAGTCAATCCTGGCCTAACACGTCCGACTACGCCTTCTCCCCCATGATGAATCCAACCCCGTCTCATCAAAACTTGCACTCGAGCATCTTTTCTGAGTACCCGTCCACCATTCCATCACCCTTACCTCAACCGAGCCACACAGCCCAAACTCGGACCTCCGAAACACCACATCCTTCACATCATCATTCTCAACACGCTTCTTACCTATTTCCACACACTTCAAGTAATGTCAATGGGTGGGGAAGTGTTACTGGCTCCACTTCTAACATTTCGTCCTCCCGCATTTCGTCTGGGGCATCCAACAGAATGAGCGCGCTCATGAACCCTGCATAATTTTTTGTTTGAAACATTTCTGCAATATTGCTTACATTATTTGAAGTCCTAATATAATACCGTCTCTCTGACTTACAGATGTCGCTTTAACACTGTTCATCAATCCAACAGCGAGTGCTTGAGCCTGTCCACTAATTCTCGAAAGCAAGGAGTCGTGTCGCGCCTCAGGTTGTCACGTGCTGCAACGCATGTGTGTTGAACTTTGTCACATTTATTTTCTTCGTCGTTCTTCCCAACACCTTCCCAATGTTTCCTCTCCCGCCCCAGGTCATTGCTTGTTGCCTTCTGCTTCAATTTCTTTAAACTCTCCTTCTTTGCTCGGCCAGTTCCCTTCCCTCGACATGCCTGTGGCTTTGGTCATTGACAGGTTGGGGGCACTGCACGTCAACATCGCCGACTTTCTACCAGGGTTTAACCACCCACGTCTCAGCTCCTTCGGATCCTGGGGTGGCCTCACCAAGCATCTATGCGTTGTTATATTCTTGCCACTCTTCTCTTCTCAGTGCGCTGACTTCATTCCTCGACAGGAGAGAGGTCTCAAAATAAAAGGTGTGCATCCTCCGAGCTGTATCGTGTGTCCCTTTTCATCAAATATACTGGACAGGAAGGGTCGACATTGGTCAAAAGGTCAGGAAATCAGTATATATTATGTTCCGCATTTTCATTGCTCACAGCCTTCTGTCTTTACAGGCGGCACGATGACCGTTTCTTAAGGTAAGAAATTATTCATGTTGGGGAAAAATACATGCTAAATCACTATTCAGGTCTCTACTCTCTGTTCTGTTCCCTCCCTTGCACAAACCTATTGAGATGGTCACCGCTATGTTTGATCCCCTCGTAAGTCATAGTTGCTTCTTCACAAACTCCATCTCAGTCATATTCCACAGATTCTTGGACGATGTATTCGTCACCGTGTTAACTGCCGTGGTGAGTCGTAGTTTCTTCTGGAGGAGCTTATTCTCACTCAAATTCAACAGCTGTGGTGCTTCTTCCTTGTCAAACACAGCTCGACGGATCTTGTTGTCAATCAATGCAGGTTTTTAGTTATTCTATTTCCTCTGTGTTACCTATTCGCGTACATCAATATATATATTATCTTTTCTATCTCGCAAGTACACCTGAGGGCAGTGAAGGGGAACCCCGAAAGAGTATATCAGGGCGTAGCGACCATTTTCGGTGGCTTACCTCACGTGTTAAACTTGGGTTGAACCTGGTTTCAGGCGCCGGATGGTCTCCACGCCATCAAATTTAGGTCGATCTTGCTTGTGGCAAACTTGTGTTGGCCGTGGTCCGGACTGCGATCACCTCAGGCAACACTAAATCCAGGATCACCGCAATCCTTTTCCCGGCTGTGTACAACTGTGCCGACCTTTTTTTGATACCCGGCAGGACCGGTTGGACCGATTTGGGCTTGCCACATCAGCAAAATGGTTCGAGTCTTGTGAGCAGAACAGAAGCAATCAAAAGGGTCTCAAAATCAATAAAATCCATCGTAATGTCCACAATCTAGTAAAGGCCATTACGGCTGGATGGCAGTCCTCATAACATCATTACAATTAAATCATAAGTCATGAAATATCTGTGCTCATTGTAACCAATGTAATGATTGCATATCCTATTACCCATTTAAAGTAGGTTACGGCAAGGCAGGGACCAATATATGGGCTTAGTACAAGGCAATAACAACACAAATATCAGAATGCAAAATTGCTTGCATCGAAATCATTTCACACTTGTGCATTGGCTAGAAATTAGAATAATGACATTAGAAGGTACAATTACGGGCAAATTACAGGAGGACAATTGATTGACTGGGACGAACGTCTGGCGAACATGTTTGCCGGACGTCCGTGGACATGACATAAGCTCCATGAGTCAGCCAGCCAATGCTTGTTTGGTTGGTTTGGCTACAGCCTCTACATGTTATTGTCTGCACGCCGCTGGTCCATCGTTGACAAGACTGCTTCGACTACTGCTGTACTTAAGCGTCTTTCAGCAATGTAATTATTATCACACCATGTCCAATACTTCTCTTGAGGCTCTCGCGATGATTTTGCACCGCCATCCTGACCTTGCAGCTGTGCTTGATTTCACATCACTACTGAAATTCATCTACCTCATTGGCATTCTCAAACCTTTTCTATTGATCCTACAGCCGGCCTTCAATACTCGTCCCCCAGAACAATTGCCTGTCAATGTGCACGACTTCCTCAAGGTCTCGATGAATCTCAGCGATGATCTGACCAAGCTTGCCTGGGGGACATTGCGTGTTCTTGCATGGGAGTACTTCCAAAATGCAGTGGATGCCAGACAGCTGGGGCAGGAGTATATTTAGCTGTTTATTGATTATGGGCTCTGCCGTGGTATTGGTACGTCATCCAGATCTTCCATGTAGTGCCTTATTCACAGGCTTTCAGCCTTTTATCATTTCTGCTCACCTCATCGTGTCTGCATTGACCCCGCTTGTGTTCTGAAGACACGCGGCGTTGCTGGGGATGATCGTCCATGGGACCTTGTCGAAGCTATCACCTTTCAAGTTACAGTTTTCACTCAAGACTTCGGACCGATTCCCGGCCAATCAACGTCTATGTATTGCCGTCGTAAGATCCATTTTGTTGACCAGAGGGCTTGTCCTAATTGTTTCACAGAGTGCAAAACCCGATATCATCCCAATTACTACGTCCACAACAATGCGTCAACTCGTACATACTATCTGGGGCCCTTTGATTTCATCCATGCAGCTCAACATGTTTTCATTGCGTCACGCACATGTGAGCTTTTTACGACCATGATGGTCAATGCTTGGTGTGTTTTCGCTTTCATTATCCAATAAATATTGGCTCACGCTATGAATAGGACTTCCGCAACCAACTGTGCAAAAATGTACCTGGGTCGTGGTGGCCACTGCGGGCACCTGCCGGTGACCCCCCACGTGATCGGTTTCCCGTGCCAAAATCCTTGCTCTGGTAACGTCGCCAAGACGTCGCTGCCCGTCGACCGTATACACCCCCGAAAAGACAAGGTCTCACTCTTTGGAAGTGCCAATTGGAGAAAACGATGACATTACAAATTTTGGAGTTAATTTGAATGTAGTCACCGTATCCCTTATATTGAGGAGTGAAAGCTGGTGAACAAATAATTGATGTCTGATAGAAATGGGAATAATTATGGTTTCTTACCTGGGTCTTCAAATCTGCAAGATCCACGACAATCGGAGAAGCTTCAGCTCGCCTTTGCTGCTCTGTTGTCCACTCATTTCGGTTGGCCTTGGTAACAGGGCAGGGCCTTCGATTGAAAGACTTTGACATTTTGATCGTGATAGAGTCAACAATGAAGGGAGGATTTCTACTTTTGCCACTAGATGTAATGAACAGATAACAAGTCAACAATAAAACAATGACAGACTTTGTGATGACTTGATCAAATTGTTTGTCCAAAATTTCAATTTCGTTGGCATGATAAACGTCCTGGTGACCTTGAGAGGATAGAGAGAAAAACATGAGGGTTACAGTGGGAAGGGGAATTTCTCGCAGTGCACGGAGTACTGGGATAAGTTGATCCTGGACCAATTGTCCCAAATCATCAGCTAATTGATGTCGTTAGGCTATGATGTGGCAGCTGATAAGGCACAATACCACATACACTGGGGATTCTTAATGTGAAAGCTACACTATATATATCTTCAATGGTAGAGTTTTGGCAGCGAGTAAGATATACCCTTAAATGAAGGGCTGCGATAACCAATAAAATATGGGGTGTACCTGTTGGATAATATCAGTATTTGCAGAGGAAGAAAAGGGAGAGTGAAACTTACCAGCCGCAGCCAGGTAGGCCAATCTTGTGCCCTGTGCCACCCATTCTTGGAATTTGCATGGAGGTATACCAACTTTAGCTGCAATAGTTGAAAGGCCTAGTGCTTCCTGGGACTTCTGAACACTAAATGGAATTGTATAAGTAGGAGTACCGCACATTGCGAAGGAAACACCTACATGTCCACCGACAAAGCCAATTAAAACAGAGCGACCGTGAAATTGAAGTCTGTGAGACGCGCATTACCCTCCAGCTCGCTACAACGCAAAGCCAGACCTTTGAGAAGACTCAATGAGTCAGATGTGTTTACACTGAAAGTTTCAGGGGGTGTTTCCACTGTTAGCAACAGCACGAGTGTGGCGAGAGTTTTATGGTTGGGTGTGACGTGATAGAAGAGAGTTGTGTGATGATACGTCGAGCGACGGGAGATACTGGAGGAGGGCTGCCATTGGTACACCAGGATGGGTTTTGTGCTTTTGGTTTACGAGATTTTCTCTTTTTTGCTGGCGGAGATGGGTCATAATAACCATCGACATTCTCATTAGGCTGGCAGCTATTGTTGTTCATGGGATCGTAATTATTGTCGTCGTAGGTATCATTCTCAGCTGGGCCCTCATTGTATGCCAGGGAAGCAAGGAAGCTCGGTTTCTTTGCACTCGCTGCATCGGAGGGGAACCCTAATAGACGGACCCTCTCTCTTGCTTGAGCCCTCAGCCGAGCACGATTTCCGTTCCTATTACAGTCAGGATCCCAATTGATGCCATGTCCTGGATGTCCACCATCCCCTCCCCCAGCATCACCTCCATGCCTGTTGAGTAACAAGCATGGCCTTTCGTCTTGCTGAAAAGCATCGGAGATGGAGTGGTCAAGGGTCCGTTTGCCCAGAGAAGAGGCTGACACTGAGGTTTCCCGAGAAGATTCTTGGGTGGACAGCCATGGTGGAATAGCAGCTGGGGATGTAGGTGACAGAGGGCTTGAGTGGCCAGAGGAATGGTGTGAGGAAATGGGTGGCTGCAGTAGAGGGGGTGGTGACGGAAGTATAACAGGTGATAAAGGTGGCGAGGAAGGAGGTAATGAGAGCCTGAACGTGGAACGGGGTGAATGACTTTGCGAGGAGTTGACGGCCGTTGGGGAGGAGTAGTGAGTGGGTGGTGAGGAAGGAGGTAACGAAGGCCCGGGCATGGAACATGGTGAGTGAATTCAGGAGGAATTGATGGCCGTTGGGGAGGAGTAGTGAGTGGGCAGCGAGGAAGGAGGTAATGAAGGCCTGAACGCAGAACACGGTGAAGGAGTCTGCAAGGAATTGACAGCCGTGGGAGAGGAGTAGTGAGTGGGTAGTGAGGAAGGAGGTAACAAAGGCCTGGGCATGGAACATGGTGAGTGAATTCAGGAGGAATTGATGGCCGTTGGGGAGGAGTAGTGAGTGGGCGGCGAGGAAGGAGGTAATGAAGGCCTGAACACAGAACACGGTGAAGGAGTCCGCGAGGAATTGACAGCCGTGGGAGGGGAGTAGTGTTCCGTAGGCTCCATATGCACGGTAGCCTCAACCAGAAGGCCATGTAAATGAACAAGGCCGGTGGGCGGGGTGTCACTGAGAGCATTGAGCGCGTTCCGGAGCTCACTCAAGACATAGAGCAAGATATCATCAGAGAGGAATATGGAGGGCATGAAATATTATTAGTGTTGTTGAATGAGGACTTGGCAGGAAATGACGCGACAGGCATGACTTGGTTGAGAATTAAACAGACCGTGTTTTGTCTCAAGACAAAACACAAAACACGGTTTGTTGAACAGAACGTGACAAGACCCTGAGAAATGTAGTCTTGTTGTCGAGACTTGACGGGGAGGCATGACTGAATAAACAGACTGTGTTTTGTCTCAAAACAAAACGCAAAACACGGTTTGTTGAACAGAATGTGACAAGACCCTGGAAAATGCCACCGCACAGACTCCCAGTCGGGAATACACTGAACACAAGCACAGCACTAATCAAAAAGCCAATGTAGTGAGCATCATGGTAAGGGATAATTCAGCTTTCTGTACTTGCCACGCAGGGATTCAGAGAAATGACGGACTTGTGAAGAAATGACAGACTCAGAAGAAATGATAAACTTGTGATAAGCAAGGGAGTTGACAAGTTCAATTGATGGCGAATTGAATCCACATGACCGGACATAGCCTACGCCGTTCAGCAACTCACACAATTTGTCAACTCATATTCAACTGTACACTGGAATGCCGCAATCTGCCTGGTGCGTTATCTCAAAGGGACCCGCGATCTGAAACTCCATCTTGGAGGAATGCTACCCATCTCTCTTGTCAGATTCATTGATTCAGACTGGGCAAACTGCCTCGACACCAGGCAGAGCATTGGCGGATACACTTGGAGTCTTGGCTCGGGCGCCATTTCTTGGGCGGCATAAAAGCAGAAAACAGTCACAGCGTCATCTTGCGAAGCAAAGCACATTGCTGCTTTTGAGGCAGCACAAGAATGCATATGGCTCTGAAGAGCACCAAATGCACCCTTTGTGTTGGCTCGACCATTCACTATCTATTTCCTTTTATCTTTCATCTTACTTACAACAAAGGACTCTTTATCATTACAGTATATATATATACCCTACCATACCTTTAGATACCCTAAATCATTTATACTAAGGGTATGTAGCTTACATTTATCCCACTCACGGACATGTAACTGGCTATAGTGTAGATACTTATCATTCACTTCTACATCCGACATTCCCATCATGTCGTGCTTAGCAAGCCTGGAGTGGCAGGATCGCGAGGACATGAGGGATTTGAAAGGCTGCATTTACAAATGAGGAAGCCCAGGTCAGGAAGGATGACCTGTATGTCTACAATGCTCCCCACTTTTCAAGCATCAGCTCACCACCCCAACCCAGAAATCTGCAAGAACAGACAAATAGATGGATGCACATGCACGTAATGAGGGTCTATAAGTTGCTTTTCGTTCCTTTCCTTTTTTGTTTTACACTGACAATGAGTGGAAATGAGTTGGATTGCAGTGGCCATTGCAGCATTTCTATTTTTGAGCTCTTTCCATTTGTTGCTGCTTGCCGTTTCATGCTTCCTTCCTCTTCAAAACCTTGTGATGAGCTTGACTGTGTCTTCAGCTCTGGGGAGTCAACCGAAGGTTAACGACTTGTGGGCTGTATCTTTTCTTTTTCACACACGTGAATGTGTAGCTTCTGTCAGGGGAACCCCTGCTCACACCTTCCGACACCCACAGATTGTTCCCCGACTCATGTGATCACCTCCGACCGACCGGTCACAATCCCGACCCGATGCTCCGACCCAAGCGTCGGTGTACATACTTACATACTTCCTGATGTTTCCCTTCCCTCCCTGCGTGCACCCAACACCGATCCCAATGACCTGACATCCCGACGTCGGCTGTCCCTCCTCGTGCCCGTACCCTGAGCCACGAGGATCGGACAGCGTCAGGAACGTGTCCATACACGCGCTGCACACCATTCATTATTATTACATGTACAGTACACTCTGGAGGACCAGCTCTCACGTCTTACACTCGTATATAGTCGGCCCCCTGGCATTTGGGAATCCTTTACACTATTCTCTTCGGATTTCCCCTTGCCAGGTAAGCCTTACTTACCTTCGTTTACTGTACATCAAATATAACTTCGGATTCCCCCTTGCCAGTGTGATCGCGCTCCGCTGTAAGGGTTGCCCTAACAGCAGAATAGTGTACCTCTGAGACCCGACGAAGTCAACCGGTCTGCCTCCGCGCCGAAACACGCATCCGCTACACACGACCCGTCCAACGCGTGCTCGCTCCAATCGTTGCCCAGTCCTGTCTCGAGATGTCCGACTTCGGTGAATTTGACACGCCTCCGTCTCCTGCTGCGCTCATGCCAGAGGAACGATTGGCAAGCCTTGAAACCACAATGTCGGCTCTCTCCCAATCCAAGACCACCAACTCGGCCACCATGGACCACATTGCCGCTCTTTTAGATACCATCGTTTTGGGAACCCCCTCCGCTGCCTCCCCAGCAGCACCTACGACCCCTGCGATGCCGGCACCACCCCAGCCGATGCCGCCTCCCCCTCCGCGATTGGTATCGCACATTTGGCCGTCGCCCCCTCCCATCTATGATGGCGATCGGTCGGGTGGACGCGCCTTCTGGAACGCGTGCCAGCTCTACTTCTCGTTGACCACTGGGCAGTTCACCGATGACCATGCCTGAATTAGCTGGGTGTTGTCGTTCATGCAACACGGTCGTGCCACCGACTTTGTCAGTCGCGTCTTTCAGTACAGGTTGGTGAAGCGTGTGTTCCCGACCTGGAACGACTTCACATCGAACTTCGAGAAGGAGTTCTTCCTGTTTGACGAGGTCGCCCATGCCGCACTCACTCTCGAGTCGACGGCATACTTCCAGAACGGGCGCACCATTGACGAGTACATCAACTCGTTCAAAGCCCTGTGGGGACAAGGCCGATGTAAGGGCGCCCACTATCTTATCTAATATTGGTTATCTAATCGTATCTTATCGAGATGATTACGCTATTGTTTGGCAACACCTTCTGGTGTTGCCTATTTAATTCATTACATTAAATAAGTATATACCACCTTGTACACCTATACGTAGCAATCGACAGACTTGTCAAGCTTACGTCTAGCGTGAACAGCAAGGTCCCCAAACTCTGTAACTTCGTTACATTTTTTTAAGCTACCTTGCTTTCTATTGCTGCGTACCCACGACGTCACGCAGACCCACATTCCATTTAGAACACCCATCATCAAAAGAACCCACGAGATCCAGACCCGATGACACCAACTCCCAATCCGGAAAGAGCCGAACCCCGGTCCTCGAGGACGCGCTCACAGCGCATCCTCCATCACAACTCCCACTGCAACCAGTGGAAGTCGGATTAGTCGCTGGTGGACAAAGTCCACCAGCGCAGAATACACTAGGATTAGAATCGGAGGAACTTTGGCCGACAGCAAGCACCAATGTGCCTGGGAGCTTGGTCAATGAATTGGCCAGGTCACAACGACCTGGCTCCACGTCTGGAAGCAGATGGCCAGACAGCCGTCTATCAAGCAGAGTGTTTGGGGCGTCCACCCTGAGCATAGTCAAGATAGAGTCGGACGAAGACGACTTGTCCGACCCCGACACCAATGAAGAAGAAGCCAGCAAAAGGGAATTGCTTGCGCTACAAGTGAAGCAATTCTGGGACACCACCGATGTTGTTAGCGAGCATCGACGAAGGCGACTGGAGGAACGAGCGGATAGGCTCGTTCTACGATCAACCGGAGCACAATCCGTTGGAGAAATGGTCGCACAGGAGTACGCTGACCAATACTTGGAAGCGCTGTCCGTAGTAGTTACGGAATACAGGAAGAAGTACCCTAAGGGAACTTCGAATTCAGCAGTCAGTTCGATGGCTGGGACTCCTGTACCTAAGAAAGCTCCGCTCAACAAAGGAAAAGGTCGTTGGGATGACCTTTTCACTCCTCAAGCAGTGGCCTCTGGATCGAACCAGCCTCTTGATGAGGCTGCCATGGCAGTATCGGCGCTGCATCAAGCACGCCAGTTAGGAGAATCTGACGACAATTATCGTCGTCGGGCCGCGGCAGCAAAACACGAAAGAATGACTCGTGAAGAGCATCTTGCGCAACCACAAGGTACCTGATGGGCCCCTGTTAGTGAGTCTACATTAGACCCACCCACTGAGCGTAAGGACACAAATTCGCAACCAGCTGGCAATGAAAGTGTGCCAGCTATTCAAGTACCTATGGAGGCTAAGGATGGTCGTGTTCCATTAGCGAAAGAGTGGAACAACCGGATCACTTACCAGCGTCTGAGAAATGCTCATCTATCACGGAGCAAGTTCACGAATTATGACGACCAAGGAGTCGTCTTTGAAGGACATATGCCTGTGGATGAGATGGGGAGGCAATGAGCCTCGCAAACTCAAGGTTCGGATGGTGGGTTGGTAACTGGACCTGGGGCCGTCGGAAAAAATAATCCGACGGCGACAGCTAATGGCCATCAAGACATGCGGGTTCGAATAAGTGAACCCGCAGAATATGCGCAGCCTCGAGCTCAGACTCGAGGCTACTCAATGCCTGCTCCGATCCGCAGGAGTCAATCAATTGCGGATGGAATACATGCTGCCGGAGAGCAGCATAAAACTAAGATGCATGAGCGATTGCATCAATTAGTGCACGAGCGCTTGTCGGTACGACTGTCGCTTCCGGACGGGATGAAATCTCGGCGTGCGGACTCAAAGTCCATAGGCACTTATAGTGGAAGTGCAAAGTTCGGCGACCTAGAAGAATGGCTGTCGAGCCTTGTCGTTATGCTGGCGGTGAGCCAGTTTGGAGGAGAAGAACGCAACCAAGAGCGCGTTCTGATAACATCCAAGTTTCTCGATGGCGAAGCTCGAAAGTGGTACAATCGCCACGTTCATGTGAACCGCGAGAAGCAGTTCTGGACGTTTGAAGACGTCGTACTTGGGTTGTATGACCGGTTCGTGCTGCCCTCAACCATGCAAGATGCTTGTAACGACTTCAATGCCATTACTTACTCGGCGAGCAAAGGAATACAAGGTTTATATGATGACCTTGTGGACCATGCCATGAACATGGCAGCAAGCATGGACGATTGGACGTTCTTGGAGAAATTCCTCAAAACACTCCTGCGTGAGATGATGAAGATCTTATAGTGAATGCTCATCGATCACTCAACAATCCCTCTTAGCTCAGTGGTAGAGCGCGTCACTAGTACGTTCCTACGAAATAGTAGTACATGACGAGGTCAGTCGTTCAAGTCGGCTAGAGGGAACTCTATGAAGCTAGGGGCACTTTTTGCCTCCAAGTGGAGAAAAGAGGAGGTCGTGCCGTGCAGGGTTTGAGAGGGTTGACGTGGATATTTTGTGATGAAAATCATATCATCATTATACGAGAAAAGGAATGCCATGAAATGTGTTGTAATTTTTGGATCGCTGGCTTTTGGTTAGTGGGATTCAACAGACCGGACGGCTGTAGGCTTGCTCAGGTTGCAGAACTCACTAGGCCCGCTGTATGGTATGCGAGCTTCGTAAGTTTTCGCGAATACGCTTTGCCAGCGGTGGTAGTTTAGAAGGAAATACTGACGACCTGGCTCCGATATTTTCTGACCTCAACATCCATGTAAGGTTTCCATAAATAACGAGCGACTACTGGACGAAGCGCCGAGGACCCTTTAAACTACTCAGTCTAAAGCTACTCAGGAAGTGTTTTCAGAGGTGAATGCGGATTCCTCACGAGCACTACCGTTTGCAAATTCTTGTGATTGAGTTCGGACATAATCCCGACGATCCTTGTCTCCGTATGCCAGCTCGCGAGTTAGGATGTTCCTCGGCCTTGAGTGTGTTCATGTTACACACCTAAAACTCCTGTGTTGACGCCGCAACTCGACGTTGATAAGTATCGTTGTACATAGCGCAAGCAACATATATGATATAATATCCCATAGTGATTCGGCCGAGGTGTGTAGTGAGTTGTGATGCGCAAGAGCAGCCTAGCTAATACTTGGGTCGGACTTTTGTACCACACAAATTGATCGCCTTCCAGAAGCCTAGGAACAGATCTTTAATATCGTTGCCTTGCCTCGAGGTTGATGGATGACATACGCCTTAACTCCGTTGTTAATCGACTCGTAGGAGATGAAAAGGCAAGGATACATACATCAATGACGTCTGCATGCAGAGCGATTTGGTGTACCCCAGAATCGCTGATGACGACCAGAAGGCATCTACGGTTGCTCAATGGCGATATCGGGTGTCTAGACTGTGTTACAGTATCGTGGACATGAGGAGGCGAGAACTTGTCGTGTGATCGATTTTCTACAAGATAGGCTATAGTAGGATGCGATGGCAGACTGCCCTGAAGAGATAACACTGTCGCTAATCCAAGATAGGCACCAGAGAGGGCGAGACGCTGCTCGGCCAGGCCACATGATTGGCTTGGAGAGAATATCATATCTGAAGCCCAACGGTTGCAGGTTGGTGCAACGGTGCAACGGCAGTGTGACAGACGGTTCGCGGGAAGGCAAGTTCGGACCGATGGATCGCGTGATTTTTCCGTGATGAAATGAAAAAGAAATGGGCCCGAGTGCGATTTCCAAATTCGCTTGACTTATCGTCTCGTTCCTCCTCCTCCCAAACGTCCACCATCTCTACAATGGACGCCCGAGAACACCAGGAGAAGGACTTTCTGTCCTCAATGTTCTCCGATGACCAGCAGCAACAGCCGCAACTCAACAACATGTTCTCAATACCGTACTCCCAGCCGACGGTGCAACCATCGATGCCCCAAACTATGAGCCCGGAGCTTAGCATGGATATGTTGAACAATCTCATGTCGATGCAGGGCATAGAATCGCAGCCTACCTCCCCGACATCGCCTCAATATAACCCGCAATCATTGCTTGAGCAGCAGTTCAAGCTCACGCAGTTGCAGCAGCTTCAGCAGCTGCAAAATCAGATCTTTCAGCAGCAGGTGAGTAGAATATGCTTCGCTTATGCTGCCTCCTTTCTTCACATAAGGAAGAGGATCAGTTCGTCTGTGTACTTTGCGATCAATGTAATTCGCTGGCAAATATGCTTGGGACGAGTTGGAGCCCAAGTCTTTCTCAGACCGCACCTAATCATCTTCTTGCTTTTTTTCCCGTCTGGCGTCACCCATAGCTCATGACATCGTTCTCAGATTGCCCTCATTAGCAGCCAGACTGCAGGGATCATGCAAAGCTCTCCGTCCATTGAACCGAGACGAGATCAAACACATCAATTCACAGGACTTCCTACTCCAGGTAACTGTGTCATTTCTCTCGCATATTATCCCGACATTTAACCATTTTAACAGGACCATCGGCTGAAATTCAGGCCCAGCCGCCGCCGATCGACTTCGTGTCGCCCATAATTCTCAACAACAGTTATATGGATGCACAAGGATCCCCCTACCAATCGGATCCACACATGAGCTCCATGAACAACCATGGCTTGAACTCCAATTACGCGGCTCCCCGAGGGTCAACGTCCGCGCCGGAACATATAGCTTTCCGCACCAATCTGCCACCGTCTGCGGATCTCGATTTCGACATCTCGCCGCTCACAAGCCCGTGGCTCGGGGCGCATCAGCACCAACAGGCGATGAGCAACTTCTCGTCCTCGAATAAGCGCAATGCGTCGTCAAGCGGCGACGAAGGCTGCGGTATGCCCTCGCGGAAAAGGCAATCGCCCGCCATCCGCCCCACGAATCCTAGCGTGCAGGGGAGCAGCAGCAAAAAATACGTCCGAGGCTCCAAGTCGACGAGCTCGACCCCCCTGATGCGCTCGACGCGTTCGAGAAAGGAAAGTACGGCGGGCGAGGCTCCAGGTGACACGCCGTCGCCTGTGGATTTGTCCATGCCGCCTCCTGCGCCGCCTTTACTCGAGTCCTCGTCCTCGTCAAGTTTATCTTCGGAGCAGATCGCGTCGTCCCCGCAGTTTAACCCACACCTGATGCCTGTGACTCCTGCGAGTATCATGAAGCTTGGCCGGCTGGGGATCAACAACAACGGTAATGGCATGGCACCCCCGACGAGGCAGGTCGTACCCCTCAAGGCTGACTCGAAAGGAAAGGCTCCTGCAAGCTCGTCGACGGCTACAACCAAACCCAAGGCCGCTGATACCCCCCGGAGTAAAGGCACGCGCAAATCCGCGACCTCCGGCTCCCTCACCAGCCCCAGCCTCAAAGCCATACTTCCAGGTAAGCCAGCCCTCATAGGCTTTCCCCTCCCCACTTCCTGCAATGGCTAACCCCCCACAACAGCAGGCGCTGGCTCGTACCCGCACCCGCACCCGCTACCGCTCTCCTCGCCCCTGCTCCTCCCCACCCCGGGCGCCGGCATGGCAGTGCGCAAGACCTCCCACAAAGCCGCGGAGCAGAAGCGGCGGGACTCGCTCAAGACGACATTCGACGACCTCCGCGTGCTCCTCCCGCCGATCCCGCTGCCGACGGACGACAGGTACCCCGTGGACGAGATCCTCCCCGGTGCACTGCCCCCGCGCGGCCCGCCCAAGGCCGGCGGGGAGGGCCCCAATAAGGGCGTCAGCAAGCTGCAGCTGCTGATGTGCGGGAACGAGTATATTAGGGTGTTGAAGGCTCGCGTGGAGAGGCGGGACGAGGAGGTGGGGAGGCTGAGGAGGGAGGTGAGGAGGTTAAGGCTTGGAGTTGGAGGTGGGATTCAGCAGCAGGGGGAGGAGGAGGAGGGGGAGGAGGTGGATTTGGAGAGGGACTTGGATGCGGTGGAAGCGCTTGGAGGGGGGACGTTGGGGATGGGGATGGGCTCGGGGCCTGCGCCGGGTGTAGGCACGATGCCGACTTTGGGTGAGGATGAGGGGGATGATGATCCGGGAGAGGATTGACCCGGGACACCCGTGTGGGGGGTTGAGAGTGGGATTTGTATTTTGAGGTTGAGATAAAAAATCAAGATCGGAGTTGTGTTTCTTAGTAGGAGTTTGGACAAGTGCAATGTGTGGAGATTACATGTGCAATAATTTATTTCTTAATATCCCTGTATTAGACACATCGTCCAGCGTGAATTGTGGATCCTTGGGTCCGTTGGCCCAGATATGGAGGTGGAAGGGAAATACATTTCTGCGTGGCCGACGGCCGCATACTAATGCTGATAGTGAGCCTTACTTATCATTGAAGAATATCGCTAAAGCCAGTCATATACCTTGAGACTGTATATATCCTGAATACTCATCGTTTACCTCGTTCCGGACAGACTACATGAGGGTTGCGCACAGGTATTGACTTGTTCGTCGCTTGTTTGTCAATGACTTGCCAAATCACCATCTAACATTTACACAACGATAAAGGACATCTGTGCTCGGCGCGCGTGTAGTGAACGTACGGTATGAAAATTTTACAAAACGACACAAGGGGAGTAAAGAAGAAAAAAAAGGACAAGGTATGGTATGTATTTCGGCCCTAAATCTTTATCAAACCAGCAATGGATGAATATTCTACAGCACCCAACCGCTTTTGTTCTCTCTTTTTTTTTTTAAGGATTACAAGGAAAGTGCAAGCAAGTCACGGTCACGCCCGTGGTGTTCTAGTAGCCCCCGCCGATCCCGTTCACCTTGTCCTTCAAGGATGAGACGAACTGCTGGTAACTAGGGAGGACATCTGCACGATCCTGGATGAGTGCGGAGAGTGCCCAAAGGCGCAGAGGGAGTTCGCCGTCGTCCTTGACCACGTAGAGATGGGGGAAGTACGCGCCGCGACGCATTTCGCGAGTCTTCTGGATAATGGCATTGACACGCTCAGAGAAGGGATTCTCGAGGATGGGGAGAGTGGTCTGTTACGCGATGCGAAATATGTGAGCGCGGTGTAAAAGATCGAGATGGAATTGCACAGACCTTTCCGCCGCGGAGTACTTCGTAGCTGGGGAGGTTGAAGACGTCCATGATAAGCTGTGGGACGGCATCCCGGCCAACATACAAGAATATTGTCTGGCCGTCCTCGATGAGGAACAGACCATGCCTCTCCAATCGTTCGGACGTCAGCGGCAGGGCAGGGGGGAGGATGAAGCCGTTCTCTCCGACGGTTCCAGCCTGTTGGAAGGATTCAGCGTCATCGGCGGAGCAAAAGAGACCAAACTCACTTCTGGCGGCATATTGTGCAAAGAATAGAAGGTAGGATAGATGTAGGGAATGAGCAACTCGGAAGGCAAGGAAGTCAACAGGCACTGGGAGTACGCCCTGATATCGGGCGGGATCTGGGCACTTTGCCGGATACCAACCTGTAAATAACCATCGAACGTCAGAATCATCCATACCCACAAAGCAGCACCACGTCCAACCCACATTCTTCAATAAACCAAGGACTAAGACGGGCAGCATCTTCAAGTTATCCGAAATTGCCAACTGGGCGCTAGCACCCGCGCCGCCGGAGGTCATGCTCGCCTTATACGAGACGAGGATCTCGACGAGCTTCTGGAAGACGTAGTCCCGGCTGTCTTCCAGCTTATGCGTCAGCGCGCGCTCCACGGCCTTGTTCGCGAACAGAGTGCCAATGGCCACCTGGTCTGCGGAAGCGAAGACTTCTGAGAGGTTAGAGGTGGTGGGTAGGGCGAGCGTGATGACTCGAATGCGCCGTTCACCTAGAGAAAAATGAGTGAATATAAAATATCAACGAGGAATAGTATTGGCGAACCGTGGCATGTCGTATGGAGAACCGCAGTCTGGAAGACGACAAATGGCGAAGTGATGCTCTCCTCGATCTGGATCTCGATGGCGTACGACTGATCTTGCGGAACGGCGGGCATGGCGAGCAGGTCCGTCGAACGCACGAAGAAGTTGCCATGGAATGATGCCATACGCAATCCTGGAAAGACCGAGCATGAGAGCCGGAATTTTAATTGGAAAAAATGCTGGTCATGACGTACCGCGTGAGGCACGCACACGCATAACGGCTTCCAACATGATCGGCATCGCTAACACCTCTCCAAATTCCTGGGCGAATTTTAGCGCATCCTCAGACCGGGCAGCATTGAACGCTGGGTAATAGTATGTTTGACCGGATGTATAATGAGGAAGACACGCTGAAACGGGGTTAGGAAAACGTGATCGAACTGGAAAGAAATCACTTCGTACAAAGGCTCGCAACATCTGTGTAACCCGCACTGAACAGGAACATGTCAACTGAGACGTGTGCTCTTGAACATTCGATGGCGAAGGTCTTGTAGAATGGCGATGCTGCTTGGAGGAGACCAGATTCCTATGTAAGTAATATTTAGACTCCATCCTTACATATTTTTGAACGACATCATGAGATGTTTACCTTTGCCGTTCCGAGGACCTTGGCATCCTCTCTGTTTTTAAGGGCACCAGCGCCAACGCTGGGCAAGGACGAAGAGAGCACCATGATCTTGCCTCCAATGGGAGCCTGGCATTGAATGTTAAAAAAGGAGGAGACCTTGGTTGCAAGGGGGAGAATACCATCAATTTGAAACCAGCCTGCAATGCAGGGCCCATCGCGCTCCCGACGATGCTGTTCTCCTGGAACATATCATTGATCCTTCCAAGAAGCGATTCGAGGGCTCCGCGCGCTTCGGCGAGATTGACCAAGAGATCGGTGGGTTTGGGCAGGAAAACGTCGTCGATGTCAGATACAACGAGCATGGTGGGATCGGTGCTTCCAGGCTAGTCGAAGTTCAGAAACTGGAATCTGAGGGAACGAAAGAGAGCATACGGGCAATGAGAAGAAGTACAAGGAGACGTCGTAGCAAATGATCGCGACTTTCGTTCTCTCGTCTTCGTCAGGAATGCGGTCCAAGTTCTCAAGAATCGTGCGAGTAGCAGTAGCAACCATACCTAAACATTGTTAGATAAAATCTCGCGAGTTGTACGAAAGCAACCTACCAGACTGAACAGCCGAGTGACTGACGTCGATCAAGAACACGTAAACGGCGGGTTGTGGCGGGCGAACCATGTACTCTGTGGGCGCGACGAATTCAATAACAGAGTGGTTGAGCTCAGCGCGTGCCCAACGGTCGCCGGGCTGATTGCGAACTTGATCCCAGTCGAAAAGTTGAGGCACCTCATTCGACATATTACACATGCAGCACCGCCAGCTAGTACAAGATGAGATGAATAACCGCAACCACTGCGCGATACACTTACCGGTTGCCACCGTCGATAAACTGAACATACGGATTGATGTACGTCCTGCACCGCCGACAACGCGCAATAACGGTGTCCGTAACCAAAGGAACGGGCTCCTCGCCCTCCTTCAGGGAGCGATACGGTGTGATGATGAGCGCCAGCGGGACCTTCGCTTTGTTAAGGAGTGATGACGTGGTCGGGATCGCGTTTAGCGTGGAACGCTTGTAAGAAGGATCGGCGTTCGCAAATGGCGAAGGCGAGATGCACGAGTTGGGTGGGAGTCGGATCTCAGGCGGCGGGCGGTAGAGTTCACGCGGTTCCGGGGGGGATGTAAGCAGATTTGTCGTGTAGAGCTGGAATTGTTTCTGGCCTCCGCCCATGCCCATCTGACCGAACTGGCCCGCGAGTGCATCAACGGGGGCTTGTGCATATCCGGGCTGAGGTTGCTGTCCATAAGCGGCGGGTCCGTTGAGATATTCGGGTTCTTGGCCAGGCTGGTAGTACGCAGGTTGGCCGGGTGCCGGAGGTTGGCCTTGCTGGGCTTGGAACTGCTGCTCGCCCACTAGGCCAGGGGTAAAGAGCTGACCGCCCGCGACTGGTTGCTGCTGCTGCTGTGGTCCCCCGCCAAAAGTAGGATCGGCAGTAAGAGCGTCGCCGTAGTATGCCTGAGTTTGACCGGCTGCATATTGACGCCGTTTTGAGTGTTGAACTGGGGGTGGAGAGACGCCAGGCTGATGATCTTGCACAACAGGAGCCCCCTGAGGAACCTCCCACTGAGTGTGTCCAGAAGCAGTTTCTAGTAAAAGTTAGTTTAAGTGCAATCGGTATTAATGCATCAAAACTGACCGATGAAAAGGTAGCGTTGGTTGGTTGCGTCCCTACAATCAATTTTAGGCCTTTGTTGATCACATAACCTGCAATTTACGCACCATTCAGCAGCCCAGCCGGGGGGTAATTGTGCGGCGGGAGACGCCATTGAGATAGAAGAGGTGAAAGATTACAGCGGTCACAATTCTGGCGAGGCCACGTCCTGGGAACACACACGCAAATAGCGACACGTCGCTGCACAGCAAGGCCAAATATCGCCCCATCCCACTTGGACGCGACGCGACTCGATTTATTTGTTCGCTACATATCCTTCAAGGAGCGAGCTATAGCTGTCGATGCGCTCTTGACCGACTGGCTTAATTTCATGATGGAAAGGTAAAGAGGGCAATGCGTGAAAAAATCAAATCAAATGCAATGTTTTCTAACAAATGTTAACAAATGTTACGAGTCACCTGCCGGTGGGACAGCAGGCAGATAATCTCGGTGAGTAAGATCTGTCATGTCAGATGGATAATATAAGGAGTGCTTCGGAATGATTAATGAAGGACCAGTCGGTCAGAACATTTAGCACGACTTCTGGCATCATCCTTGCAACCGTAGCCGCCAGCACAACGAGACCGACAGCTAGCCTTTCTTAAGCTACACGGAATTAGTAAACAGAAACTCAAGCAATCAGCTGGAAATCCAAGTAGACATGTCAACATTACTATCGTGACAACTTATGATAACCACCTCGAAAACACCATTATTGTACCCTACTCTTCAGACGAATGGCTTCGCCGCGGTAGTAGATCCACACGGGAAACGGTATGCCCAGAAGAATCGCGAGGCCTGCCAAGAGCTACACGATACACAAGAAGTTGGGTTGGAGACCAGTGCTTTAGGGAGCGATGATGATATGTGAAGGAGCAGAATAGACCTACCGAGTTCCCACCACCTATCCCGAGAGTATCGAACATCTGCTGACCGAATAGCGGAAACACGAAACCCAGAAGCGATCGTAACACCTGTGGATTAGTAGAATCTAAACCTATGAGGATGATTATTGGTCAACGAAAGACGTACGTATGCTGCGGCCGTTGCACTGGCGGCATACTCGAAGGCGTCAACCAGATATAATAGAATAGGAAGTCTGCGTTGATTGAAGTTACTATTAGCTACACGTTAATCACTCCATAGGGTGGTACGAACGTCGTCGTCACGACCCCTAGGTTCAGCAATATGAGGAGTCGCGTCGCTGAACAAAAGGCATCGAGAATCAGGCGATAGGTCTACGCACCGAATCCAAAAATACCAGATCCCACGATGGGCATCATCCAATGTAGTTTAGCTTGAGCAGACCAACCGTACCAGCTACCAACGACGTCCACAGGAAGTCGAGGAACAAAGAGCATAGTTGACGTACAAGAGGCCGATGGGCACGAAGAACGACCCAAAGAATAGCGCAGGCATCCGCATCTCCGGTGTCCCTTTGCCTCCTCTCTTATCCGCCAGCTATCGGGATCAGTGGGATCGTCGATTTGGGCATGAGTTTCTGAAGGCAGGGGAAACATCTACGCACGTATTTGTATACTTTATCGGCGAACTTGGCTCCGGCGAAGGTGGCGATGAAGAATCCAATGCCCAGACCAAGGTAAGCAAGCCCGCCAATGCCGGGCCCGAACCCATACGTTTGAGAAAAGAAAGCTAATGTTGAAGACGATGTCGTGTCAGTTTTTGCCCAAGTCAGGAATTTTATCAGACATACATGCGAAGGTAACGAACATCAAGTAGTAGATGCCTTAAACGCCGCAAGTGTCAGTCAATCCTTTAATTCACCAGGATGACTTACCCCCCATACTGCGAGATGGGGGAAAACAGCGCGCGTGAATAGGGATGGCTCGCGAACGAATAATGACTTACAACGCCAGGTACAAGCTGAGGATGAAACAAGTCAGGCTGGTGAAGAAAATCTTCGCAGGCCTGCTGAAGCTCATCCACATGAATGCAAGCCTTCCCTCAGAACCCCGGACGAGTGCGGCGTGTGCTTTCGCTATTTTTTCAGGATCCCTAGACTCGACAGCTTTGCGATAACGCAAAACAGGTGCGTAGGTCTCCCGGAGGAAGGGAATGCCGAAAAGGGCTGCGACACCACACACGACTGCCATGGCCAGGAATGTAAGAATTTGACATGGGTATTACGTTACATAGCATGAGCTTACCTGCGATAACGATGAAGACCCATTTGATACTGACAGTTTGAGCAATGAAGCCGCCGGCGATGGGGCCTACCGCAGGACCTGCGTGATAAATATATATATTGAATCAAGGTTGGTTTAAATTGACAGGACACGTCGAAAGCGGGACCGACCGATGAGGGGGCCGAGTGTGAATAGCGCCATGGCGGAGGCTCTGTCACGTTCTGAATATAGATCACTGATAGATCCGCCGCCGCAAGCAATGGGCGCGCTCCCAGATAACCCCGCTGTATCAAAGTAAGTATTTTCAGGCTGCCGTTGGCGTAGATGGCACATGCCTAGAAAGCGGAATCCGATAAGGGCGCCAGTGGTGGGGGCATACGCGCAGCCAAGATTGAAGGCGATGGAGAGGACGTTGCAGATATTGAAAAGCTGTGTTCAGAATGTGTTCGAATGCGACAGTAAGAGAGGCGTTTTGTGGAGCAAATACCCAGGTTCGGCCATACATCTCTGACAGAGGTGCTAGAAATAATGGCTGAAATCTGAAATGTCAAGGAAAAAATACACTTGTAAGAGTGTGGTGAACTTACACCAAAGGCAAAAGAAAGCAAGAAGATGCTTAGCGTCATGGCGAGCACCGATGTATTTGTGATGTGATATTTTGCGGCGATTTCAGGGAGGCCGGGTGCCATCATTGAGCTTGCCAGCGGTGAGATGAAAGCATACATCGACACCTGCACTCACATTCAACCCTTCGTGTGATATTGGCTTAGAGGAGATAATGACATACGATTGCAGCAGCAGTCCATTTGCGTCCCGAAGACCAGTTTCGCGCATTCGCAGGGTCGTTCTCCCAATCATCTTCGAGGCCCTTTTCAAGGTTCTTTTCTGGCGTGGGGGCTGCCAAATCATCACGCCCAAGAGAAGGAACGTGCTGCAAATCATTTTCCGGTAGATCATGGCTGAAGGAGGAGGTTTCAAGCTTTGAGTTTGATGCCAAAGGCGACTTGGTCCCGTTGCCTCGTGCCATCCTGACTGCAGTTCGAGGAGGACGCGCTGGTGTTGCTTCGTGAGGGTCGACGAAGGATGGAAACGTCCTGTGTGAACCAGAGAAGACAGTGCCGTCGAAACATCGGCCGGCACCGTCAAAATTAGCCCTCTATCACCACCAACCATTTTTGACTCTGCCAGAAAAGTTGCTATCAGAATTTTTGATGATGACCAGTGTGTAGATTTGGTATTTGGCAGGACTTGTCCTGTCCAAGGAAAAACATTGTCGCGTCGTGATAGACTGCCTGCGGCAGGTTTCTTGAAGCTGACGGGGGATCAGTTAAACTTAATACAGCCAACAGTAATTGGCAGTGGGCAAGGATCAGAACTGCCAAAGGTTTAAAGTCGAGATGAAATCGAAGATATACTGGCGGTGCCATGATCTGGTAAAGGTTTATGTTCTCTCCTGACAAATCCATTAACGGCCAAAATTAAGAGAAATGACTGGCCGACTTACCTGGACAAATCTGAATTATCGACGGACATGGACATCTGACACGAGCCCGAAGAAACTGGCATGCCCGGCAAATTCAAGGTGAAGTACATGTCATGTGCGTTCGGTGGCAGGGTACAGCGGCGAAGGGAAACCCTCACACTGATATTATTCAAAGAACACATACTGGTAAGTATTTAGGAGATTAGATTGTCTCCCACATCATGGTCACTGGAGAGAAGTTGAACTCCGAATCAACACGAGCAAACCTGCTTCAAACGCTTCCTCCGAGTCCACAGCGCGACCCCCGCCTCTCCTGGTCTCTCGAGCTCAGTCAAGCTTTTTGCCCTCATCACAGAACCTATTTAGTCGATGGTGGTGCGCGGCTTCGGCACGCCAAACTCTGTTGATAACCGTGACTTACTATCCTGTTGAGTCTGTGCTACTATCTCAGTTCAAGCTTGCTATTCTTTTCTCGATGCTCCTACCCTACCCATCGCTCCTTGCCTAAGCACTAAGTCTTGAGACGCAATGCCGATCCCCACTCTGCCTGCGGCCGAAGCGACAGGGTTCCCTCAGCTGACCCGGAGCCACTGGCACTTGACAGATAAGCATCCATCCCTAGATCTCAGCGAAAGTCATCGAAGGCTCGCTACATTTCTATCCCCTTGAGTCACGTCGGAGAAGGAGAGAGACCGACGTGGTCATGAATCAGGATAGGCGGGAACGTGGACACTGGACGGCGATCAGGATGATTGTCCGGCATGTCATGGATGCGACGATCTCCTCTTCAAGTTCAGGTTCTTGATCCTTCCTTCCCCTCCTCTTTGCAAGACCCAGTCTCTATGGCGCATGCTGCCCCCTTGAGCAGCGGATTGTACTTGAGGGGATTTGGTCCTTGGGTTCCTTGTTACGAGGATGTCGTGAGAGCACCGGCCACGGATGTCAGGGATGCTGTCCAAGCTGTCTATGGCTAAAGCACTTCAATTCTCATCAGATGTTTATATTTGAGAGCGTTCAATTTGAAAATGGGGTTGAGTTCCGAGTGCGCTGAGAAGAGCGTGGCGCGTGAGTGAGGAAGACGAATCAATATGGTTCCGAGAAAAGTCATCCTTTCTTGCATCCCAACGATCCAGGACATATATCATCGCACCCAAAGTCCAAGCCACGGCTGCCAGGTGTCGCTGTCAATTGTCCTCCTGAAACGTATTTGCCAATGTTTGAATCCCGAGCCAACGCCCCCAGAATTTCCTCAAGGCGGAGGCAGTTCGACGGCTCGATCATCACCATTTCTTCCGCTGTCACCCCCATAGCCTCACCACCGCGGCGGCAGGCAGTCGCCCTTCTTCCCATCCATTTTCTTTGCCATGCGATGGACTGCCCCTCCAGATAAACGAGAAATCTGGCTCCTCATATTCGCACTGACCGTCTTCCTCTTCTCGTACCACCTCGACAACGCGTTGTGGCTGCTCGGGTATGACCCCGAGACGGCGCATGGGGTGGTGTTGAGCTCTCTGGGGATAGGGAGCGCGAAGCTTATTGCGCCGGACGGGAGGAGGCCGCCTGGGTGGCGGGACTCGCTGGAGGATGAGATATTTGGCTCGTGGGGCTGGGAGGAGGGGCAGCTGGCCGGTGATGGGGCGGAGAGAAGCCAGGAGCTTGGCGTGGGGATGCATGGCGCAACGTGGGCGGGGAGAAAGGAGGTTGGGGAGCTGCGAGGGAGGAGGTTTGGGGAGAGGACGGTGAATGATGGGTTTGTGAGGTGGGGGGAGGAGATTCCTCAGTCAAAGCTTGTTCGGCATGTTTCTGGTGCGTGCTGCTTTCTCTGTCACGTTTCTGGTGGAGCTCATGTTGTATGGCGTGCGTGTATAGGTTACAGTATCCTGGATAATGTTTTCATTTTCAAGGGGAAAGTGTATATTGTCACGGATGACCGCGATGCCTTTCCGTCAATATCATCCATTGTTGCAGCCGTTGGCCCAGGCAAAAACACATGGGAAGTCATTTCAAAGGAAGACGCGAGGAAGAAGCTTGGGACTTACGGCGCCGTGTAAGCCCTTTTATGAGATCTTCTACGAGATTAGGAAGGTCATTGCATAACCTCTTCATCAGCTTGCACGGGGTAACGTGGATGTCAGCAGACACAACTCCTCGTATGTGTTGCTTCATAGGCCGTTAAATGTCCTACCTGACACGAGTTCCAAGACAATTCGACTTTGCTCGCTCTGTGGCGCGCGTACAGTTCGCTCGACCCTCACATTGACTCGTCTGGTCGGACCACACTCCCTCCACCGCACCGCCTCTTCTTTCCTCAAGTACGCGTTTTTACTGACCCAAACCCGCTACCACATTTCCACACCATTCGCCGAAGACGCGTCGACACGGGATTTCATCCGTTTTTCCTCAAAGCTGCCTTTCCTCAACTCACAGTCATGTACCTGGAAGACTGGGAAGATTATCACAAGCTTCCAGTGCCATTTGTCGTCGAACGCATTGTTGTCTCCGATAGAGAGGCTGCGGACACGTCAGTTACACACGGCCAGCCAGTGTTCTCGCCAGCGTTTGACCTCGTAGGGTCTAGACACTGGTGGGAGCCTATCCGACGCACGTTAACTGCATATTTCGGAGAAGAGTTGAGCAAGCAAACAAAGAAAGCGGTGACGTACATCCACCGGCAGTCTGAAAAGACGGGCATGAGGCTGCGCGACGAGGACCATCAGTCGCTTGTGCGTGCTTTGAAAAAAATGGAGCGCGGTAATGGATACGAGGTGCATGTTGTTTCGAGCCAGTTTGATGAGGCGGGCTGGACCGAGCGAATGGGTGCCATTGTGAAATCGACGGTGCGTTCGTTGGGCGTCCCACAAACTATGCCTCGTGTTGTTAAGCTTCTTGCTTCTTTTTGCAGGTCGTACTCGGGCCTTGTAGCAGCGACCTTCTAGACAGTGTCTTCATGAAGCCATCGCCACAGGCCACGCTCATGGAGTTCTTCCCCACCGACACATATGTACGCGATGGAGAGCTTGTTGCTCATTCCCGCGGCCTGCATTACATCGCCTGGTGGCATAACCGGTTAGTGCAATTAATTGTGATGATGAGGAAGTTGTTTCCGGATATTAACCTCGCGGTGGTGTTTGCGTAGAAAATTTACCTCGGATAATTTGCCCTTGGTCGTCCAGCCGGGTGAAACACAGGAAATTCGAATCGATGTGGCGGCCGTCGTGAAAAGCGTCGCCGACGCGCTGGCTCGGTAACGATTTTTTTTAAAAGTTTTCGTTTATCTTTTGGACCCCATTCGTTCAATCATCTCTGAGAGGCACTACAAGCACTGACATCATCCACACGGATTCTATCACTAGACGGACTACTTAATTTATACAGGCCACGCAGCTATACTAGTTGTTAATGGAGGAGCTTCTTGCGATATTTAACCGTAGTCGCGTTGTCGATACTTTCATCCGGCGAAATATTGATGAAAGCAGAGGAGTGTCAGCGGAAGAACTTCCGGGTTATGGAATATCATCACTATCCCCTTTTATGAAACTGGTCATTGCGAGCGTGTAAATTTAGCAAGGCACCTCGTGCTACCGGTTATTCTGTCAGGAGGCCCAGATTTCACACCGACGGCAATTATAAGTCTTGGCCTAGTCCGGTGACAAGAACGTTCGCCCATCAGCATCGAACGTCCAAGGTGCCAGTACCTGCGAGAAGGACGTGGAAGTCAAAATACCTATGTCGAACGGTTCGAACCAGCACCGTTTCCACGCCAGATTTGCTTTCCCCCCCCCTAAAAATAAGGCTCTGCAAAACCACCGCTAATGAAGTCTACTCGGGCCGGGTTGGGACGGTTGAATGTTGACCAATAGCGCATAACGTCAAGATCATGTTGAACCCATATGTGATCCGTCGCCCTCGCTTTAAAGGAGTGGGAGCAGCAGACGCCACTGCCCTTTCTCAAGGGAACCCTGAGCCATCCAATAATGACCCACGACGACCCCAACGCGGTCTCCTCTACCGCGTCCTCTGTCACCGTCGAGCACGAAAAGACACCTCCGGCGCGTCCTATGTCTGGTGAGTCAGCACTACCTGAGGACAAGGTTGAGGAGGCACTCGAAAACCTGGAAGACGACTGGGAGAACGACCCCGACAATGCGCGGAACTGGTCATTTAGCAGAAAGTGGACGGCGGTGTCGATTGTATGTTCCTTCCATCTGTTTCCATTCTTATACTAGTGCTGATCGACGAGCGCTGTCCAAGGTATCTCTGTACACGTTTGTCTCGCCGCTCGCCAGTTCGATGATGGCGCCCGGCTTGGAAGATGTGGCTATTAAATATGATATCACGAATTCAACAATCGTCGCTCTCACACTCAGTATCTACTTGCTGTCCTTTGCCATTGGCGTGAGTCCCGCGAACACAACTTTTGATTGAGTAACTGATTGTTGTTTCCACAGCCACTGATCCTGGCCCCGCTATCTGAAATGTACGGCCGAACATGGGTCCTTCACATCGGCAACATCTTTTCGCTGGGATTCATACTAGGATGCGCATTCTCCCCTAACACTGGCTCGTTAATTGCCTTCCGTTTCCTCTGTACGTCCAGATTTCGCGCCCCTCGACGGTCCCGAACGGTCCTAAGTGCCCCTCATCAGCTGGTTTCTCCGGAAGCGCCCCCATTGCGTGTGGTGGTGGATCAATCGGTGATCTATTCTCAGAACGCGATCGTGCATCAGCGATGGCTGTATACAGTCTCGGTCCCCTGATCGGTGTGCTCCTCCGTCAGCGCCACAGCCCAAGTGCTGATTGCTCCCCCCAAAACAGGTCCGGTCATTGGCCCTATCGCTGGAGGCTTCATTACACAAACCGTGGGAATCAAATGGGTGTTCATTGTCATTGCCAGTAAGCATCGCCGCCGTTCTTCCCGCATATTGTCAGGCGCCCTCATGCTTATTTCAGTTCTTTGTGGCTTGTCGGGCGTTGTCGGAATTCCTATACTCAAGGAAACTTATGGTCCTGTCATCCGCATGCGGAGGGCGAAGGGTGACCCCGAAGCCCTCGCCAGGATTACGCGGGTCACCACTGTTCATGAAAATAAAGCGGCATTCCTGTGGGAGAACCTCACTCGACCCCTCGTCATGCTCTCCCGGAGCTTTATTTGCTTCATTCTCAGTCTCTACATGGCTTTGTACGTTTCCATTGTGTTTTCAAGACAACTCTTGCTGACCCTATCGTCTCCAGCTTATATGGTGCGTTTCGGTTATAAACGACTTTATCCAACGTATGCTGATTCGTGCACGAATTACGTCTAGGCATATACTATCTTATGTTTGCGACCTTCGCTCGTAAGCATTTTTTTGACCTCGAACGTACAATATGTAGTGATTAACACCACCACAGAATTATTCAGGTCAACATACGGGTTCAAGACTGGTGTCGGTGGTTTGGCATATCTGGGCCTCGGCATGGGTTTCTTCCTCGCCACTGTCTTCGGTGCCAAAACAGCTGACCAGGTCTACAAGCACGTGGGTATCTTTTAGACTTTCCGCGACGCTATGGTCTGACTCCTTTGGTTCTCCGGAAGTTGGCGGACAAGAACGGCGGAAAGGGCAAACCGGAGATGCGTATTCCTGCACTCTTCTTTGGCTCATTCTTCGTGCCTATAGGTCTCTTGTACGTCACGTCTCGCTGCACCAACTACTGCTAGCAGTGGTAAAACTAACCTGTGCGCTTGTACAGCTGGTATGGATGGTCTGCGCAGGCCAAGCTTCATTGGATTATGCCCATCATTGGTTCTGGCATCTTTGGATTTGGTAAGCAAGTCTCCTCCCGTGTACGAATTAGACAAGTCTTTCTGATATAAAACCTGCAGGCATGATGTCTTCTTTGTACGTGCCCAAGTTCCCTTTGCCTTGTTGTTCGTGGCACCGCAGCTAACGAGACATGACCCGCGCCCGCACCTAGCCTACCCATCCAGCTCTACCTCGTCGACGCCTTCCGATTCGCCGCGAGCGCCACAGCAGCAGCTTCGGTGAGCCAGACCCCCCTCTCTTCTTCCCTTCGTTTTCGTCTTCGTCTTCGTCTTCTGGAGCCATCTACGATAAACTAACGAACGACGCCACAGGTCTTCCGATCAATGCTCGGCTTCGCCTTCCCCCTGTTCGGAAAGCAGATGTTCGACGTCCTGGGTGTCGGCGGTGGAAACTCCGTAAGCCTCACACTCACTCTTCCGACAACGCTGGATAAACTAAACTAACGCACGCTGTGTCCCCCCCCCCCTCCCCCCGCTGTGCCCAGTTGCTTGCGGGTCTGGCCATCGTCCTTGGCATTCCGTTCCCTGTGTGGGTATACTACAGGGGCGAGGCCATCCGCGTCAACAGCAAAATCAAGCTTTGAATGATGATATCATGTATCTGCTGGCTCCGAGTCTTCGTCTCCCCCACCTCGCACCCCCAACCCACGCTACCCTACCTTTCCAGTCCTCTTCGTCCCTCGTCCCTCTCTGGCCGCCGCACCTTCCGCCCCACGTACGTCCACACACCCGCACCCGCACGCACAGCGAAAAGCATACATATAGCGCAACCATCACCACTGCCCTCGCTTGTCGTTCCGCCGGACACACACACACCCACCCACACCCACACACACATACATACCCCAAATGGCCCGCTCGTTTCAGCTTTCATGGAACGACGCTATCATGCATGATCAAACCCATAAAGGCATGCTTTGGCATAATTTATCATAAATACCCTCACACTCGGCTCGTCGTGATCAGCATTGTATCTATCCGTCCATCCATCCATCCATCCATCCATCCATCCGTCCATCACATCCATCTAACCATCCATCCATCCAACCATCCAACCATCCATCCATGGCCACCCGCCCCCATCCATGGGTCTTTTTTATGTGACCTTCCATCACATTCTCGATAGTTTACTTCACGACGCCAGGGGCTTCATGATCACGATCGGTGTTCAGGATTTCCTTTTTCCTTTTTTCTTTTTCTTTTTCCCTTTCCTTTTCTTACTTTTGCTTGCTTTCTGTGACTTCGACTTTCTCTGTGTTTTTCTTTTTTTGTTTTTGTTGTTTTCGCACATGGAGCGATACCTTGAGAGATTCGGAGTAGATTATTTGTTTCCTTGTTCCCCTGGACTGTGGTTAGGATATTGATACTTCATAAGTAATGTAATGACGAACGACGAATGACGAATGGAAGGAGAATTCAAACATCAACGCCTTGCTTTGGTCTTGAGGATACTTCATAACTAATGTAAGGAGAATTTACATCAACGCTCTTATTTGCTTCAGCAAGGCGTTTCCGAAAGATAGAAAGAGAGCATATCTTCAATGCTACATACAGTCTTCTGGAAAGCCTGAGTAGGGATAGTCCGGGGTCTCTGATCAGAAAGAGAGCTCCGTGACTCGAAATACAGACGCGTCGTGTTTAAAACCACGTGTTACGTGCTGTTGACAAGTATTTGCTATCTTTAAACAGTCTCAGTTCGCAATCCCTTCTCCCTGGAAAGATGATCTTCACAACTTGAGTGTAACTTACATGACACAGGCTACAGAATACAATAATACGAATATGGGTTATAAACACAGACGATAATAGATAATGGACGCTGGGATGCGCATCCCTTACTCTTCCACGTCCTTTTTGCCTTTGCTGTAAACGAGGAGAGCAGAATGAGTGTGGGGAGGCAGGATGACCTAGAAAGAATGCGTACCTCGACTTGCTGGGCAGAAGTTCCTGGTGAAATATATTGAGTCGAGGAAAGAAAAGTGTGCAGGCCAAAGAGACGTACTGCAGCAATGTGTGGCACGACACCACCCTGGGAAATGACGACGTCACCAAGGAGCCTGTTCAACCTGAAGAAGTCGATGAATAAGAGGACGCATTGCGAGGACAAAGCTACGCACTCTTCGTCGTTTCGGATGGCCAGTTGCAAGTGACGGGGGACGATACGCTGCTTCTTGTTATCGCGGGCAGCATTGCCAGCCAGTTCCAAAATCTCGGCAGCGAGGTACTCGAGGACGGCAGCAAGGTAGACTAGAGGACGGGACGCGTCAGAAATCGACAAAATCGTGGTTGCCAACTGAGGATCACGCACCAGGAGCACCAGCACCGACACGCTGAGCGTAGTTGCCCTTCTTCAAGAGACGGTGGACACGACCAACGGGGAACTGAAGACCCGCTTTGGCAGAGCGCGACTGCGACTTGCCCTCACCGCCAGCCTTGCCACCAGCGGATTTTCCAGATTTTCCTAGAGGAAGTGCGTCAGAATCGACGTTGGCGCTTCATCTTTCCCAAACACACCTTTGCCGCTCTGGAAGGATATCAACGTCAGTGAGATGAAACCCGCCAACGACAAGAGCATCAGACATACCATTATAATACTGGGTTACTTTGTACAGATGATACAAGAAGGTGGTGGTGGTCGAGAAGCAAGAAAGATGAATCAACAAACTTTGCGCGAACGCGACAATTTATGTGTATCTGTTTATCCTCTCACGTGATGACATGACAGTGGCATAAATATTATGTAATCTATCAGAATATCCAAATATCCAGAAATACTTCCGAAATCCATTTATCATGTCTTTCCTTTCTCCGTGGCCGGCTCGAAGTCTCTCGCGGTCCCAGCACCATCTATTATGTTTTCGACGTTCCTTCTGCGCTACTCGTCGGCCAAGGCAGGATGAATCTAAACTAAACAGCCAGGAGCGCCTTCAGCGCGAAATTGAAGGCCCAGAAATCAAGCAGGCGGAACTAGGACCTCTCGCTAGGCCTTTAGGCGTGACTGAACGCCCTACCACTCTACTGAAAACTCGGACACAGAAAGTGAAGGAGTTGCTGACGGACAGCGAGGCGCGACTAAATCAGAGACGACATTTGTGCGGCATTTCCGAGCCTATGATCTTTTGCATGCTTACTCGGACTATACAGGATTAAAGAAGTAGGGAAAGGGTATTACTATGATATGAATATGACCCGGAAGCATGGAGGGAAGACGTGGATTGCGCCCAAAGCGTTAATTCGTGAAGACGTATGTTACCTTGCATTTGATAACGATCGCGACATGGACCTGACACGGTCGAACAGAAAGCACTCTATCTACCCAATATAAAAGGCAAAAGCATAGACACCAGTGAAGAAAAGAACACCACGACAATGTGTTACGGCCGCATAACCGTCCTTGCCATGCTCGGCACGCGAATGTCCGAGGTGCGTGCCCCAACCACTGGAGGAGGCTGCTGCCCGTGCTGAACCACCACTCCCAGGTCCACGTGAAGGGTTTCGTGGACCCAACAAATGCACGATACGCCTCGCACCCCCTCTACCAATACGTGCAAGTAAACCTCCAAGAAAACCTGCTCAAGTCTCTCCTCGTGAAGATCTTCATAAGTTCCCTGCGCGCCGTCGTCCCCGCGCGCCTGCAGCCCACGTATCTCGTCTCCAGCCAGAACATGGAGTACGTCCGCGATGCGCTCGGCATGACGAACAGCAAGGTCGGGTATGTGTATCTGGTCGATGAGAATCTGAAGATTCGGTGGGGCGGGTGCGCGGACGCGACGCCTGAGGAGGCGATGTCCCTGGAGACGTGTACGGGGGTGCTGCTGAAGAGGGCGGAGAAGACGACGGGGCTTCATGCGGGGAAGAAATCGAAGACGACGGAGGAGCAGTCTGGTGAGGGATCATAGCCCTCGGCAGCAGCATGGTGCCATCGTATGGGATAGTTCAGTGCTCTCAAAAAGTACTCCGGACTTTTAGAACATATTGATCGACCCGACCCGTTGCTCTTGCAAGGAAAATGTACTTGTTATTTATGGAGGTTCATGGGAGTGGAAATGCCTCCGGGATAATATAAACCACTTGTACGCCGCGCGCGTAACATGCAGAAAAATCGTTCAGATATCGTAAGATATACATATACGATAAGAAATGCGCATCAACGTGACACGAAGCACAAACCTTCGGGCTTCAAGCTTCTACTCCTAATATCATCCCAAACTCCTCCCCTACCGCTTCTTCTTCACCGCACCCCCCACCGCCCTACTCTTCCTCGCCTTAGTAACGCCCGCCCCCGTACCCGCACTGCTAGCCTTCTTCGACGGCGGCGGCGGCGGCGGCGGCGAGACACCCGCAGTCGACAGTCTCGACGACCGACGCCGCGTTTGCGCCGCGCCGTCCTCATCCCCCATATCCGACCCGGGCGTCGTCGACCGCACACGCCGCACACCCCGGCGCACAGGCGGCGACGCCTCCTCCCGCAGCGGCGCAACATAGTCCGCCGCCTCCTCCCCATCTTCCTCCTGCTCGTCCTCGTCCTCGTCCATCAGCGACCCGGGCAGACTGCGCCCGAGGTCCCGGTCCCGGTCCCTCTCCACCTCCCGTGCGCGCCTCCGGGACTGGGGTTCTGCTGCGGCGGCGGCGGCGGCGGTAGAAGTGCGAGTGTGCCGCGCCGACGTCCGAGTCCGGGTGCTGCGCGCAGTGGTAGTAGTGGTGGGTGCGGGAGGCTCCTCCTCCTCCCCCTCATCCTCCTCCTCATCGTCGTCGGACGCGAAGGCACCGGGGGGCACGCGTCTGCTCGTTCGAGCTACCGCAGGGGCAGGGGCAGAGGTTTTGCTTCCGCGCGAGGTCCTTGCCGGCGCTGGTGCCGGCTTTGTTTTTGTCTGCGTCTGCGTCTGCGTCTGGGTGTGGTGAGCCGCGCGCGGGGGAGGCCCGTTCCCGAATACGGAGACGGAGAACCCGAGCCCTTGCTCCTGCTCTTGCTCCTGCTCCCGTTCCCGGTGTCCCTCGTCCTCCATCTCATCCTCATCGTCATCGTCATCCTCGTCCTCTTGAGGTTTCTTTTCCTTTTTCGCGACACGTTCATGCTCGACGTCGAAGTCGAGATCCATCTCCTCGTCTCCGTCCATGTCTACCTCCATTCTCCCACCCTTACCCTTACCCGTACCCGTACCCGCAGCTGAACCCGCGAGGTCTTCAAACGGCCGCTTGACGCCCGATCCCCCACCCCCGCCCGCGTTCTGCGGCTGGGACTGCACGGGCGGCTTATAAAACGCGTTTGCCTTGCGCGAGGCCGACGTCATAGTAGAGGTGGACGCATTAAAATCAAACTGCGGTTGCCGTTGCAGTGGCCTGCTGCTGCTGCTGCTGCTGCCTTTTGAGCTGGCACCACCGGGGAAGAACGGCGCATGCTGGGCGGTGCCGAACGACTTGCGGGTGGAGGTCTGGGACTGGGGCTGGGACTGGGATAGGGAGAGGGAGAGGGATAAGGGGAAGCCCTGGGATGTGGAGATGCCGTTTGCGGTTGCGGTTCCGGGGGTGGAGACGGGGATGAGGGGCGGCGCGGTGGTGGGTGCTGCTGCTACTGCGGAAGTCGAGGCACCTAGGTGGGGTCCGCCGAAGCGGGGGGCCAGGCCGTGCGCGTGGCCGTTGGTAAGGGGTTGGGAGGAGGTTGGCCGCGGGATTTTTTCCCATGTTTGGGAAAGGGAGAGGGACATGCTGGCGTCGGCTGCGCCTGTTTTGTTGTTCTTGTTCTCCTTGTTGTTGGTGGTGGTTGACCTCGAGGGCATGCCGTTGATGGTGAGTGTGGGTGTGGGTGTGGGTTTGGGTTTCTGCTGCCCGCCGTTTGTGATGAGCTCGAGCTCGAGCTCGGAATCAAGGAGCATGCGTTCGGCCAGGGGCAGCGCCGCGTAGAGGTCCTGCACCATTTTGCGGCGGTCCTGGGAGTGGGTTTTGCTCTCGTTGAGCGTAGAGGCCGCGAATTGGTGGTCCGCCTTGATGGCCTCGGCGTACTTGCCGGATTGGATGAGGCGCACGCAGATGAGGTCTCGTAGGATCGCGATGGATGGGCGGGAGAGGGATTTTGGTGGCTCGAGCGCGTATTTGTGCAGGAACTGCTCCTCGAAAGAGGAAAGAGGCAGGCTGAGAAAGGCGGTGAGCGCTGTGGTGCGTGGTGAGGCTAAGGAGATCTGTTAATGGGGGAAGGACAAGCAGAGGGGGGGTAAATGAAGACATACGGGAGATACACCAGTCGAGTATTTTTTCAAGGAGTTGAGTCCGAAGCTCTTCGGTCTCGTTGAACGTCCTTTGGAATTGCCACGCTTCGAGGAGGCTCGAGTCGGCCAGAGCAAGGGTATACGTCCAGACATCCTGAGGCGCTGTGAGAAGGGGTTTCGCGGTACGCACGTACTGGACAACGAGGGGCGACGGGTTCGAGGAGATAGATATGGCATGCAGGATTTTGGACGCGTATTCTCTGTTCAGACGATTGTCCGAGAGGATAGAAACCGCACGCTAAACACGCTTCAGTACGTTAGACAAAGAGACATATGACTTTGAACGCACAGGAATGTTGACGCCCGCGTCAAGGTGCCAATACGCGTCTGCCAGCGCCGTGAATTGCGGGGGTATACACCGGTCTATCTGGAGCCGCTCCTCCCTGCCGTCCAGATGCCACTTGAGCAGATAGTATACCAGACACTCCTTCTTAAGGATGTCGTATGCTGAATCCCAAATTGCAAGCAACAGCGCCCTGAGATCCTCCACGTTCCGCGGTGGGAAAAGTGTGTCTGGTTTCTCGATGCCTCCAGAGACGAGAAGGATGTCGAATATGAACTTGTCGTCCATGTCGGCTCTCCTTCGCACGATCTGGTCTGGACGAGGCTCCTGCCATGCGAAACCAGTGGCGGAGACGTCGAAGTATCTGAGGTATGGAGAAAGCTCCTCGTCCTGCCACTGAGCATTAACATCGCGGTTATTGTCTAGTATAAGAGCATACCATTTTAAAGTAGGAGTCCGGTGGTGATAGAGTTGCTTTAGAGCCTCGAGGCCGTTGGTGGAAGCGCCACTGTGGTTGAACAAAACGCTGCTTATGTCAGCACCCTTGGCACCGCGCGCCAGCGTCTGCCCCAACTTCGCTGGTTCTCGTATGGCGTTGCGTAAGTGCTGTTCATTCTTTCGACAATATACCAGGATCGAGCCTTCACAAGATATCGTTTTTAATCACTAGATCTGCCGAACAACAAAGTACGATAAATTCCAAATCCAACGCCATCAAAGTGCACCGACAACTTCTACTACATATCGGGTGTGAACTTTGTCGACGACTCCAGATCCCGAATCAATAATTAATTCTCAACTCCTGCGCACTGCCTGCACGTACGGCTGCCAAGCACCGCGCGCTCCGGAAGCATGTTCAGCCCGAGTTCAGCCCCGTCGATCTCCTTGGCTTACTTAGCACGTCTTGAATGGTTCCTCCTAGCTCCCAGTTCCCGTTGACTTCGTGTCTCTCATGTCGCATACATCCACGATCGAACTCCTGGACATTCACCGCGATCTCTCAGGTCGGAAGCACGTCTTAGATGAGGCGATCGCGACCATTCCATCCGTGAATAGGGAGCCACCGGTACCTAACGATGAAAAACTAGCGCCGACGCGGGATCAGGTCTGGAAAGCACGATTACATTTTTCTGCTTTGTGTTGGACGCTGTTCATTGCGGGTTGGAACGACGGGACGCTTGGTTCCCTATTACCCAGGATCCAAAATGTTTATCAAGTGGGGTTCGCCATGGTCTCGTTAGTCTTTGTGTTAGCTTGAGTTGTAAGTATCATCATGACTTCCTTGATAACCTTTTTTTAGGGCTTTATTTTCGGGGCGTTGATCAATGCCCCGTTATCGGACAAGCTAGGCTTTGGCAAGGTGTGTCCGCATTCAGCCCATCGGTCCGTATGATCTACTAACAGCCATTAGCTCATTGTAATAGGTAATCCGCGTCTGCCCATCCCACGATACACCACCGACATTCATCTCGATACACAGGATCCCTGTGTCAGAACGTAGCTTATTCAATACAGGCGCCCGGCCTCCCCTTCCCTGCGTTCGTTGTGTCATATGTGATCAACGGTGTTGGAATAGCTCTTCAGGTAATATACGAGTACATACAGTGAATTGGAGATCTTCACAAGCTCATGCTGAGAACAGGATGCCCAACCTAACGGCTTCGTAGCCCGTCTCAGAGACAACGCCGAAGCGAAAATGGGCATCCTGCACGCTGTGTGGTGCGTTTCCTCGAGCTACTCGTAACGTCGGTGCCAACTAGGTGCTGAACGGGATGCATTACCATGACAGGCGCTGGCGCATTGTGCGCGCCCCTCGTCGCAACCCAGTTTGCGCAGATGCACCACTGGTCATTCTACTTCCTCATCTCGCTGGGCCTCTCGATCTCCAACACCCTCTTTCTCATCGCAGTCTTCCGGTTCAAGACACAAGACGGTATGTGCTGTATGCGTCTAGGTCTCATGTCTTGTCCGGGAGAGGCACGCTCTTCTAAACACACCACCAATCTACTCTTGTCTGCCTACAGAATGCCTACGACAGGTTGGCGAAACCGTGGCCGAGCAAGACGGGAGCACCAGCAGCAACAAGTTCCGCGTGATCATAAGCCATAGGACCGTGCACCTCCTTGCATTCTTCATCCTTGTGTGTACGTTGGCGTCGAGGTCACTATCGCAGGTTTGTCCAGAGTCCCTAATTGAGCCGGGCCTTGAACATCTGAGTCCAAACACGCACAGGTTGGATCGTCACGTTCATTGTGGAGGAACGACATGGAGGGCCGTCGTCTGGGTACATCTCCGCTGGGTTCTTTGGCGGTAAGGTGCATGATCTGATCTCATGAGATCCCGTTCAACGCTGCACCGGTCCTGTGGGTTGATAGCTATCTGTTCTTTCAGGGCTCATGCTGGGCCGCGTCGCACTGCTGTGGGTGAACCAGAAGGTACTGTCCGGCTGTTCCTCAGGTCGCAATCAGAATCACTGACCTGCCCTTTTTCAGGTTGGAGAGCGCCTCGCCATCTTCATATACGCCATCCTCGCAATCGGGTGCGTCTCCCTCCCCTCCCTTCTCTTCCTTTCCCTTCCCTCCATCCCTCCCCAATTAAAACACCACCCCCAAGGCTCGATTCACAGTCTGGTTCGTCCCCTCCCTCATCGGCAACGCCGTCGCCGTCGCCCTCGTCGGGCTCCTCGGTCCTTTATACCCCATCGCCATCAGCCACGCGGGGCGCATATTGCCGCGCTGGATACTGACGGGCGCGATTGGCCGGATCGCGGGGTTCGGCCAGGCGGGCAGCGCGGTGCTCCCGTTCTTGACGGGCGCGCTGGCGGCGAGGTTTGGGATTGGGAGTTTGCAGCCGTTGTGAGTGTGCTTGTCTTTTGTCGTTTTTTTTTTTTTTTTTGGTCTTATGATGCTGATTGTGGTGTTCTGTGGTGGCTGGGCAGCTTGATTGGGATGATGACGTTGATGGTGGCGCTGTGGGCGCTGGTACCGAGGGTGAGGAGGGTGGAATGATAAGAGCTCATCTTTCTTTGCAGTGTATCAATCGCAAAAAAATGATTCTGCCTGAGCAGAGCTTTAATTTCAGGGATCGGCATTCTCACCCTAACTTAACTAACTTTATCAAGAAGCGTGATCCACGAACCCGACCCACACATCTGTTCATGTTCAATGTCAGAGCGTGCCTGCGGCGATCTTCGCAGATAATTCTGCGTCGGCCTTGACGTTCGCACCGAGCGCAGGCATTCTGCCTTCGACCTCGTCGGCGACCATCCTGCCAAAGTATCTCGCGCCCAGCCTGTAATCGGACGACCAAAAACCGCATTTTGGTCAGCGTCCTGCCGGGGTACATTGCAATTGCATGGTACATAAGCGAGAGAGGCTGATGAACTGACTGACTGACTCGTTGAGGTGGGTCGTGTCCTTCTTGACGGTGGTGGTGTAATCCAGGTTAAACTGCATGGCGTTGGGTTTTCCGAGTTTCTGGATGTATGTCTTGCAGTCTGCGAGCAGGGGGAGGAGCTATACGTATACGTATATGGTATATGGTATATGGGGAAGGGGTGGTTGAGTGAGTGAGGCTTGCTGGGAAGGAGGGAGGTTACGCACGGGGAGCTTGAGGGTCCGGGCGACGGCAATAGTTTGGTCGCTGTACGGCGCCAGGATGTCTGTCAGGGTCGTTCCGGAGAAGGTGCGACGGCAGAGGGAGGTTACGAGGATCGGCGAGCATCCGGCGCCCTGTGCGCGCAGAGACATGGTTTTGGATATTTTCGGATGGATGGACATGGTTGACGCACCTGGATTTTGTTGGTGAGCGATTTGAGGCTGTCGGCGAAGGTCGCGGTGTTCATTACTTTCTCTGCGGTGCCTTTATACAGTGCGCGGGGGGCGAAAAGGGTTGCTTCACTCACGGTCGTTGTGGCCAAATCTATCCCAGACCATAAGTTGGAGGGATGGATTTCTCTCCTATTCTGGTCACTCACTGGATAGTTGCTAGGTATGAGCGGTCTTGCACGCCGAAAGCATTGTCGAGTATTCTGGCTGGGCCTGCCAAGAGACAGTGGTAGTCTGTGAAAGCCGGACGACAGGTGAGCATGAGCACTTGTGTTTTATATGCAATTGAGAATGAATGCGGCACTGGTCACGGTACTAACCCCGCTGACGGATAGATTGATGCAGCTGGCTAAGCCGGTGGTGTCTGCGCACTTGTGGACGATAGCAGGATTTAGGACCTTTTTTCTTTTTCTTTTTGAGCAGAGTACTTACGAATCCCTTGCCCCAGCCTGCGTCACTGCAGATTAAGATGAGGAGCGCGTTGTCATCGTGCAATGTCAAGCTCACTCTGTGACAGTGGAGTCCCTGATGGTGATGATACCTGCGGTCAAGCAAAGTGAGCTTGGTGAGTGTGCGATGGTGACCGAGGACATACTTGGAGCAGCAGCTAAGATCGCGAGAAGCAAGGACACTGCGAGGAGAACATCTAGAGGCGAGACTCTGATACCATCTTCTCGCAGTCCGCATGTGTTTACTTACTTATAGTGTTCGTCCTCATGACCGCCTGACCCCGGAAATGTTTTCGCATTTGCTTTCAGCGGTCCGGGTTGATGGCCTGATCCGATCTAGAGTATGGAATCCTCAGTGTTCTGGAGTAAACAGGAACAGCTAATCATTCAATATACCTAGAGTATGGACTAGGGGATATTGGATGAGTTACAAGTAAAGGAGAATAGTGAGTATACGTACATCCTCAGTGTTCTGGAGTAAACAGGAACAGCTGAGGATGGCGACGCGACGACGCGAAGATATACGAACGGTCACATGACAAGATGTACGTAAGCGATGAGAAAGGAGGAGGAACGAGTCCAACACAACCCCATCAGAGTGGAGTACATGAATGGAAAGGTTAAGTAGATAAAGGAACCAAGCCTAGCGAGCGACAATGGCGGAGATGGAGTGGAAGAGGCAGAAGTTTCGTAAGAATATCGGCCGTCATCTCCGAAGTTGAGATCCAAGAGGTAGCGAAAGAACCGGAGCGAATATGTTCGCGAATAAAGTGGTAACGAATGTCGATATGCTTTGAGCGAGAGGAAGTGGAGTCGGAGTTGGCGATTTCAATAGCGCTTTGATTATCACATAGAAGGGGAAAGGGATGTGGAGCCGGGAGGCCGAGGGAACGGAGGAATTGTCGAATCCAAATGGCTTCCTTCATAGCATGGGAGATCGACATGTATTCGGCTTCAGTAGAGGATAAGGCAACGGTGCGCTGGCGGACAGCACTCCACGAGACGAGGCTAGAGTACATAAAGAAAATGTACCCGGATACGCTTCGGCGAGACTCGTCAGAAGCCCAGTCGGCGTCCATCATCCCACAGTCGCTAGGAATCATCAAGCGAAGGGGGGGGCCGACAGGAGCTTGAGAAAAGTTGTACTCCAAAGAATAATCAAGGGTCTTGATCAAGTACCGGAGGACACCCTTAGCGGCGAGAAGATGGGCCCGGGAAGGAGAGGCGTTAAATTGGCCCAACGCCATCGCGGTATATGCTAAATCCGGGCGGGTACAGAGTGCCAGATAGAGGATAGATCCCACGAGGCGCTGGTAATGGATGGTAACTTCACTATCCGGGACCTCGGGAAGGGCGTTCGGCGGCGCGTCAGGGAGAGTAGATAACTTTTTGTGGAGTGGGAGGGTAGCTGGATGAGCGTTACTGAGGTTGTACTGGGCGAGGAGATCAACGACGAAGGATTTCTGAGAGAGCCACAGTTTCCGTTGAGGTAGATCACGAATAATGCGAATACCCAAGTATAGCGAGGCCGCGCCGAGATCCACAACCTTGAACGACTTGTTCATCTCGGACAAAACCCAATGATACAGAGGGACAGAGTTCGTAGCGACCAGACCGTCGTCGACATGGACGGGGATGATAATGAGGAGGGGCTGATTGTCGGGAGGCATTGGGATCGAAGGGTGAGGGGGAGAGAGAAAACGAGCGTAGAAGACCGCATGGTCGACTTCACAACGGGCAAGGCCGATAGCCTCAAGAACGCGACGAAGAAGGGCATACCACTCGTGAGAGGATTGCTTAAGCCCGTAAATCGCACGGATACAGAGGTACACGAGAGTCTTGTCGGCTTCAGGAAAACCCGGAATTTGTTTACAGTAGAGGACGTGGGACAGGAGTGCGTTTAGGAAAGCGGTCTTCACGTCGAAAGTGAAGAGATGGAGGCCGTTCTTGGCAGCGAAGGCGAAAACGATGCGGATGCTGGTAAGTTTGGCGACGGGAGAATAAGTATCGCCATAGTCTTCGGGACGTTGAGCAAAGCCACGGGCGACTAGACGAGCCTTTTCGAGACCGCGGATAATGGAGCCATCAGGGTTATGTTTAAAGTCGTAGACCCATCGAAGACCAATAGCTTTACGATCTGAAGGGAGAGTACAGAGTTTAAAGACGCCCAGGTCCATCAGACTATCATATTCGCGTTTCATCGCAGCTAACCAAACGGGAGCATCAGGGCGAGAGATGGCCTCCGCGTAACTGGCAGGGGGAACGTCAGGATTAAAGGGACGTGGAGTCTTCCAGTGGAGACCTTCAGGATGCGCAGAGTAGGCCTTGTAGTCGGCGAGTGTAGAGGACTCGAAAGATAGAAGGTCGGATGGGTTGGATGTGAACGAATCCGTCGAAAGAAGGGCGATGAAATCCTCAATAGCGTCGACAGAGTGGAAAGATGGATCAACCCCAGAAAGTGCAGTCTCCGCCAGTTTGCGAGTGGCACGATTAGCACGTAGTCGAGCTAGGTTCTCATCCCGATGCTTGATGGACTCCGCATACACGCGACCACGATCAGTAAGAGAGGCCTGTCGACGAGAACGAGGTTGTACGGGCGGTGTAGGAGGAGCCAACGAAGCAAGAGGAGAGCTGTCAGGAGGAGGCGGGGACGAGGACGATGAGTGGGGGGAAGGAGACGGAGGGGAGACCACGACATCGTGAGGACGGAGAGCACCGCGAACACTCTCGTTGAAAATAACATCGCGTGAAAAGGAATACTTTCCATTGAGGTCGCGAACCCGCCAACCGATACGAGAATCGTCATAGCCGACAAAAATTGCTTCAAAACGGCGAGGGCCACCTTTGACACGGAGTTCGGGAGGAATCGCCACAAAGCATTGGCAACCCCAGACTCGAAGGTGGGCGAGATCCGGCTTCTTCTTCTCCATAACTTCATAAGGAGTGAGGGGAGCGTCTAAAGTGGAAGTCGGAAGACGATTACGGAGGTATTGGGAGGTGAGGATAGCATCGCCAAGAAACGAAGGTGGTAGACCAGAATCTGCAAGGAGTGTCTGCGCAGAGTCCTGGAGCGTCCGAATGTACCGTTCCGCTTTACCATTCTGGGAATGGGCATAGGCCGCGGTAATCTGATGCTCGATGCCTCGCGACGCAAAGTGGTCCTTGAGAACTCCACCAACAAATTCGCCGGCACCATCTGAACGAACACTACGAACGCGTTCACCAGTCTTGAGTTCCCAGGACGCTTCTGTATCCTTATAATGAGACGAAGCGGCATCTTTATGGGATAAGAGGCGGGTGCTGCCGAAGTTCGAAAAATCGTCAAGGATAGTATGGAACAGAGTGTGACCTTGAGGGGTTTGGACGGGGAACGGTCCACAAGTGTCCATGTGGAGTAGTTCACAAACGCGGGAGGCACGACGGGCGAAATTGTCGTAAGGACGTTGAGGCTGTTTGCCGATCAGGCAAGGGATACAATGGGAGTCAGAGAAAGCACCCGAGTAATCGATGCCGGTCGCAAAGGGTTTAGTCAGGGTGGCGCGCGTTGCATCAGAACCCAGGTGGCCGAAGCGACGATGCCAGAGGTCTGGAGAGGCGATGATCCGCGGGAAACGCAAGTCCGAATCCTGAAGGGCGATGGCAGGGAGAACGACAGCCTCAGCAAGGTCGACAGGAAGGGAGGAGGAATCCGGTCGGATGAAATCACAAGATAGGAAGGACAGACGACGGATAACAGTCGCATCCAGGACATGGCCGTCAAGGCGCGATTGCGATGCAGGGAAGTGAATAGTGGTGGAATTCGGCTCGAAAGTCAGACGAGTACCGAGTTCGGTCATGCTACCAACTGAGAGCAGGTTGATAGGAGCATCCGGAGCATGAAGACATTCACGGAGTCGATAGATGACTTCTTTCCCATCGAGCATGGTCCTGAAACGTACTTCCCCCTTGGCCAGAGTACGAAGAATGCCGCAGTTGGCAGTACCGACAGAAAGCGCCTTCGAAGAATCGTATGTCCAGAACAGGTCGCGGTCACGGATGATGTGGATGGTGCAACCGGAATCGAGGAGGGAGTTAAAGCGGGAGGACAACGATAGAAGAGCGAGAGAGTCGGTGGCGTAGACGAATTCAGTATACGGGGGAAGGGAACAGGTGGCAGCGGGTTCAATAGGCGGTTCAAGTGGACACGCGGTGTACAAGTCAATCAAATCAATTGGCGTGTCGGTCTCGGATTCTACAACAGGCGATAATGGGCGGTCGGGATCAGGAACCGTAACGAGAGCAGTGGGACGACTAGCAGCCTTTTGTGCAAGAAAACGCTCCTTTCCACCTTCATCACCTCCACCAGGCCTCCAACAGTTAGGACGTAGGTGACCGTACGAACCGCAATTATCGCAGAGAGGGCGATCGGAGGGAGTCGAGGAAGACGCAGTTGGGACGGTAACGGGGGGAGCGGAGGAGGGAGCAGTGGCGAGGGACGCTGAGGGGTGCGAGCGACGGTGGGCCGGGTGAGCTACCGCAAGGCGTCGAAGATCCATTTCGATTTTAAGAACCTCATTCGAGAGGTAATCGAAAGTGAGCTGACGTTCAGCCTCCAGGCGTTCTATGTCAAGGCGAACAGAGGTACGAAGGCTGTCAAAGGCAGATATATGCGGGAGTCCGTCGACGAATTTCTGGATTTGCTCATAGTAGGTGAAAGGCCAGCGCGTCGACTGAGTCTGCATAACTGCTTGTTGCCAGGATGTAACGTAAGGAACGATCCCGCCAATAGAATGTGCCTTGCGAGAGAGGGTTTCCGATTTGAGGAGTTCCGCAGCAGCCGCATTCCCAACCCCATACTTCTCCCGAAGGATGAGTAAGAGACCTTGAGATGAAGAGATACGATGGCCGTAAGCGTCGCGTTTTTCGAGGGGAAGAAGGCGACGGGGAGAACTGCCCAAACGACTCGTAATGATATAGGAAACGACATCGTCGAGTCGCCACCAAGCCTGATACGCCTCGAGTTCGGGGGAGCCTACACCATGAGCAGCGAAATCGACAAAGGGAGGAAATGTAGGGATAGAAGCCGGATCCAGGTAGGCACCAGGAAGTGGATCCGGAGCGACGAATGCCCAAAGTCCCGTGTGTTCGATAGTGCTCTGCACGCCAGAGTACCATTCCGCCCAGTCATCAGCCCGATTAAGTAACGGAATATGAGCAGTAGAAGGAAGTTTTGTTTCGGTAAAATTGTAGGTAGGGTTCTGCGGAGGGTCAGGGAGAGAACAAGCAGGAGAAGGGAGGCGAGAAAGCTGAGAGCGAACCGAAACAGGTGATACAGTATGCGCAGAAGAAATGTGGGTGGAATGAGAATGAGGAGCTGATAGCGGAGAAGGATAAAAGAGAGGTGTATGCGATGGAGGCAATGGAGATGAAGAATTCAGAAGCGGGACAGAAACTGGATAGCGAGGTTGAGGGGCAAGAGGAGTATTAATGCGAACATGAATGGGAGAACGAATGGGAGAGAAAGAACGCCGTAAGGGAGAAGGGGAGATCGGTATTGTAGGGGGACGAGAAGGAGAATGAACATGTACGGGTAAAGAAACGTGCGAAGACTGCATATATGCGGGTGAAATCTCCCGAGGGGCAGGGGATGGACTGGGAGGTGGGTGGTAAGACGAATTGGAATGATTGCGTGCATGGGATGGACTGATAGTAGTACTGTATGGTTTACGCGAAGAAAGAGGAACGAGACGATGAGACTCAACTGAATTGGCACGATGTAAAGTATGTGACCATGTTCCCGCCGCTGGGAAAGAAGAAACAACGGCAGGAGTACGTAGAGGAAGGTGATGCGGGACTGATGACGTGGACAATCTTGAGGTGGTACGAGCGCCAGGGTGATGAGCCGGAGTCGACTGAGCACGAGTGGGAGGCTGCATAGAGTAGCGAGATGATGCAGAAGGAGCCCTTGATGGAGGTGGGGGAGAGCCAGTCGGAGCGAAAGGGTCCGCCATCTAAATTGAAAGGTACAGATGATCGTGATCAGAGAAAGTGGTCCAGAACCAGCAGTGAGCCCGATCTGATTTGATGAACTGTCCGGACGGTTGTAATCGTTGAAACCAGGGGCACACTCTTGATTTTCGGTCTAGGCGGGGCCCATAACCTGATGGCCTGATCCGATCTAGAGTATGGAATCCTCAGTGTTCTGGAGTAATCAGGAACAGCTAATCATTCAATATACCTAGAGTATGGACTAGGGGATATTGGATGAGTTACAAGTAAAGGAGAATAGTGAGTATACGTACATCCTCAGTGTTCTGGAGTAAACAGGAACAGCTGAGGATGGCGACGCGACGACGCGAAGATGTACGAACGGTCACATGACAAGATGTACGTAAGCGATGAGAAAGGAGGAGGAACGAGTCCAACACGGGTGGTCAATTGGAAGAGAGTTCACTGAGCTCGTGAAGTTATCGAGAAGGAGCTTTGAGCGAAATGCGCAACGGACTTCGACTTCTGCGACTAGGAAGCATCAAGGTTTGACACTCGTGATCATGTCGAAGACGATGAGCGCCTTCTTGGAATACACGGCCGGCTTAGCCTGAGGCGGGTCGCTTGTTTCACCGGAAATGCAACGCGAAGTCAGCAGCAGAATATGGTCGTCCTGGCCGCCGCGGATGTGTGGACGCGACTCCTGAGTAGGCCAGTGAGCCGCAGAGCCCGAGAATCGAGTGGGAGTGGTGGTATTTCTATGCTGTGCCAAAGAAAGTGGGATAATGCCCCATGATCAAGCGAGGTATTTGAGCATCGACCGCGAGCTCGGCGGGGCGGGACCGTGACGCGCGCGGACTCCTTGGCGGCTGTCTAGTACTGGCCCTGTAAAGTTCCGCTCAATCTCATCGTCACCTTGTTCTGTCTCATAACGCAAGACCCCTCAGTGGATTATGGAACGGATCCGAGCAGCCTGCAACTCGTGTCGTCTCCGTCGCCTGTAAAAACCGATCTGCTAGTACTCCCCCCCCAATTAAAAGCCTTTTTGAAGGGCCATCGTTGCTGCCGATCACGACTGGACGAGGACCAAAGCACATGAACGAAAGCTCATCACCTCAGCCGGTACGTTCCAGTCACTGGAGAGCTCGTACCGCTATGAGCGCGAGTTCTGAGTCGAGGCATCAGCAGAACTCCTTCAAGCTTCCACACTAGGACATAGACGCACGGTAGATTTATGCCGAGGTTTCATATCCATCTCTTCCCTCATTCCGAATGACAGAAAGCAGGCCAAGGCGTGTCTGATATCACCACGGCAAAGTCGAAAAACTAACTGATCATGAACGCACCCTGAGCATATGTATTGACAGCTTCAATGATTTCGGGCACATGACTCGGATGCATGAAAGCCCATCGCGATTTCATACAGTGGCGTTGTATATGTACATTTATTTTATGGCACAACTTGGCTACAACTGTGAGTGTAGGTCGTGGATGTGCATCCGCGAAAAGGTAAAAAAAAAAAAAAAAAAAAAAAGGGGGGGAAAGAATACAGTATGATAGTAGTAGGCGTAACATATCCTCCAAATACGAATTCCAAGGGGGGGGGGACGAATGATTTTATGATGGTACAACAACGTGCGCGTGCGTGAAAGCACTTGAAGGGGTGTTGCGAAAGAAGCGAGGCGGAAGGATAGTGGTGGACCGACTCGATGCGTTGGTCAATCAATAAAATAAGCTCGCGTAAATTGACCATGAGGATGAATGATGATGAAGATGCTGGGGAAAGATGCTGGGGAATGTATGTCGATGATGAATGGATAAAATGCAAAATGAACGTGAAACATGCTATGCGATGACGAGATAAATACGAAGGAAAGTGTGGATTAAAAACCGTGAAGGACGTAAGGACGTTGGGCGGTGAGAGATATTTAATGGAGGGCCAGCTCACTGCGCGCCAGCGTAGGCGAACAGCTTTCCGGGCATGAACCAGTGGCGCGGAGGACGAAGATGGGCAGAACGCTGATCCTGAGCTGGAGCCGGGATCTCGATCGGCGCGGAGCGCTGCCCCTGCGTTGAAACACCAACCCAGAGAGCCTGGAAAGGTGGCGCAGAAGGCGCTTGATTGCCCGTACCGGACGGATATGACTCAGCTGGAGAGTGCCGGTCGCCTGGAAGCGGCGCAGCTGCATGAGTCGGCGGAGGAGTCGGCGGTGATGAACGAGGGAAGAATTTGATAGGATTGAAGATGCTAGCCGTTTTGGAACGGGAGGAGCCATCATGGGATTTTTTGGGCGCGAAGACGGACGCGGGAGGCCTTGAGGAGGAGACAACGTTGGTCATTACGGCATAAACGGACGAGGGAGGCTGACTTGGTTGGGAGTGGGTGAGGCACTGTACCTGTGTGTGGTATCGAGGCCACGCCGCATCGGGCGAGGGAGTCTGCGACCTGGTGAACGTCATCTCACCGCTATCGGAGCTGCTGCTGGAGGAGTAGGCGGACGGAAAAGACATTTCCGTCCCTGTCGAAGCCCAGATGGAAGGGGACGCCATTTCCTTGTCGTTGAAGGAGGCGTCCATCGATACCGGCAAAACCATCGACGCTTTCGATTCAGAGACGGCGCTGGCAAAGAAGAAGGAAGAGGAATAAGGGTCGTACTCGACCGCGGTCTGCATCATGGACGTCCCTGTCGAACGAGACGTGGCCATGCTCGCGTTCGGATTGTAATACCGTGCCTGCTGCGCGAAGTTGGTTTCGATCGTGAGCCCCTTTCGGACTGGAGCGGTGGCCTTGCTTCCGAACAGCAGGTCGATGCTGTTGGGGGTCACTGGTAAAGATGACGTCCCAGAAGAAACAGGCGAGACAGGCGTGGTCGATCGCTCGAGCCAAGCGATCGAAGAAGAGGGCGACTCGATCGCCCTCGTGGCGCCACTGGACGAGTACGTGGTCCAAGGATTCCCATACGTCGAATCGTCTGCGACAGATCCAGAAGAGTCATGTCTCGCGAAGACGATGTCAGAGGTCGAGTCCTTGCTCCAGTGCGAAACGAAGTCCGCGCCCTCCGACTTGGGGGCGGGCGAGGTCTCCTTGGTGTCTTCGGAAGAGGCGCTGTCAATGTCCATGCCCGACTCCCAGGGGCAGCGGGCCATGCTGCCTTCGAATATAGCGTCCTCGGAATAGAAGGACTGGACGTCCTCGATCGCATGGCGAAGTTCGCGCAAGGTCATCCTCTCCCTCCAGTCAACTTCCAACATCTGGGTGAGGACCTCATTGAGCTCGGCGGAAATGGGGAGGACGGTGGGGAGGAATCCGATAGGATCCCGGAGGTAGGCGCGGAATGTTTGGTCGTCTGGAGTCGCGGACTTCCAGGGATTTCGGCCCGTCGCAAGGTTGAGAAGTATAATCCCAAGCGACCATATGTCGTTGAACATCGGAGAATAGTTGCCAGTGGGCGCGAAGTCGCCGCCCTGGCACTCTGAAGAAAGGTAATGGGGTAAGCTACCGCTCGTCCGAGAGTCGAAAGATGAAGATGCTTACCTGGACTCATGTGATACACGCTTCCAGTGCGGAATTCCTCGCTCACTTTATCGGTGGTGGCGAGGCCAAAGTCTGTGATGGCCACGCGGAAGCCATCATCGAAGCAGAGAACGTTCTCGGGCTTCAAGTCGCGATGATAAATACCGAGGCTGTGACAATATTCCACTGCGTCGAGCAGCTGGAGGAACACATGCTTGATCAGGCCGTCGTCTCCGAGATAGCGGCAGCTGTGCAAAATCTGCGTGAACAAGTCATGGTCGGGAGCATAGTCCATAATGATATAGGTGCGGCTGTAGTCCTCGACGACACGGTGGAGAGTGACAACACCCGGGTGGGAAGATGCGATTTGGTGCAAGGCAATTTCACGGATGTGAATTTGCCGCTGGCGAGCCGTCTGGTGGGCTTGCGAAACGAGGCATTTGACGGCGTACGAGTTGGGGTTGTGAGATCGGGTCTCCACCGCACGGTAGACGACGCCGTACCCGCCCACGCCTAATACTTCCACGAGCTCGAGGGAGTCCCCGTCAATGAGAGTCCCAACTGGAGGGTGGACGTCGGAGGATACAGCGGCTGAGGCCTTGTGAGACATGGAGGCTGTATGGTGAAGAAGGTCTAGAGACCAGGAATAGTGAGCACCAGTGCAAACGAAGACTTCGGAATAAAGAAAGAAGAGGGAAAGATGCATTATAAGTCGACAACGTGTTCCCCCATCTGTGGGCAAACGTGACCGCCGTCCCTTTTGCGCGTGTAGGACATGAGGTATCAAAACAGATTTACTCACAAGGCGCCGGGCACGCTCTGATGCGTCAACGGCCTGTCAAATGCAGGAGTGAGGACGGTGTGGGCTCTGATAGTTTCGCAGGGGAGTTACCTCGAATACCTTGGTCGGATTATATCTCGGCTACCACGAGGGCGGGTGATGACTACGCAATTAGGTCTCGGGGAAATGGAAATGGTGCACTCCCGAGACATTTACCTATTGTGCACCAGAGATAACCTCCGATCGTGCACTTTATATGGGAGGAGCGATCGAGGAGGCTGGGCGTAGATAGACAGATAACCTCCGGAAAAGTGACGGAGCACGATTCTAGAAAACTCTTCCCACTGCGCAGCTCCAGCGCCTCCGAAAATTTCTCGTCCGCAGAATCGTTCTTCTTCATGAAACTATGTTGGAGCTAAAGACTGTTATCCACGGTTTCAGGCTACCAGCAGGAGGGTGAAGTAGCAGCAGACAGCAGCCGCATGTCTCGTTTCGCAGAGAACAAGGGAGCACATTCGATCGACAGGGGCAAATGGACGATAGTCCTTCCGCTTCTGATCTGGTGGTCACCTCCTGCCTCTGGTGCGATGGGGTCGGCTTCCATAGAGTGCCAGGAGGTTGGATTCAACGTTCGCATATGACCTTTGGTGCATATCAAACGATCGGGGGAACATCCGCGTCCCTTGGAGTGAATTCTGTGCGTCTGTCATGGGACTCTATTGTCCATGCCCACGGAACGTGGTGAGATTGAACAGTACAAAGTCTTGCGGGGTAGAGGTCAGTGTTAATTTGGAAACTGGAGAGGTAAGGTTTTTACGAGTTTAAGAGGAGTGGCAGGAGCCACTGACCTATTACCAGTTTAGGCTCAGAGGATTAAGGTTAGTCAACAGTCCTCATGACCCAACTGGTGGCGCCAGGCCCCAGCCCAACCCCTCATTTCTGTGCGGAATGCCAAGTGCAAACCTCTAGGATGAAATATGACTGGAAGCTTGAAGGACCAGGCCCATTGGCCCGCCAAAGAAAATATTGGTTCAGGCACCAGGCGAGCTAAGACTCGAGCATGAGAAGGCGACGCGTTTGTTTAGGCACGTGACGCCACCGCTCGTCGTTTGTTTGTGATGTGGCCACGTGATGCCAACAATTTAAGGTGGGTTTGGTTTGGTTCCGGCTTGACCTTATACTTTTCTCATCGTCGTTCCCAACGGCGCCGAGCGCCAAAATATTTCTTCGCTCGTCGTTGGATACCCTGCTTGACGCCGCCTGTTTCTCCCAGTCGAAATCGCTGGCCACCACACCCATCTACTAGCTCGTCATCTCGTCACTCAAATGTCGCTTCGGACCTTCACCGTATTCCAGGATGTCCCGTCTACCGACTCATCGAAGAACAAAGCCGCCGCCATCGCCTCTATCGTATCCCCGACCCTTTCGAACAAGCCCTTGAATATCAATCATGCCACAACTCTTACGACCGCAGAGAAGGAGAATGTGCACCCTCTCACGGGAGAACGTGCTGGCCCCAGTAACAACCCCAAGAAACGCAAGACCTCGGTCCTCGCCACCAAGGTACACATGCCGCTGTCTGCGAAGAAGCAGAAAGACTCGACGGAGCCAAACCCTGACGTTAAGAAGCGGAAATCATCTACCGCTTCGACCGCGAAGGGCAAGGCTGCTGTAAAGAAGGATGGGAGGTCAGTTACCTCGTCGAAGAAGGCAGTGAAGAAGCCATCGCGCCGGGTCTTGCCTATGCCCAAGGTTGAGGAGGAGGCAGAGCGGGAGCGGGAGAGGATCAATCAGGCTGAGATCGACTCGCGGTGCTACGAGCTGACGGTGAAGCCTTTGGCAGACCTGTCTCAAGCTTACGAGCAGGGCGCTTCCCTCGAAACGCCCACGGTCGACGAGGATAAGATAAAATTCAGATCCGTTAAGGTTAGTACATCATCCCCACTCTGAGCCATGTCCAACGTACTAACGCCTTCACAGGAATCCTCCGTGGAACCCGAGATCCGAGATTACTTCTCGTCGCCGCCTCAGTCCTCTGCCTTGCCCTCGGCCTCAGATGCCGCACCCGTGGAAGGCCGAGCCTTCTCCACCCCGGAGCGCAAGCAGATCTATGCCGCGTTCACCTTCACATCTCCATCGCCCTCTAGCGAGCGCTTCATCAAGGCCACCCGTGCCACCAGTATTCCACGCCTTGAACTCGTGTAAAATTACTCCCCAGTCGCTTGAATCACAGCCGCACCGCCACCGCCAACGTGCCAAGCCTCATGCCTGGCTTGTCGACCTCGTGCTCTTTTGCCACGCGCCGATATCCCATTCTTCCGTGGTCCTAACGACCCTCGCACGCACCGCCACGTACGAACAGATCAATTTGCTATCCATCGCACCATCGCACATGTATAATGCATCCTACGCACGTCGCATCAACTATCGTCATCCATTCGCACCATCCAATCTAATCCCCTCTTCATATCGACTCATCATCTTGCCTGCCATATCACCGCTCTTCATTTCACCTGCACATACTTGGTTTTACTTCATTCTCATTCTCATCCCAACATCCACCTATTCCCCCCCTTTCCCCCCCCACATCGGCGTCGTTCTTATCTATCCTCATCATACCACGGGTTTCATTCATCACATTTCATTCATCCATTTATCTCCCTAGCGCAGTTGTTTTTTATCTCCACGCAACTTTGTTTTGTCTTGGTTTTATCATTATCCCTACCTGTACAGACCTTCCGGTATACCTCTGGAAATCAAATGAGCGCAGACAATATGTTTCTGTGCTTAAAATCGGACAGGCTACACAGCGAGTTCATAATCTACGCCTCCTGGTTTTACACACCATCACAAGACCAGCATTATGATCAAGAATTCGCAAGCCCGCACCATTAAAACGTAAACTCGACTTCGCGTATACCGACGAGCACCTCACAAAATGGACGTCTACGCCAGCGTTGTCGTTCAGCTCATAGTTTCATTCGATCACTCCATAATTCATTCATAAAATGCTTCCGCAAATCGACGTCACTACTCCATTCTCGAAGGTCGCTATGTGCCCCTTGTATGTACTTTTCTTGTTCATTTTGGAATGTCTGGTCCTTCTTTCCTTCTGTGTCCATGTAGAAATCCAGTCCTTCCGAAGAGAAGCCTTGAACATGAGGAAGAATCCCGATAGTCATTGCTATGCTGCGCGCACGAGACGGGGTTCGGTTGACTGGCAAAATTCCTGGAGGGCGCGCGCCGCGAGGCCCCGATCGGGGCTCGGGGTTCAAAGGACACATTGGCGGTCTGCAGCGAACAAATCAACGGCAATCCCAGCCTGTTATCAGCCATATATCGACCGTTGCGTCGGCTACAGCAAGACAACAACTCCTCAGTCCACAAGCATCTCAATCACCAAACGACGAGCATCAACGAACCTGCTTAAGCGCTTGATCCATCTCCAACGCCCACAACCCCCTCATCGCCTCATCCAACTTCCTATTCAGCCCATATCCATACTTGAACCGCCGCTTCATCATCCTCTCCACCTCCAGTGCCGGCTCCAACAGCCCCGCCTCCGCAAACCCCTCAATCACCCGTCCATACGTCGTCAGCCTCGGCACCGCAACGCTCACCTTCCCATCATACCCCTTCACCCGCATCCCCTCCCCTCCCCCCCTCCCACGCCCCTCCGCGCCCCTCTCAATCCGCCTCAGAAGCCCCATCGCCTCCTCAACCCGCCCCGCACGCGCCAGCACCCCCGCCAGCGTCTCCACCTGGCGCAGGTACGGCGTCTCCCCGGTGTCCTTCAGCACCCGCACCGCGTCGTCCGGGCTCGCGCACTCCCCGAACGCCACGACGAACGCCGCAAGCACCTCGTTTGCCTCGCGGTTGAACGTCTCCACGCCCGCCGTTGCGGTGCGGTACGACGCGTAGAGCGCCTGGAGCGTCGCGAGCGGCCGGGGAAGGCCCGTCGCGAGGCGGATCATTGGTTTCAGGACGAGCCAGCGGTCGCGCAGGGCGGGCTTCGGGAGCGCGCGCGCTCGCGCTCGTGCGGCTGGGCTTGGGGCGGTGGGGAGGCGGTGTTGTTTAGCGAGGCGCGTGAGGATGGAGGGGAATATGCCGGGGAGGGTGGAGGTGGAGGCGGTGTCGAGGTAGGTGCGGTAGAGTCGCAGGATTTCGGTGTAGTTGCGCTCGACGTTGTGGTAGCGGAGTTCAGCTTTCATCCAGGCCATGCCGCAGTATGGGCTGGCGGAGAGGGCGCGGTGGCGGAGCCAGGTGATGATGCGCTGGGAGCCGCCGACGATGCGGTAGTCGGAGAGGAAGCGGATGATTTGGACGCTGTCGGGGCAGGATTTGTTGGAGAGCCAGCGTTTGAAGAAGCGCAGCTGGATGGCGACGTTTCGGCGAGTGATGTTACGTTTGAATGCGTCTTGGACAGCCAAAGTGTAGATGCGAGGTGGCTGATGTTCCATGCTCGCAGTGAAAGGGAGGGCCTGAGGTGCCTCATCGCTGACAGCCAGATGGTTGCCCGGTGGACGAAGGGGTCCAAGACGGAACGGGGGTGGTATGAACACACCAAGGCCGACAGAACGAGATTGCGAAGCATCAAAATTGAAAAAGTTTTGGATTGTCTCGATATCGTCTGATCTTCCAGCATCCTGCAGCAACTTGATAAGAAGCTTGTAAGTTCGTGTCGGGAGTGTAAAGTCGCGTTCCAGTTGAACGATTGACATGGCATAATCCAGCCAGCCGGCTTCGCAGCAAATCTCGACACCATAAGCACGGTATCGTCTGGCTGTCTCCGCGGCCTCTCTTGGATTGGCTGTTGATTGGTATTGGACCACAGCTCGCTCCATCTCGTGCAACCAGTTTGCCCCAACTTCGGCAGACGCGAAGCGTATGAGAATCGGCAAGATTTCGTGGAACATGGGCTGGAGGTAGCCTTTCGACGCAGAGATGACCCCGAAGCGCAAGATGAGTGGTAGGCGTGCAGAAGGCGATCCAGCATGCATAAGGACGTGTCGGGTATCTTTAAAAGGACCTGGATATATCGGCGGGTTATTCTTGTCGTACTCCGGAATGAGGGAAAACCAATTCGTGAAGTTATTCACGCATTGCTCCATGTCACTCCATGCCAAATTTGCAATGGCAGCCTGTTCGTAGGCTGGATGAGGTCTGATTTCGATGCCGTGTTCCACGAGCTGTAACCGTAGCCGCTCGGCCGCACCAAACTTCCCATCTTTCACGTAATTCAGCAAGGATTCGTTCGACAGCTCAAGCGAATCGTAAACGGGACTTGGGTCATTGTACAACCAATGGGTTGTTGACGTTCCGGAAACGAGATGCTTGATGGTTGAATTCGAAGAAGACCTTCGACACGGTGCCGTACGTACATAGAGAACTTTGGAAGGCCTTGTTCGTCCTAGTGTACGAAGATTGTTGACGCGTTTAACAGCATCGAATACCGCCGCAGTTCCGTCGTTGAGTCCCTTGCTTACAAAAAAGCCTGAGAAACGACAATTTGACCTGCAGAGGCCATTCAATGACATATCATGCCTGTCATACTGTCAGGATCTCCTACAAAGGAAATTCAAGTAAGCGCTCACCAGAACTGATGCTGAACGAACGAGCCGCCAAGGAGGATATAGTCGAACTTTTCCAGTCACGCTGACGTGACACGACGCTTATCCTGATGCCAATTTTCCTTGAACCGGTCCTTTCATCCGGTCGTCGAGAGCACCGACTTCCGTAGGAGTTTGCGGTTCTCCAGTGGGCACGGTTGCGGTGGCATATCCCCGCACTTGTCGTGGCTTACACGTATTCAAATTCCAAATCACTCACACGCCGCGCAGGTAATGCTGCAGCTTTAAGTAGCTGCTCGTTTATTTATCCGAGGTTTATCCGTCACTCAAAGCTCTGCCCTGCGTCAATCCTTTCCGTCTTGATTCCATCTACATCAGAGCCAGTACCCCGCATCTCCATGTCGCAGACCTCCATTGAGCTCGAGGTTCGTCGCGAAACGTCGCGAAAACAGGTCACTGAGGACTATGTGTTGCCCGTTGTCCCGATCACCGATGGGGCAGACGCCACCAGCGTTGAACGCCCAGTTCAGACAAAAGAACAGGCTAAAGCTGCCAGGATACAGTTCGCTGCATGTTGCGGAGCGTTGTTCCTTGCTGGATGGAACGACGGAACCCTTGGGCCGCTCCTACCAAGAATTCAGAACGTCTACCACGTTAGTATGCTTCTCCGCTTTTACAATGTCCACGTTACTCATCATCTTGAAGGTTGGCTTTGCAGTAGTTTCTCTCCTATTTGTGCTCTCCTGTGTAGTGCGTCAATTGTCTCCCGGATACTTTTCTTGATCCTCAGCCAGATCTTCAAGGGTTTCATCGGTGGAGCCGTGGTCAACGTCCCTTTATCAGACAAGCTTGGTTTTGGAAAGGTATTGGCCACTTTAGACATGTTTCATCCTTCTTATGACTATCGCTGCCATAGGTCATCGCTTTGGGTACCACACTCTGCGATTTACATATACACATACTAACCCCGTTTTTGCAGGATCTGTGTTCCAGGTGGTGGCCTACACCCTTATGGCCCCTGCTCTACCATTTCCTGCGCTCGTTGTGGCCTATGCGATTAACGGCGTCGGAATTGCCCTGCAGGTAAGGCAAACAATCTTCCACTACGGAATCCTGGTAGGCTAATATCCTTCGACAACAGGACGCACAGGCCAACGGCTTTGTAGCAAGTCTTGAAAGCCACGCAGAAACCAAAATGGGTGTCCTACACGCCGTATATGGTATGCTGGACTTCCAGCGGTGTACACAAAATATCGACTAACGGTTCATTTATTAGGCGCTGGCGCACTCTGCTCGCCCCTTGTCGCAACACAATTCGCCCAACTGAAACACTGGTCATTTCACTATCTTGTGTCCCTAGGACTCTCACTCGCGAACACCGTCCTTCTCATCGTTGTTTTCCGATTCAAGCGCCAAGATGGTACGCACCGCGCCTCCCAAATCTCCAGATGCCACTGCTGATCAGCAATGCGTGTACACAGAATGCCTGCGGGAAATCGGCCAAGTAATCCCAGAAAATGTGAGCGACGATAACAACAGGTTCAGACAGATCCTGGGCCAGAAGACCGTGCATCTTCTTGCCTTCTACATCCTCGTTTACGTCGGCGTTGAAGTCACCATCGGAGGTAATCAGCTCTCCGTTTCCTTTCCTTCAACAGCGAACTTCCACATTCGTTTCATCCAGGCTGGATTGTCACCTTCATCATTGAAGAAAGAAACGGCGGTCCCTCGTCCGGATACATCTCAGCCGGATTCTTCGGCGGTAAGTCCTACGAACAGCCCACCCCATTTCTCGTCCTTCTTATCTTTCAATCCGCTCAGGTCTCATGTTCGGCCGCGTCGCACTTCTCTGGGTGAACGAAAAAGTCAGAATCAACCACCCCATCTACTCTCCCTCCAACCCTTCTAACCCGCACCTCCCCAGATCGGCGAACGCCTCGCCATATTCGTCTACGCCATCCTCGCTATCGGGTACGCGTCCTGTTCTACCCTCCTTATCTCTCTCCTTCACCCAAGCACTGAACACCCCCCCCCTCTTCGCAGTCTGGAGCTCGTCGTCTGGCTCGTCCCCTCCCTCATCGGCAACGCCGTCGCCGTCTCCATCGTCGGCGTCCTCCTCGGGCCCATGTACCCCATCGCCATGAACCACGCCGGGCGCGTCCTCCCGCGCTGGATCCTCACCGGCTCCATCGGGTGGATCGCCGGCTTCGGCCAGGCAGGCAGCGCGGTCTTGCCGTTCATGACCGGCGCTATTTCGTCCAAGTTTGGGATCAAGAGCCTCCAGCCGTTGTGCGTACTTTTGTATTCGTTGTCGTTGATCGTCGTTTCGCTTTCTACTACGTGATAGACTGTACGGTGTTGACGTCGTGTGGTTCTGTTTGCAGGCTGGTGTCGATGATGGGGCTGCTGATTGTTATGTGGGCACTTGTACCCAGGGGCCCTCGACGAGCGGACTAGAGCTCGTCTCACGGTATATGCATGATATTTCTTGTGATCTATACTAATGTGTCCTCTACTATGCTGTGCTAATGGATTGAACAAAACAAAATTTGACCGATAATCCAGAACCTTGGGACCTTGTACTAGCTCTTAGCCCAAGAACATCAACTCCAGGACCCATCATGGTGCTTGGCAAATATTTTCCTGCCGCAACCATATACGCAGCGTCGTGCCTCCCCTTTGGCCTCAAACCAACAGCCTCCCATCCTCTAGCTGAGAAGAAAACCAAACCAAAAACGGCCTGAATGAAAAACGTGATAAGTACACGCACAGCCCAAGCGCTCTAATCCCTAATCCCTAAGTATCGACGGCTCCGGCGTATCCACCCTCCTCTTCCCCTTCGTATCCTCCGCATAATTCTCATAAAAATTCAGATCGTCCTTTGCAAGCCCTTGGTCCACCGTCCCATGCCTCCCGGGGCCGTCCCAGAAGTGGAATGCCTGGCTGTGCACCCCATACGACGCGGGCACGACCTCCAGCAGGTCCCCGCGCGCGATCTCGATGGCGGGGATCTCGGAGGCGGGCAGGCCGATGAGGTACGCCAGCATGCAGCGGATGACGGACGCGTGCCCGATGATCAGCAAGTCTTCTTGCTCCTTCTCGAGCTCGATCAGGACCGGCTCGAGACGCACTGCACCCGCCTCGTGTCAGCAGACAAGGATCTTACAACCTACATGTTTCGCAAGGGAGCGACGCACCGCTGAGGTCATGGTAACTTTCTGCACGGGGGGCACGGAACGAGTAGGGGTCTTTGAGGAAGCGCTCCCAGTCCTCTGGGTAGTACTTCTTGGCTTGCTCAGGGGAGAGACCGTCCCATATTCCCGGGTTGATCTCTAGCATCTGTGGTTTCTCCACGACCTTGACGTTCAGCGCCGGGCTCGAGATCTTGGACACCATCGTTTGGTTTGCGCTAGCGACCATGGAGGATGGCTCCGGCGATGACGACATCGGGAGACCTTCGGCGATGTTTGAGGCCTGCGCGGTGGCGAGGAAGGGCCAGGCGGTGTGATGCGCGCGGCGATGGGTCGACGTCCAGATCTAATGAATGGGCTGCACGTCAAGGTGGGATAAATTATGGCAGGAGCCGTGGACGTACGACGAGCTTGCGTTCGTTGGGGTTGAATCCGCGCTCCTTTAGACTCTTCGCGCGGCGGTCCAGCACGAATTCTTTGAGGCGTTCTGCATACTCCCAACCTGCAGGCGACAAGTCCGCGTCGGCCTTGTACGAATGCTCGATCAGGGATTGCCCCGACTGGCTTTGTATCAGCAGCGCGTCGCGTTCGAAAAAAAAGGAAAAGAGACAGACTCTGGCAAAGTATATCGTTCGAAAACGATTGTGAATGTTCATCAAGAAGAAAACTATCCTCGACTGAAAGGCAAATCATTAGTGCCGGATATCCTGCATTGACATATGGAGTATACCTGGAGGTATCCTTGGATATTCTGCGTGATGTGGTGATAAGCTACTGCACTTAGGTAGCTACACATAACACTCACATTAAGCATGATCTTCTCGCCGACCTGTCAGGAATCGTAAGTCATGGAGAGTATAGGAACCACAAACGGCTTGCATTGGTTATCCGAATGAACGGCCAAGTCTTATCTTCGATCGTTTCGTAATATTTTTCATGGTCATGGATGCGCTTGTAGTAATCCTCCACCGCCTTGTCTGGATCCCATCCACGATACTGCCTCGTCGAGTTACAGTCTACACCGCAACTATGAGGGACTTCTATACATACGTCAGGTGAAGATATCTTCACACTCCTGATATTGTTCTCGATGATCTCCTTATCGTCACACAAAGTTTCTACGCAAGGTCGAGCAGTGTCAGCCAGTTCTCTCGCTACGTTGTACAAGTACCAGACGGCTCACCTAGCATCACAACATGGATACCGGCCTGATCGAACCTCTCCGCCAACGCCTGCCGCCCAGCTTTGGTACCGTTGTTAGCGTCGTAAATCACTACTTGACCTCCTCCTGCAAAGAAGTCCCAGATCAGCTTCTCGCAACCCTCGGAGACCTTTCTGCGAAGCTCCTGAGTCTCAGGGCTCTTCTCGCCTAACGAAAATCGTCAAAAGCCTATCACGAGCATTCCAGTCATCGGCCACATACCGAGCGTGAAATAGTCTGGGGGAACCTTCTTCGTTGCTCCCAAGATCTTGCGCCGGTAATCGCCCAACGAGACAACCTGGGTCTTGACTCCCATCCATCGAAGATAACGCTCTAGCGCTCTGGAAATATGGGTCTTTCCCCGTGCCGGCAGACCAATCGTCACGACCAGGATCTTTCCCGCATGGAAGAGCAGCCCAGACGCTGTGGTGTACAGCGGCGCGACCATGTGGTGATACGGTTGGGTATAGATTGCAGAGAGACCGAGCTCCAAGGAACAAGGGTGTGCCAATGATGATTTACAAATTACATAAGTCTGAGATAAGATAAGATGCCGCCAGATAATACAGAGAGAACCGTAGAGTTGAATTGGAGGGATGCAAGGACCGAATCCAAAACGAGGGTGGGTGTGTAGGTCGTAAACGCGTAGATCGCATGTATGTAGAATCCTTTCATAGAGTATCGTTTCATCAGAGACCCGACATGTCTGCCGCCGCACGATAGTCTTCCATATCTTTATCCAGCTGCTCTCTCGTGGCGGCGGCTTGAAACTTTTTGATGCGTTTGGGACCTTTCTTATGACGAACTCTTCTAGGCGGAACCGGTATCCCTGTTGGTACGATTGCGAGAGCTGGTAAAGTTCGCGGTTGTGTTGGGGGGCGTGTATTATGAACGCGTGGGTGTCTGCAAATTACATGGTGGTAGGTCAGTCACGATCAGCCATCCATCTCCAATCGAAATTGAAAATACACGTGCCTTGGTGGATGGGGCACGTTTACAACAGGTTGGTTTGGTTTCCCGCCGAGTCTGTTCAAGAGCGAAGGCACTGGTGGTGGACCCATATTGATAGTCGACGGGCCAGAGTCTGTTATGATCTCTATTTTCAATGGGCGTCCTGAACAAAAAAAAAAAAAAGAGCGTCAGCGTGGCAGGACAATCGCGCGATTGTTCGACGCACTTCCATCCACAATCTTCCCATCGTATTTCGCTTTTGCTACCGCAGCATCTCCAGGGCGTTGAAAGGTCACCACGGCCATGCCCTTTGATTTACCGTGCGAATTGAAAACCAGGAAGGATTCCTTCAAAGGCCCGATTGTCTTCCTGAAAAGTTCCTAAGTGAAAGAGCAATATGGATACAATTTCACGCCACTCGAATTGAAGACGACGCACCTCGACTTCTGTTTCTCCAACGTCCAGCGGTAGCCTGCTCAAGAATATTTTGCTCCCTTGTTCCATGGCCAGTTTCCCCTTTCCCAGCGGAACTTGGGGTAGCACATTGGTCTTCCACGCCGGAGCTGCATGGCCTGCAAAGTTGCCTAGGAGCTGCTGTTTAGGCCCGTGGAAGTCATTTAGCCGGGCATATGGTTGTCCAATCATCATAGGCAGTAATTAGAGTAAAATGAAGAAGACGAGTGTTCGACTTGAGAGAAAACCCAGTCTGCCCAAAGTTTATGTAAGCCTTCTCACCTTCTCTCGAGCCACGACGCTTCGCTGCCCGCCTTCTCATCATTGGGATCGACGACATTCTCTCTTCATTCGTCTCGAAGCCGTGACGATGGTCACTGTGCCCCTCAAGTTGATCGTCGTGTCGAGTCTCGCCTCTTTTGACACCTGCCAGTGGATCGTTTATACTCTCAATGGGCATTTTACACTCATCCTCGGCCTCGTGCCTTTGCTCAGCATCGTCCTCAGCCTCAAATATGATATATCATGATACAAACCGTGCGTATTCTTTAGCCCCTTCACCATGCCCAAGGCCTCTGGCAAGAAACGCGCCTCGTCGCCCAATCCTCTCTGGAGCCGACTGCGGCAGCAACAAAGTCGCTCCAACAACCTCACCTCATTTTTTCCTCACCCAGCGCCTGGAGAAATGCGCGACATGCCCTAGTACGTCAATTATATCTATCGCACACTGTCACCTCTAATTTTTGGGCTAGCCCACTCAACACATATGGTGGTCTTGTCGAGCCGAATATGATCTGGTACCATATCCGAAAGTACAAATTTCCTTCCCCACGCTGTTTTCACAATATCGAAGCACGTACATTCGTGGTGGCAAGCGGTGCGTACAAGGGCTGTGCGATGGCTGCTTGTGGGCAGAAAGCGAAGTATGGGCCCCGCTGTCCTTTCTGGTGTATGTTTGATTCTTTACTATGTTCACGATGCAATATTAACTTCGTCACAGTGAACTTCACTCGCATTGCTCAGCACGGCCATGCACTACTGACCCGCCAATATGAACTCAAAGGTGGGGTCTTTTCACGTACGCTGAGCTCCAGTTAACCTCTCATGCCATAGATACCCCCGAGACCGGTGACGAGAATGTCGGCGCAGGCAGTAGCGACCACGTTAAATCTGACAATGAAGAGGAGACTGACATGGACAACAAGTTGGACAGTTCTGATAACGAAGAGGATATTCAGCATGGTATGTCCTACAGCCCTTAATGCTCGTGCTCGCTAATACTATTTTCAGGCATATCTCGGTCTTTATTGGATTTTTACGGTGGGGTCTTCCTCGAGAATGGTACGTAGGCTGCTTTTCAAGTCATTCACGTGCTGATCTCGAATTTTCTAGGCTTGCTCAACCCCTACCGCCACGAATATTCTCACTTGAGAATGAAAGGCTCGTCACCGTCTGATGACCTTGCGACATCGACGGCCTCTCCTAGCTCCGCACCCCCCGCCTATAGTTCTCCACACCAGGGCACTATGTCAAGGTATTCTCTTGCCAGACCTTCACCTGGCCCCAACCGTGGCTACGCTGCCGCTTTGGACCCACGTGCTCACACGGACCTCCCAATTCGACATTCAACACCTGAACGGGGCAACCTGAGTGCTGTCGTTGCACTTGACAGTGAAGAGGGGTTACCGGCTGACATCTTCTGGACAATGTTCGTGCTCTGCCGCGGCTGCAGGCACATCATGACAGGTTCGAATTATGGTGACCATGTCTGTGACTTGACTATGTAGACATGTCTTTACATACGAAATCTGTTACATGCCGTTTTATATTCAACAAAATCTTACTGTTCCCTTCTGCTCGAGTGAAGGCCAACGCTAAGTAAATGGAATAGTTTTGATGCCAAGTATTTATTACAGTGGTGCATGGGAGTCCTTACGGGCCTGTCTACGTTCAGGAGATGGCGGAAGGAGGTTGGTACGAACTCGTTTGCGTACGGGGCTGTGAGACAAATGGGAAGAACTTTGCACTCTAACAGGGCGACTGGGGAGCAGCTGTGAATGCAGGTTTGCCGACGTGTTGGGAGTGACTTTGTCGAGGCCTTGCGTGATTGACTGGAGGACAAGCGCGAGCTCTCGAACTTGGTTCGAATCTTGGAGGATGACATCTTGCATAAGGTTACTCAATCCGTGCAGACCTGGAAGGAGCTTGTCAATGTCATGATCGACACGCCGCTGAATCTGCCCAGCAATTGCAAGGTACTGCTCCTCATTGCTTGAAGTCTGGGATACAAAAGGTGAATACTTTGGATTGCTCGAAATCGATAGGTTGTCCCACCAATAAATTTCGAGCTCTAGGTTCTGACATATCGACTTGCTCAGAATCTGAACTAGAGATATCAGATTCTGATGTCGTTGAATCAGAAACATCTTCGGCAACGTCCTCAAGGACATCAATTGTCGTTGTATCTTCGGCGAGTCCCTGTATAAGAGTCCAATCGATTGTAGGCTGTAGAATGGGCTGCACGGGAGGGGATGGTGGGGATTCAGATGTTCCAAGAGGTAACATGACCCCTGGATTCAGAACATTGAATTTTTTTAAGATTTCTCGAGCAGCAATAGCCGAACTCGGGTACGTGAGCGGTGGAATGTGATTGTAGTGTGCCCAGGTATCGAGAATCATACGAAGAGCCCGAAGGTGTTTGCAAGCACCTCCTCGCGTTGAGAAATCGGGGCAGGTGCAACTTCCAACACCCATTTCATGCATCTTCACGATATACGACACAGAAGAGGAGCTTAGTGTGTTTGACCTGCTAGATATGCAAGAGGCTGAATAACTGCCAGGCTCTGCATCGCGCACAGGTTTAATTCGTTGAAGCGAGACAATTCTCGTGGCGTCCTTGTCTCGGGTTTCATCAGCAATCCACCAGCAGACTTTGGGACTCGACTCGTTACTCCTGAGGCACTGGTTGACTTGCGCGAGGTTCACGCCCCCGGAGAACCGTGAAAATCGAAAGGCGAGCCAATCCGTACATGCCTGTTGAGCCTTGCGATGGTTATAAATGTTTGGAAGGATTTGGGTGACGAGCAGGAAAATCAAAAAATCAAATCGAAGCCGATGGCCAGAACGAAGCCATGCATGTAGATGCTTCCGCTTCAGGATAGCGTTAAATGATTCCAAGTGGTTTGTCGTGGGGACAACACCATCAACCGGTATCTTGAGCACTGCGGATGCTGCCAACCGACCATAATCTGACCAGCTCCTCCACATCGTGAGAGACATCCAGTTGGAGGTCAAATAGTTCAAGTGTTTGATACCGGCGTTCCCGGCTGCAGCTGCCGCAGTATTGTCAGAGATAGCGAGCAGCCCTGTCATGACTGAACGAGATTGTTCGATAATAGCCATGGCAGAATCATAGTCCACACTTGAAATGAGCCTGTATGTGCCGCTTCAGCCTGCTCAGGAAGCAAAATAATATCGAAAACATACTCAATCTGTTCCCCGCAACTGATCCCGAACATGATCTTTCCAGAATTCACCTTTCGCACCAGAGCGAAGAACTTTCTTTCTATGATTGGTCCAGCACTGCCGAAGGTGAAACTTGCAAAGCAGTAAGCATATATCTGGCCACACATCCAGGAGGGCAGCGCGCTCTTTGGTGTCGGTGTCGGTGATTGCAACGTGGACTGTAAATGGTTCACCTCCTCCATTCTTTCCCAGATGGCCTTTCCACTTCGTGAGCAGTTCCCGCAGCACGGCTGTGTTGTACCCTGCCTGTGTTGCGCGGTTTCCTGTTGGCGCCGAAAAGAGAAACATGGCGACCGGAACACCCTTTCTATTTTTGTCAATCACCATAGCTATAAAGAGGAGCAGCCGTGTCGAGCAGACTCCAAAAGTACCATCAAGGACAAGCTGAGAGCGGTGGCCATATTCCCATGCAGCGTGATCCATGTCGGGTGTTGCAACACATACTTGGAATCGTTCTCCGGCATGGCTCCGCGCAGTGTAATAGAAAACTGCTTCACTGATCAAAGGTTTGAAATGTGGCGACTTTGGGTCGAGCCAGTCATCGATGTTATACTGAGGCTCTTTGCGAACATCAATGCCAAGTTTGCGACTGAACTTGCGATATAGAGTAGGATGATCGGTTGGGAGAAAATGATATCGGACGTTCGCAGTTGAAGGATCATATGTGTGCATGTCATGATAAATACTCGATGCTATAAAGTCCCTGTTGCGTTCTTGAATCGCCGACAAACTAATCA